>CM062818.1:314612806-315192806 GCA_031772625.1 Pinus tabuliformis | reverse complement strand
CCATGGGATTGTATAAAAAGGATTCTTAGAGAGTCTAAGGCATAGAAGAAGCAAGGATAAGGAGAGATGTAATGGGTCATCAAGAGTAAGAGCGATGAAATCTTAAAGTAGAAGAGAGGCTCTACAGCTAAGTGTGCAGAGGCCTAGAGTAGAGTCCATGGCTGAGTGCGCAGACCCTTGCATCTGAGTGGGTAGGGAAGTCTTGAATCTGTAAGAAGAACTAAAGTATTAATAAAGAGATTATTCCAGAAATATTTGTGTTTGTCTATTTACTTTTGTTATGAATGAATGCACTATTATGTTATGATGAATGATGGTTTTATGAATTAATACTGTATTTATGCATGATTTTACATGATTTGTATTGTCATATGAATGCAAGTAATAATAAATGTTTACACGAAGAATATCTTGTTGCATGTTAAAGTTACTGAACACTTAAGTAGATCTGGGTAAATATGGATTTAGGAGTAATCACAGAAGCACGTAAGTGGTTGATTCGACTTTTTAGGGTCCACGAAAGAGAGTCGTAGACCTTCACGAAGGTCGAGAGGTTGGTAAATGGAAGTTATATTGATAAGCCTTAAAGGATTATTGATCTATGTGAAGGCAGGTTTAGCGATTGAAATGACATCTCGCTCATCTTTGGGTGCGGAAACTTGGTTCCAGCATCCCCCCATACTGCCTCAGGTGAGAGTTCAATCCCCTCTCCACGGATTAATGCTGAAAGGGCCACTAGTGTAGGGATTTATTTGGAAAACATAACTCTAAACCTGGGTCAAGACCCACTAAGCCAACAAATGGTTCTGTTGTTGGGACCGAAATCTGCATAAAGAGATGTGTGATGTCACATGACTTGAATCCAACTAAGAAGCAAATTGAATATTCATTGGATAGAAAGATCCACAAATTCATGCCACAAGAAAAATCATCCGCAACTGATGAAAGAACAGTGGTTGGACAAATATCTATACAAAGAGATACATGAGATTTTCTTCTATTCCTTCCTGATCGAGCTATACAAGTGGATCACTAAATTGGTAGATGACCAAGGATGGTGGAGGCTTGACAGTCCAATAGTGTCGACCCCGAAGTTATTACAGAGATTAGAAGCCTGTAAAGATAAGATCGTGCGCGTTTTTGATCACTGTCTTGATCGCATCATAGGAGGATTTGTGAGAGAATTTTTGGTCAATACCTCGGTTAGATACATCAAAGCATAGCGACACTTGTTAAGGGATTGTGAGGTAAGTATTTAAGAGCTTTTAATTCTTGGATTAAAATTCTCTTGTGTGAAAAGTGGGTTATACCATTGCCTTGATGTTTGGAGCTACGCGAAGTTGAAATATATTCAGGGATAGATGAGGAACAAGACCTGAATATAGCCTACTGATTGAGCATCCTCTGAGCGACAACGAAGGAGCAACACCAGCTTCACCATAGAGCATTGTCCAGTTAATAAGACAAGGGTTACCTCGAATACCCAATCCATCCACACCTCCTCCATCTTCACCTCCACAACACAAACCTTCGCCCACACCGCCACCACCTCCACCACTGTTCAATATGGCAAATACAGTGAAGCTTCCCATTTTCAAGGGCTTAGGAAATCAGGATTTAGACTAGTTCTGGTTCATTGTGAAGGCCATGTGGACAACCCAGAGTATTAAAGATGATCATATAAATAAAGTAACGTTGATTACTGCTATACAATATCACGCATTAACATGCTACATTAAGTACTATACCGATAACTCGATGGATCCATTAGCAGATATTCAAACTGCGCTGAATAAGGAATTCAATAAGGCCAGGCCTAAATTGCAATCAGTTATTGGATTTAGGGAAATCATGATGAGGCCTGGCGAAATTCCCTGGGAGCTGGATCAAAGATTGAAATGTCAGATTTGTGAAGCTAACATGAATTGTACAGGTGGACAGCACCACAAATGGTTTGTAGCTTCGCTCTTGCCTCACATAAGGGTCGCCTTATCACAAACAAATATTGGGACACGAGCATAAGCCCTGGAAATTGCAATGAGGTTGCATGAGACACCTATTCCAGATGCTGCTTTGGGAGTTCAACAGATCCACGCAGAGTTGCAAAATCTTTGCCTGGAGTTTCAAAATCTGAAGAAGGATAGAGTGGCTCAGCCAGAGGTGTGCGAGGAAGTTTGGTGCTTGAAGTGTAAGAGCCAGGAGCATGATAAAGATCACTACCCTATCTTCACGAATTATGTTGCAGGAGGAAGGCCAATTCCTCTGAGGTCGGAAGCCCAGGCAGGGCCAAGTACAGGGCTCGCTCTATGGCATGCTATCTGTCAGGTAGAAGGAAAACATGTAATAGACAATTTACACTTGGTGCAAAAATTTGTGCAGATATTGCAACAACTCTTCTGCAAACTTTTGTAAATCATTGGGTCACAATCAGTGTAATTGTCATAGCTATGAATTGATGGTGGAAAGAATGCCCATGTATCGAATGCAAATAGAAACTCGGCCTCTGGATCAAGGAGTAGGGGGCATGCGAGGAGGATATCAGGGGTGCGGATGAAGCCGAGGAGGAGGAGAACTTGAGAGAGGTTGGGGGAAAGTTATTTGTTATAATTGTGGAGTGCCAGGGCACTACGCATGAGAGTGTACAAGCCCGACACACCTATCATGCCGATACTATACTTAGTTTGATCACACGATAGAGGACTGCCCTGTATTGATAGTCGAGATGCAGGAGAAGAGGGCATAGCCTCAATAACCTACCCAGAAGCTACAAATGATGAGGGCTAAACTTGGTGAAGAAGATCCTAATGTGAATATCATGTTGTGGAGCGGAATGACGACTGGCGAAGACAAAGGAAAGCAACCTAAAGAAAGTGAGTGGGTCCACAAGGCTCAAAAAAAGGAGATTGGGTTTGATCTGGAGTGTGTGAAAGAGATGTTCATGGAAGCAAAGAAAAGCTTCGTTGAGGCCTCTACCTCAGAAGGTTAGGATAAGTTGTCGAAGAAATGGACCCCTACATGCTTACTACATTCTCGGAGACTAGTATGAAGTTGTTGCATGATAGTAAGGTTGTGAAAGGATTATAGGAGTTGATAAATAAGTGTTCCAAGAAAGAAAATGCTCCTGAGGGACCACGCATAGGGCAAGAACAAGGCATGAGATGAGGCTCACTACACAAATAGGAGAATATGAAATGGTTCAAGTTGTTCTGGATTTGGGGTCGAATGCGAACGTATTGCCTAAACAAAAATGGGAAAGAATGGGGAGACCTGCACTACAGTGGTCTTTGATTCAATTGAGGATGGAAAATCAATAGAAAATTATTCCCATGGGAAGGTTGCAGGGAGTGACATTAGACATTGAAGGAGCGAGCGCGCTGGTTGATTTCGAAGTGATAGAGATTGTGGATGACAACAATCCATACCCTATGCTCCTTGGGATCGATTGGGCTATTGACATGAATGGAGTGATAAATTTGAAGAAGCGGAAAATGTCATTTCAGAGGAAATCACTCCGCATAGCAGTATTTATGGACCCTGCAGAAGGACTGTGCTATACTGAACTAGTCTGCGATTACGTAAGTGATGATGATTTGGACCAGATCTACAAAATAATAGCATGAGACCATGATTGGATGAATTTTACAATAGATGGACGTATTACAATAGGAGTTGGAACACTAGCAGAATAGGTTTCACGAAGTATCTACGCTGCATTGTAAGATGATGACTAAATCATTGTGCTATGTATCTTTGGAAATAAGAAGTTTTCCTTATTATGATGGTTTAACTGACGTAGATTTTTTTTTGGATGCATTTGAAACGGAAGTACCAGAAAAGCATCGCTTTCAACCCTTGGATTTCACGCTGCGCACACACCTGCAAGATGGTGGGCTACGCATAAATACAATTTTGATGGATGGCGTGAGTACAAAATGATGATGAGATTACGATTTGGTCGCCCAAAAGTCCGATTAACAGAGAAATACGATGGAAGGAATGATCTGCATGATAATTTGGCAAAATGGACTAAGGTTTATGGAGTGGAACTGCAACTTGACTGGGTGCATTTATTATGTTACACTTTGGATGTACTACCAATGCATTGGTACCTGGAAACAGAGCTCGACCATGGCACTATAGAGTGGGACATTTTGAGATAGGTATTCTTGATGAAATTCAACTTTTAGGATGGATTCGAATGCATTGATGAGGCATTGCAGGAGGTCAAGGAAGCAATCTTCAGAATACCATAGGATACCTTGGATTTGATTCAACCAGGTTGGACAACCTAGCTAAGCCATGCACTGGAGTGCTACAATGTGACTGCTAAAGAAGAAGACAAGGATCCAAGGAACATTATTATCCTAGAGATAGAAGGCCACCACAAAGTTGAGGGAGCACAGATAGTGAATCCAAATATCACCACGCCACTGAAAACCAGACAAGTGAACATTTGCATATAGGTGGAGCCAAAGTTTGCAAGGATAGGGTACTACTGGGATGATGCTACTGTGGACAAGGTCGTTGAGTTTGTCCACAAATATCAGGATTTTCTTGCCAAAAACTTTTCAGACTTAAAAGGCATCATAGGCAATTTGGGAGTGATGAGAATATCTTTGAAACCGAATGTGAAGCCTATTAAACAGAGTCCATATCGCTTTAATCCCAAGTACAAGGAAATGGTCTGCATGGAGTTGGAGAAGATGCTTGCAACAGGTATCATTGAACCTGTGGAGGAATCTGATTGGGTGAGTCCAATGGTAGTTCAGGAAAAGAAGCATAGGGATGAAATAAGAATTTGTGTACATCTCAGGAAGCTAAATGATGCTTGTGTTCATGATTCTTTTCCAACTTCGTTCACAAATGAAGTACTAGATAATGTTGATGGGCAAGAGGCATATTAATTAATTGATGGGTTCTCTGGGTACCATCACATTAAGATCGCACTGAAAGACAGAAGTAAGACTACCTTCGTGACTAAGTGGGGATGCTTCCAGTATAAGGTAATGCCTTTTGGACTTAAGAATGCACCGTAATATTTTTCGCGCGTGGTCATTGCGGCATTCAAAGAATTCATTCACAAGTTTTTGGGGGTGTACTTTGATGACTAGATTATGTTTGGACTAGTAAAGTGCCATGTAGCTAGTTTGCGCTTGATGCTGGATACATGCCGAAGGTATCAGATCGCACTAAACTTGAAGAAGTGTTTACTTTGCATCCCTTTCGGAATCTTGTTGTTAGATACCTATAATATTAGTGATTCCCACATTACTATTGTTGTTGTATCCCTTATTTTTATTGTTGTGCCCCTATTGTCCCCATATTGTTATTATTGTGCCCCATAAAATCCCTCTATTGTTATTTTTGTGCCTTCATATTATTATTGTTAGGTTGGCTTGGTTATATTGTGACCCCTTAGACTCCTATATATAGAAGGGAGGTTTTTTCATTTGAATCATCCAAGAATTGTTCAATTGTGTAATGTAAAGGAGGTTGCCCCCTCGAAGAGGCTTATTTCTAAGGCATTCATCTATATTTTCTATATTTTTGTGAGCTAGTTTCATAACATTTAGTATCAGAGCTTTGGATTATAGAGTTTCACTACTCCAAATAGGTCATCATGGAACTTTCGCTATAACTTTGTTTTTTCAATGTTTTAGAAGCTAAAAAAAAAAACCATTTGAGAAGAAATCGTGCTGAACTATTGTTCTGAATTTCAGATTTTGTCTCGCTATCTTTTCGGAGATATGATCTGAGGAAGTTAGGGTTTTTGCAAGCTCTAGAATTTCATCTAAAACGGGTCATTGTGGAATGTTCACTATAACTATTTGACTACGAAGTTTCAGATGCTAAAACAAAAACCCATTTGAGAATAAATTATTCTAAATCTCGGCTCTGAATTTCAAATCTTGCCTCACTATATTTTTGGAGATATAATCTGAGGAAGTTAGGGTTTTTGTAGACCCCCGAATTATATTCCAAACAGGTCACCTTGGGAAAATCGTCATAACTTTCGCTATGAGAATCAGATTGAATTTTTGTAAGAAGTTACAGAAAGAGGATAGACTGTAGTTTTCTTCGGTATCATTTTTAGAACCTATGGTTTAAACAGTGACTTGCGGCACGTTGTAGAAGTTCGCTCTACTGAACCAATCTATACTCAGGTCATCGTGGGAGATTTTTCATATCTCTTCATTGGAGAGTCCAATCTTAATCAGACTTGTGGTGTTAGAAATACTACTCAAAGGGTTAACACAAGAAGAAATTTTAGACCTCGGAGATCCAAAATTACAGAGATACATCAGATTCAATATCGAGCTCCTACAAAGTGAAAAAATGTGTGTAGTTTTTTTAAAATTTTTGCATAAGATTGGTTTGAAAAATTAGTTTGAAGGAATTCAAAGGGCATAGTGAAGCATTATTATTGGTAATTGATGCCTTGAAGAAATAAAATGGAAACACCTAGTAAGCAACCTGAAAGATCTAGCATGACTCATGAAGAAGAGGAAGAAATGCAACATGATATATCAAAATTATGAGACCAAGTGCAACAAATTTCACTCGCACAAAAAGTAACAGAAAATAAGATGGATGGTTTAAAAAATTACATAGATGCTAAGATGGATTGTTTAAAGAAATGCGTAGAATCTAGGATGGATGGTTTAAAGAAAGGCATAGAAGCTAAGATGAATTATGTGGAAGCTAAGATGGACGGTGTGGAAACTAAGATGGATGGCATGGAAGCTAAGATGGATGATTTAAAGAAAGGCTTGGAAGATTTGTAGACAAATTTGAAGACAGATTTGACAATGTTTCTACAAGAAATGCTTACTAATGGTGAAAGGGTAAGAAAGGGAACTCATGATGAGAACAAAATAAATGTTAATCATTATTTCATAGACTCTAACATTAGATCGAAGAACCACCATGTTCCAAAGATGTATATGAGGAAGTTCGATGGCAAGGATCCCAGAACATGGATACTATAGATGAAGAAATTTTTTGATCTCCATAATGTGAAAAACACACAAAAGGTATGCATTGCAACTTTATATTTGGAACCAAATCAGTTTGTATGGTATCGATGGCTTTGCTCTCCTAAACAAATTGTTACTTGGGCTATTTTTATGGATAAAATGATAGCACATTATGAGGATACAAAGAGCAACACTTTTTTTAGCCATTTGATAAATCTCAAACAAAAGGGTTCAATGATGGAGCACATTGAGGACTTCCTAAAATTGAATATAAGTGTAAAATATATTTCGGAGGAGCATAGGATTGATTTGTTCATGGAGACTTTAAAAGATAACATCCAACATGAGGTTCGCCTTTGGGAACCAAATTCATTGGAGAAGGAATTCAGGTTGGAAAGAAAAATGGAAAGCAAAATTATGGCAACAAGGAAGCCTACCACTCACAATCATAAAGATGGAAGTGTTACTGCCCCTAGCCATCCACAACCTACAAAGTTGACACCAGAAAAATTGGAAGAAAAAAGAGAAAAAGGGCTTTGTTATAGTTGTGATAGAAAATACACTAAATGTCATAATTGTGCAGAGAAGAAATTATTTTACATAGATTGTGAAGAGGAGGAAGAAAAGGAACAAGACATGTCAAAAGAATAAGATATACACCAGGAACAAACCCTAGAAAAAGAAGAAATGAATCCAACCATATCTTGTAATGCATTGGCTAGAATTACCACTCAAACTATCAAGATAGAAGGGCATGTCAAGAAGAAAAAGGTAATAGTGTTGATTGATTTGGGAAGTACCCATTATTTTATTCATTGTAAGATAGCCAAGGAATTTAATTGCTTCCTATATCCAACACCAGAGTGTCAAGTGATGGTTGCAAGTGGAGGAACCATAAATTGCTCAGGAAAGTGCCATAATATCAAGCTATCCATGGGAGAATATGTATTGAATAGCCCAATGCTTTCCATTCCAATGGGCAGTGCTGATGTTGTACTAGGAGTCCAATGGCTACAATCCTTGGGTAAAATAGCTTTTAATTTTCAAGAATTTTTCACGAAATTCTCTTCAGAAGGAAAGGAAGTTAAATTAAGGGGTATTGGAGGGAAAACAGGAAAGACAATCATCTCTAACGGAATGAAAAAGCTTCTAAAGAAATAATGAGGCATAATTGCCCAATTATGTTCACTAGAGGTTCCCATATCGAAATCATCCATTTCTCTAGATCTCCAAAAAGTCTTGGACAAGCATTCCAAGGTATTTGAGACTCCTAAAGGCCTCCCACCTATTCGTGATCATGATCATGCTATTAATTTGATTCCAGGAAGTGTTCCTCCAAACATCGGGCCTTACAGATATCCCTATGTCCAAAAGAGTGAAATTGAACGTATGGTTGTAGAAATTCTAGAGGTTGGTATAATTCAACCTAGTCAAAGTTCTTTCTCTGCTCCAGTAGTATTGGTTCACAAGAAGGATGGATCATGGCCCATGTGGCCAGATTATAGGGAGCTCAACAATCTCACTATTAAAGATAAATTTCCCATTCCTATCATTGATGAATTATTGGATGAATTGCATGGATCAATTTACTTCACCAAGTTGGATCTTCATTCAAGATATCATCAAATTAGAATGAAGGCTGAAGACATTCCAAAAACAACGTTTAGAACTCATGAGGGTCATTATGAATTTTTGGTCATGCCTTTTGGCCTTACTAATGCACCTTCTACATTTGAAGGTTTGATCAATTCCATTTTCAAACCCTTCCTTAGAAAATTTGTGTTAGTATTTTTTGATGATATACTAATCTACAACAAGTCTTGGAAGGATCACGTCCAACATGTTGACATGGTGCTCAAACTATGGGAGGAGAAACAATTATATGCAAAAATCTTCAAATGTTTCTTTGGAGTACAAGAGGTGGAATATCTGGGTTATATTGTATCTCATGAAGGTGTTAAGGTAGACCCTAGCAAAATTAAAACCATTAAGGAATGGAAAATCCCCACATCCATAAAGCATATACGAGGATTTCATGGGTTAACAGGGTATTATCACAAGTTTGTTAAGAATTATGGGAGGATAGAAGCACCTCTAACAACATTATTAGAGAAATATGCATTTTCATGGACTCCAGAAGCAACGAAGGCCTTTGAGCATCTTAAACACGCAATGTGCCAAGCACAGTCTTAGCTACACCGGACTTTAAAAAAACCTTTATTATGGAATGTGATGCCTTAGGAAATGGAATTAGTGTTGTTTTAATGCAAGAAGAAAGACCCATTGCTTTCAAAAGTCATCCAATCAAAGGAAAGTATTTACACAAAGCTATTTATGAGAAGGAAATGTTGGCAATACTACATGCACTTAAGAAATGGCGACCCTACCTAATGGGAAGACACTTCAAGGTAAAAATAGATCATGATAGTCTTAAATACTTTTTAGAACAAAGATTATCTTCACAAGAGGAGCAAAAATGGGTCACAAAGATGTTGGGTTATGACTTTGAAATCATCTACAAAGAAGGGAAGCAAAATGTTGTGGCAGATGCACTCTCAAGAAAGGATGAGGACGTGGAAGCATTTCTTGGCGCCATTTCTATTATCTAACCAGATTGGATAAATGAAGCAAGGGATGAATGGAAGAATGACGAGGAAGTGTGGGAACTCATTCAAAATATACAACAAGATCTGAGTACATCTGATACATTTAGTTGGAAAAATGATTTGTTATGGTACAAGGATCGGTTATAACTATGTAAGAATTCCCAACTCAAGCAAAAGATTCTTAGGGAATTGCACACCTCTCCCTTAGGAGGGCACTCAGGATTTCTAAAAACCTACAACATGGTTAAGAAGGACTTTTTTTGGGATGGCCTTAAATCAGATATTCAAAAGTTTGTGGCAGAATGTTTGGCTTGCCAACAAAATAAAGTTGAAGCAATTAATACCGCAAGACTATTACAACCTTTCTCTATTCCAAGACAATGTTGGGAGGAGGATTCAATGGATTTTATCACAGGTTTACCCAAGGCCAAACGAAAGAGTGTTATCATGGTGGTAGTTGACAGACTTACCAAGTATGCACACTTTTGTGCATTATCTCATGCATTTAAAGTGAGTATATTTTCTACTGCATTTATGGAAACAATTCAAAAGCTACATGGAAACCCAAAGATTATTGTAAGTGACAGAGATCCCATTTTCATTGGAAAATTTTGGACAGAATTTTTCTTTTTTCTTGGTACTTAGTTAGCCCATAGCTCATCTTATCATCCTCACTCTGATGGGAAAACCAAGATAGTAAAAAAATGTTTGGAAGGATATCTTCGCTGCTTTGTATCTGATAAATAGGCACAATGGGTCAAATGGTTTCCTCTGGATGAATGGTGGTATAAAACTTCCTTCCATACTGCAACAAAAATGACCCCATTCATGGCAATTTATGGATATAATTCACCATCCATCAAATCATATTTAAGAGAAAATTCTAAGGTTCAAGGAGTGGAAGATCACATTGAGCATCAGCAACAAGTTCTCCAACTCTTAAAGGATAACCTCACCTTGGCACATAATAGAATGAAACAATAGGTAGATCAACATTGCAATGAAAGAAGTTTTGATGTAGGTTATTGGGTATTCCTACGGCTACAACCATATAAACAAATGTCCCTCAAGCAAGCTAAGAAGGATAATAAATTATCACCAAAGTATTATGGTCCGTACAAGGTGTTGCAAAAGATAGGTACTATGGCATACAAATTGGAGCTTCCTGTAGCTTCCTGAGTGCACCCAATTTTCTATGTTTCATGCTTAAAGAAGCTTATAGGTGACAAGCTTCCAGTTCAAACAATATTGCCATAACTTTATGAGGAAGGAAAATTCATATTGGAACCTGAAGCAATGAAAGAAACAAGAACCCGATAGCTACGAAATCGATCAATTTTAGAGTATCTAATTAAGTGGAAGAACTTACCCATTGAAGATTCCACATGGAGGATGAGAGTTTTATACAGAAGCATCCATAACTACTTAAGCGTTGATGACAACACCTTTTTGAAGGAGAGGGGCATGTTAGGTCCCTATAATACTAGAGATTCCCCCATTACTATTGTCATTGTATCCCTTATTGTTATTTTTGTGCCCATATTGTCCCCATATTGTTATTATTGTGCCCCATAGAATCCCTCTATTGTTATTTTTGTTCCTTTATATTATTATTGTTAGGTCGGCTTGGTTATATTGTGACCCCTTAGACTCCTATATATCGAAAGGAGGCTTTGTCAATTGAATCATCCAAGAATTGTTCATTTGTGTAATGTAAAGGAGGTTGCCCCCTCAAGAAGGCTTATTTCTAAGGCATACATCTATCTTTTCGATCTTTTTGTGAGCTAGTTTCATAACACTTGTTGGGCCATGTAGTGTGAAGACAAGGATTAATGGTGGACCCTGCTAAGATCACGGTTATAATCAATTTGGAGGCACCACAGAGTGTTAAACAACTGTGCACAACACTAGGTCATACTGGGTACTATCAGAATTTCATCAAGAGTTATACCCAGATTACCACGCCGATGGAAAAGCTATTGAATAAGGATGTTACATAATGTTGGGATGAAGGATGTCAGAAGAGTCTGGATGTATTGAAGGAGAAGATGGTCATCGCACCGATCCTAGTCTTCCTGGATTGGAAGAAGGGATTTCATGTGCATGTGAATGCTTCATGTATTGTGTTGGGAGCAGTACTGACACAAGTTGGTGAAGGAAAATTGGATGACCCGATAGCATTTGCAAGCAGGAATTTGTCTAAGGCTGAAAATAATTACTTAACAACAGAGCCTGAAGGGCTAGTTATGGTGTACGCACTCCAGAAGTTCAGATATTACTTGCTAGGAAGACACTTTAAGATGTATACAGACCATTCTGCATTGAAGTACGAAGTCAACAAGCTTGTGTTGGAGGGGAAAGTATGTAGATGGCTCTTGTTGTTTCAGGAGTATGATTTTGAGGTAATTGTGAAGCCAGGGTGATTGAATGCAAGGTCAGATCATCTGTCGTGCATTGAAACAGGAGAGGAGCCTACCAATTTAGAGGAGGGGCTGCCTGACGCACATCTCTTTGTAGTGCACATAGCAAACAATCACTTTGCAGACATTATCCACTTCTTGACTACAGGAACGGCTCCAATGGGATACACTAGTTAACAGAAGAAGGAATTAGTGGTGCCTACGGTAGAATTTTTTGTTATTACAGGTCATTTGTACAATATGGGATTAGATGAGATACTACGACGCTATGTGCCTAATTTTGAATGGACCAGTATCATAGCTAAATCTCACGGAGGAGTTGCGAGAGGCCATTATGTAGGAAAAACAACAGTGTAGAAGATTTTACGCGTTGGGTTGTGGTGTCTGACGCTACATAAGGATTCTAAATCATATTGTAGGACGTGCGATGCATGTCAAAGAACCGGCAGACCATCATGAGGGGATGAGCTACCTTGGAATCCATAGGTATCATTGCAGCCATTTGAAAAATGGGAAATTGATTTTGTAGGACCAATTGAGCCTCCAAGAAGGAAGACGGGTGTGCGGTATATCATCACCGCGATTGAGTATTTGACTAGATGGGTGGAGGCACAACCCATGAAGGACTATACAGGGACAACAAAAGCGAAGTTCATATTCAAATATGTGTTGACCAGGTTTAGTTTCCCAAAGATTTTGATGAGTGATTGCGGTATGCATTTCCTTAATGAAACGATCAACGTGTTGACAGAAGAATTCCAGGTTTATCATCAGAAGAGTACGCCATATCGTCCTCAGGCCAAAGGGATGGTCGAAGCATTTAATAATATATTGGAGAATGTGCTGACAGAGGTTTGCAATGTGCAGAGGACTGATTGGGACATGTGCATATCAGTTGTGTTATGGGCTTATAGAACTACCAGTAAAAATCTTACTGGTCAGACACCGTTTAGGCTGATATATGGTGTAGAAGCTATAATTCCTATGGAGTACATTGTGCCTAGTCTATGTATGGTGGCATTCATAGGGATGGCAGACTGCGGAGGCTTAGAAGAGAGGCTTGCATAGCTAACAGAGCTCGAAGAACATAGATTTTTGGTTGGATTCCATCAGTAAGTCCAGAAAGAGCACGAAAAGGCATGGCACGATCGACACATAAAAATGCGCACCTTCCAGGTAAATGAATTAATTTTATTATACAATAACAAGTCAGATAAGTTTCTAGGAAAATTTCAAATGCATTGGCTGGGGCCATACATTATTAAAGAGATTACCGATGGTGGAGTAGTTCATCTTTTGAAATTGAATGGAGATGCATTTCCGAGAAAGGTAAATGAAAACCAAATGAAGCCATACACTGAGGATCCGGCTCGATGACTACGTGATGGTAACATAGTCTTAGAGGAAACTGTAAGGAAGCGCAGGACTATAAACTACACTGCCCGGGTGGTAGAGCTGTGCGATAAGGGATCTGTGCAACACAGGAGGGTGTCGTAGTACAAGAAGAAGTGTGAAGGGTGCTATGCTATAGCGGTGGAGATCGTGAAGCATAGCCCAAAAGTGATTGTTACGATCACTGTTCATGATTTAACGGTTAGGAGACGGTTAAAAGGAGTGGGGGGGCCCATTTTAGGCATTTAAGGTTGAATTTAAGAGTGAAACCTCTGGAAATATACTGCCAATCTAGAATTTATCGATGAATTTTGGGGGGAATGGTCAAATTTCACTTCGAATTTTCCTATAAAATACATGTGGTCGTCTGGCAATAAACACTTTTCATTATGAGAATTTCTGAGTTGTGCTGTCTGTTACGCATGAACCGTGAGTTCTTTGAGGATTTTCTCGCAAGTGCTATGTTCGACCAGTATTCTGAATAGTACAGAAAGCTTATTCGTGATATCATGTTAGGACCAGGTCCCATAGAAACTGCAAGCACTTGAGAGACTATTTCCTCTAAGGGAGCTACCCCTGAGGTTGTGAGTATGGAGGTTCCAACAATAGTGCCTATGGCACCAAGGTCACCTAGGCCAAAGTCTATGCCAACGAGAGGTCCCCAAGCCAAAGAAGGATAAGAAAAAGAAGTCGATGCCGGTGCACGAGTCACCGAGGAAACATGTAGCTACATAGGCTTAGAGAAAAGAAAAGCCTAATGTGAAGGAGAAAGGGAAGGTGGTAGATCTAGAAGCTTAGGAGGGTGCAGAAGACATTGAAATTAAGGGGGTGGACCTTATTTCTAAGCTACCATAGTGCATCCCTCCACACAAGGGCAAATTAAAGGTCCTGAAGGACCCAGATGAGGGACACTTCCTCCTTAACACACACCAGCTACCAGAGAGTATAACTTTTGAGGGTCTGCGATTAGCGCGGATCCCACACTTAAAACTGGAAGATTTGGATTTGGCTAACCATCAATAGTTCCCCCATCTTGCCACAGAGACCTTCATGATGAGGTTTCTCTACAAGAAGTCTGGTGTCACTGCATTGGAGCTGGTGGAATGGATTCGCGAAGTTAACAAGTCAGGGTTGTGGAACTTGATATGGGTGCCTCACTACCACCGTGCTCCGATTAACCTGACCGTAATTAAGCAGTTGTTGTGCCTGGTGCATGACAAGTGCTTGTGGATGAATGAGCCAATCCTCCTCATAGATATGGTGATCCATAAGATCACATTATTACCACACTCTAGACAGAATCTGACCAAGGCATTTGGCAGAAAGATGAACAAGCGTGACCTCGCTGAGAAGATGAAGGACTAGTTTAAACTTGTCAAAAAGCTACACGAGTATTTGTTTACCAGCATTGCTGACCCCGTGGTGAAGGTTGCCACACAAATTTTGGCTACCAAGGTGATGAGAAAGTGTCACGCAGAAGAGGTGTCGACACTGATGGTTTCGTTAGCATCTCAGTGCACGGAATTTGTATAGTTCAACTGGGCGTGCTACTTGTGTAGCGAGTTCCTCGCGAACTACAGAGAGGCAGAGGATGACAGTAAGACCTTTCACTATTCATGGTTGTTTCTCTCAATTGCACTCTTCACATGGGATTTTTCAGAGGACAACAGATTTCCACCTGTGGAGAAGGATTTACTAGAAGTAGAAAAGTTTTCATCTCTCTAGGCCACAAAAGATGTTGCACAGGTCACAGAGAGAAAAGTCTTTTGGGTGATGATGGAGGCAAGCATTCTTATGGTCATCAACCAAAAGTCATGGTTTTCACAAACCGTGTTATTTCAACTGTCAGGGTATGCGGAGTTCAAAGGAGACTCTCACCATGTCTACATCTTGGCACAGAAGGACCCGTATCAGAAGTGGTTCGACATAGTGTTGGCCCTCGTTTTTTATCCAATTTTACTTAATTAGATACACTTAATTTCCATGTTATCCATCCATTTACAATCCACATGCACCTAATTTTTTACCAATTTATGCATATTCAGGTATATAAATTAAGTTTTGCAATTTTTATGTGTTTTTACAAAAATTGGATTTTAAGTGCATTTTTGGATAGGACCAAAAATTCTTGTAATGGTTTTATTGATGTCATACATGCAAGACACCTAGGCATGAGATGAGAAAATTTGTAGAAATATTGGGAACTAAGATTGAACATGTTCCTATTGGTTTAGTCAAACTGAGCTTAAACAGGCCCAGTCAAAGCTGGTGAAACGAGACGAGTCATTTAGGAAATCCCTAGGAAATAGGCCAAATTTAGGATTTCATGGGATTTTCCAGATTTTGAGTGATTGGATGGATGAGATCGACCTAGATAGATAGGATAAGGATAGACATAGCTGTTAGAGACATTTTATTTCAGTTTGTTTCATATTTCTCTATTTAAGCCAAAACATTAAAGGCATGAATATGTAGAATTTGTGTAGTTTCATATTGAGACTTCCGAATATTTTGAGTTAATTTGAGGAACCTATTCTATATTATTTCTTATGTTCAATTCTATGGATGATTGACTAAGTTTTTAGTAGTTGATAATCTCTTCAAGTGTGCAAGGCACGAGTGGAGGGCCCCCACACCTAGCTAAGTACACTTCATGGTTAATTTAGCTTAATTTTCATAAACTAGTTTTGCTTTAGATTTGTTTATTTAATTAGATGTATGATGATTTATTATGTTTTCTGATGAATCTTCGTGTACTCATAATGTTCATATGAAGGGACAAACCAGTGTTTAAGTTAAACTCTCCTTCTATTTGATCAAAGAATATAAACTAGGATTCATCTTTCTTGATTTCAAGTGATTTTCTGAATTTCCTGTTTTCTAACAATGGCATTAATGATGAATGAATTTGTAATGAATAAAAGCAAGGACCTCCTTAGTTAGGAGTGTCTTCTATTATTTTTTTATGCATCTTAAGCTATTGTTCATTAGTGATTTTTTATTTATGTTCATGAAGTAGTATTGTAGAAGAAGGTCAATCTCATTCTCCTAAGTTAGGAGCCACTTCTCCTGCTTATTACATATTGAATTATAAATTACTTAGTTGAATTTTATATTTGTAATATGCACTTCTAATTAGTTTATAATTGCATTTCCTTCAATTTCCATAAATTATCTTCTAAAGCTAATTATAGTTGATATCCATATATTTTGGACATTCTTCTAAGTTCTACAAAGCTGGTTTGACATTTAAAATACTTGTGTTAATTTTTTCAATAAATTGACCCAACACTTACCCTACTTGGCTACGAATGATGATATTGAAGAGGTCATCAAGCGCTGGCCAACAGAGTGGAATTCTGCATATGATTTGGCCATGGAGGCTAGAAAGTCCGTGAAGAAATAGAAAAGGGAAGTAGCCAAATAGAAGGTTTAATAGTTGGCTAAGAAGAGAAAGAAAGAGGTCACGAAGAAGGCCCTGGTAAAGGTGAAGTGCACCGCGAAGGATCAAGCAGAACAGGAAGAACACAACTTTGAGAGAAGTGATAAGTCTCCTTTGCCCACGATAGAGGAAGAAGAGTGGTCAGAGCAGGGCGGTGGAGATTAACAGGAGAGCACTTCCTTCTAGGTGAAGTGGTATAGGGAGCAGGAAAAGGAAGGACCATGCAAAAGACAAAAGCCACTAAGTCATTGCTAGATCCAATTACCTTAATGGAGGGCGACTTAGATGATATTGGCAATAAGGTGTGGGATACAATAGCAAAACTGTTGCAATAGTTTGAGTAGTAGCAAAAGAAGGTGTTGGGCACCCTACGAAAGGATCTATGTGAGATGCAGATCAAAACATCCAGAATCTAGGCAGGTACAGGACAGTATAGCGCTGCATCGCTACATCAACAAATTTGGCACTGGGGACCACTCAAGTAGTAGAGATGGTTCGGTCAATGGATCTATGGGAAGTCACATTGTTTGACAGAGCTTTGAGCATAGAGTGATCCAGATTTAAATAAGAATGCAACAAATTATAGATATAACCATACATATAGAGATGCAACAAAAGTAATACTTCATTTCATTACTGTAAAATACTGAAATATGCTTACAAACAGAAATGGAAATAAACTAGCTAGGGTGGCGATAACTTATCTCTGAGAGGAGATGTGGTGGCTACATGCCTTTAAACTATGTTACAATGAGGCTCTAAGGCCTATTTATTGTTGAGAAATAATCGAAAACCCTAAACATCCAAAAACCTAACCGTAGAAGATGAAACGCCAAACTGTGGGCCCCGTTTGGGTAAATTGGTACATCAACTTCCGTAGGTCGTAACTTTGGCATACAATCTCTATTTGACACACACAATATATCATTAGAAAGGTCGTTTATGGCCTCAAAATGGCTCCGGAAGTTTAGGACCTGAAAACTACTAAAAATAGTAAACTGTGTTACAATTAAGGAAATTGAAAAGCTGAAAGAAACAATGGTGGGGGTCCAAGTGGAATTGGCAGCTTGACACCAATATCCACCGGGATCATTCCCCCCCCCCCCTAGGAAGCAACGGTCCCCATTTTTTTGAGTTCCTCCACAAGATTAGGAAACTTCTACTGAACTTGGTCCCTGTTGAGCCACTTGCCATAGTGAAGGAGTTGGCCTACTTTGACAACTTGATACAGTTGGATATTCTGCTGGCGAGTTTGCTTGATCTATGTGTCCATGAACCGATCAGTTGCAGTTTTTCCATGCAATCTAAATTTAACTTTATGGGTGTGAGTTGTTCTGCAATGTCAAATGTATCTAGTAATGGTGGAAAGTATGGTTGAATGCGGTCCACATTGAATACTGGGTGTAGGCCAAGGAATGGGGGAATGCTGAGCTAAAATGAATTGTCTCCCATAGCCTTGGTAATGGTGTAAGGACCATATCAAAGTGGTCTGAGTTTCTAATAGGCTCTCGTAAGGCGTTCCTTTTGCAAATGCAACTAGACTTTGTCGCCCACCTGAAACTTGTGTGGCACTCGATGTTGATCATGGCGCTACTTGTACTTGGAATTTGATTTCACTAGAATGTCGTGGACCTGTTGGTGAATATGTTGGATGTTCTCAATGAAGCTATTTGTCTTATCTGTTTCAAATGGGACATGAACCAAATGTGTGTGAGTAGCTGCAAATGGCATGGCCACATCAATGAGACATAGTGGTTGGAATCCCAAGGCCACATAAAAAGGGCTATGACCAGTCGAGCTATGGAGATCCCGGTTATAGTTGTGCTGAACATAGGGGAGGATCTCATCCCATGTGTCTGGATGCTTTGAGTTGTACATGCGCAGAATGTGTACAATCATCATGTTGGCAACCTCTGTTTGGCCATCCGTTTGGGGATGGAAGGTTGTGGATTTAGTGAGTTTGGTTTCCAACATCTACTATAGACTGGACCAAAATGTACTAAGGAACCCGTTGTCCCGATCTAAGATGATAGACTGTGGGATCCCAAAGTGTACCCACACTCGTTCAAAGAAGAGTTTAGAAGTAGCTTCTGCTGTGATATTCTTCTTATAGGACACCATAATGGCCATCTTCGAGAACCTGTCGACGACCACAAAAACAAAGTCATTTCCATGCTTAGTAGAAGGAAGGCCCAACATGTAATCCATGGAGATGAATTCCCAAGGTCAACTAGGGGTAGGCAGCAGGGTATAGAGGCCTTGCTTCTTGATAGTTGGTTTGGTAATGGCGCAGGAAATTTGTAATCTAATGTACTTCCCAACATCATGTCGAAGATTCAGCCAATAGAAATACTTCTAAAGTGCTGCCACCATTTTCTCGACACCAAAATGCCCAGCAACTCGACTGTAGTATGCTTCCCAAATCATCTTGACATGCTCACTTGAAGGAACACAAGGGTGACCCAACTGGCATAACAGGGCATCTTGGAGATGAAAATCTGGAACATGCTGACCCTCCAAGAGTGTATGATATGTGTGGCTGAATTCTAGGTTGCTTTTGTAGAGAAGTGGCTAATGAGATGTCTCGTGCCCACAAGAGTTGAGCACAGTGGTTAACACCATGATCGGTGGTCGAATGAGGCAATCTGCAACATTATTGGTGTTTCCCTTCTTATACTTGATATTCAAATGGAACTGTTACAGGTATGTGGACCACTTCTGATGGCAATTATTCTGCAATTTCACTTGGGTTTGTATGAACTACAGGGGTCGGTGGTCTGTGAGGATGTTTGTTTCCTTCCCCAAAATGTAATGCTTCCATTGTCAGCAGGCCTGCACAATGGAGTACATCTCTTTTTCATAAGTGGAATACTTCTGGACTGTGTCTAAAAGTGTCTCACTACGGTATGCCACTGGATGCCCGTGTTGAGTAAGGACTGTCCCAATAGCATAGTTAGAGGCATCTGTCTCGACCTCAAATGGTTTTTGCAAGTCTGGTAATGTGAGCACTGGTGCTGAGCAGAGGCTATCTTTCAACTCTGTGATTCCTTCTGTTGATATTCAGACCAAAAGAATTTTTCTTTCGCTCCTCCCTTGGCGACTTGACTCATGGGCCAAGTGATATGAGAAAATCCTAACACAAACCCATGGTAGAAGTTGGCAAGACCTAGAAATCTGTGGAGCTTTGTGATAGTGGTTGGAGATGGCCAATACGAAATTACTTGGATCTTGGTTGGATCCACATGCACCCCCTGTTCATCAATAATGTATCCTAGATACTAAACCTGGGTCATGCTAAAAGTCCATTTGTCCAAATTGGCACAAAACTTGTGTTACTGCAGTGTTTGGAGAACCCGTCAGATGTGGTGGAGGTGATCTTCTCAAATCTGGCTAAAGATTAGGATGTCATCCAAGTATACCACTAAAAATGAGTTGGTGAATGGCTAAAAGATGTCATCCATTAACCTCATGAAGGTTTCAGGAGCATTCGTCAATCCGAAAGGCATAACCAACCATTCGAAAAGGCCCTCCTTGGCTTTGAAGGAAGTCTTCCACACATTAGAGGGTTTGATTGGTACCTAGTGACATCCTGACTTCAAATTGATCTTGCTGGAATATTTCCCCCCCTTCAGTTGGTATAGGAGGTCATAAATCCGTGGGATCGAGTACCTATTATAGACAATGATCTTATTCAACACCCAATAGTCAATACAAAGTCTCCAAGTCCCATCCTTCTTCTGTACCAACACGATCGGGCTCCCACAGGGTGATGAACTTGGATGAATGTGACCTTTCTGCAGCAGCTCCTGAATCTTCCACTTGATTTCATCGTTCTCCAAAACGGAGCACCAATAGATTGGTCCATTGGGTGGCGATGCACCTGGGGTCAGATCGATGGAGTGCTTGACCTGACAGTGCAAAGGAACCCCTATGTGGGAGGTCAAGATGTCCTCGTACTCCTCCATGACCTTGTCCATCTGTAGTCGTGCAGAGAGGCCCTGTCTAGAGGTCATGGCCACCATCTTCTTCTTTCCTTGAGGGTGTAACATTAGGAAAACAAATTTCTTGGTTTCGGAAATGAGCTTAATGCATTGTTTTGCAATAACCAACAAGATGGCAGTAGGCAGTGCTACCTCTGGTATCTTGTACAACCTATTTCCCAAATTAACAATAACATCATGGGGCCTTGATTCATACTCAGCATGTCGCTTCCACAAGTATGGCTGTCCTAATAATACATCACAAACACCAAAGGGAGCAATGTCACACAAAACCTCATCTATGAAGGGCTTGATGTTGTATGGAAGGCAACACTACTGGCTCACGTGAAGATCCCATCCTTGGTAAAGCCACTTGATGGTGTACGGTTTTGGATGTGTTGTGGATAGTAAGCCCAGTTGCTTCACGACCTCTGCAAAAATGAGGTTCTTTTAGCTCCTGCTATCGACAATGAACTATAGCGGGGAGCCCTTTACTCACATTTGGGAGTGGGAGAGGCACTCCTCCTCCTCTGGATCTTCGGGTTCCTCCTTCTGGATCTTCGTGGTGGCAATGGTGGCATTAGGCTCCACATTAATAATCTACTTCCCTTTGTCATTCCCCTTGTTAGGTTTTGACTCAGAGTCAAAACATGCATCTGTCTCCGAAACCTTTAGCTTGGCCACGAGTGACTGCTTGGCCCAACACTCACTTGTCTTGTGAGTGGAGCTCTTATGGAACTCACACCACTTTCCTGTGTCCTTTTTCAGTTTCACGGCACTGTTCTTTACTTGCAGCTTTGGTGGGTTGTCTTGGGCCGCCCTACCTTGGATTTGTCATTTTTTATGTGGTTTGGGGGCACCTTTCCCTTGCTTTGTATTCGCAGATCCAAAGTCTCATTTCTTTTGTTTAAACTTTTGCTCAATCTTGACGACATATCAGTATGTTGTGCTGAGCGAGGAGATGTTCAGGAATTCTATTTCTTCCTGGATGTACCTATGCAGGCAGCCACGGTATTTGAGTACCAAATGCTACTCCGAATCCTTGATACCTAACTTTGTGCAAAGGGTATGGAAAATATTGGTAAACTCCGGCACGTCTTGGTCCCTTCCCTGCCACAGTGTGGTCCACCTTATGTATTGATCCTCATAGCTTCTGATAGGGTAGTAATGCTCCTTGATGGCAATCCAGAATGAATTCCAAGTGGGTGCAGCTAGAAATAGTGAGGCGGTACTTTCATCCTTCTGCTCACAGAAGGTTTCCCACCAGTACTTGACATGGGGGGTGACTATGAGAAGAGTGAAAGTAATCTTTTCTCGACCAGAAAAATCATGAACAGAAAAATACCCTTCTAGCAGATTTAACCATTTATCTACGGTGTCTACATCTATCTAACCCTCAAATGTGGGAATGTCAAAGTTAACTTGTACCTTAAAGGGTGTGGTGCTTCTAGAGTAGTTGCTGGATGTAGATGTGTCACCCCTTGGTAGCTGCTGAAGGATCTGGGCAAAGTTGTCCATCATCGCATTCCTTTATCGCTTGAGGGTCTCTTCGAGAAAGATTTTGATAGGATCTCCTGACCCTCATCTTTCTTTTCATCAACCATGTGAGGTTGTCAAGATTTGTGAGGCTGGTCTTGCAATGGTTTGACCAGTTCAAGCCCTAACTCCTTATATCCCCACCTTGTTGGGGACATGCAAAGAAAGATAGAAAAAGAGTAGATCACTCTGATACCACTGATCCAGATTTAAACAGGAACACAACAAATTACATATATAACCATACATATAGAGATGCAACAGAAATAATACTTCATCTCATTACTGTAAAATAATGAAATATGCTTACAAACAGAAATGGAAATAAACTAGCTAAGGCAATGGTAGCTTATCTCTGAGAAGGGAAGTGGTGGCTACATGCCTCTGAAATGTGTTACAATGAGGCTCAAAGACCTATTTATTGTTGAGAAACAATGGAAAACCCTAAACATCCAAAAGCCTAACCCTAGAAGATGAAATGCCAAACTATGGGCCCCGTTTGGGTAAATTGGTACATCAACTTTCCAGGGTCATAACTTTGGCATATGATCTCCATTTGACATGCACAATATCTCGTTAGAAATATATATATGAGAACTACAACTCTGGGAAGACAAACATCAGTCCATGGACCCATGTTTAGTTTTCCCAAAAAATGTCGTTTAAGGCCTCAAAACAACTCTAGAAGTTTAGGACCCGAAAAACTGCTAAACATTGTCAACTGTGATACAATTAAGGAAACTAAAAATCTAAAAGAAACAATGGTGGGGATCCAAGTGGAATTGGCGGGTGGCCACCAATATCCACCTGGATCATGGAGGAGGCCACTAACAAGGCTATTGTAAGCTCCCTGAAGAATATTGGCCTCAACCTGGCCACACTCCCGAGTGAGTTCCCTCACACACTGCAAGCAGGTGTGATCACTAAAGTTAAGGCCTGGGTGCAGCGCGCGCTGAGCATGATCAGCGAATACAAAGTCAATAACGAATATATGTTCATGGAGAAGACATCAACGTTAGAAGCATGGAAGAAAGTTCAGGCACAAAACAAACACACTACAACCATGGTGGCTGAGGCATGTAGAACAGTCTTGGAACTACATATCCCCCAGGAGGCACTGGTGGATACGAAGATCAGGAAGTTGGCTGTGGGTGTGTGTGACGCAAAAACCAAAGTGGCCAAGGTTCAGTTTTAGCTGAACCTACGGATAACAGAGCTTGAGTTGAAGTTATAACCTTCAACTCCCCCATAGGTCAGAGAACAACATGAAGCTGCTGTGAAGGATGGAGTTGCAATAGTAGATGGAAGAGTGGTGGATTACACTACGCTCTTTGAGTAGTCCATGGAGGTAGTCATGGCACTGCAAGAAGATCCTAACCTACAGAGGTTAAACACAGAAGCCCGTGAATTGCAACAATGGTATGATGAAGCGAGAGCGATGATGCGTACCATCGCTATAGCACAATTATTAGCCAAGCTGTATGAGGCCAAACAATTGCTCAAACAGGTGGAAGCAGTGTAGAGGAAAGAGGCGGTCGTCAAGGTCAGATTGGGGCCTTGGCTGGATGAGGCATATGTTATCTCCGTCACCATTGAGGAGAATTGGCAAGCCTATAGAGATTGCAACAAAATATCAACGAATACAATGTAGGACCAACAATAGAGCAGTTGGTGGAGCAATTCAAATAGGAAGCCACACAAAGTGCAATTGAGGTAGAAGTGGCACAAGTAGAGTTGGGAGGTCTCTGTAGTAATATCTTTGTGCCAATAAAGTGACTCAAGTGTTATAGACATTTTTGGGCACTGCAACCCCAATCAAACATGTCCATAAACCAAGGGCTCCTAAGTCCCTAAAAGTGTTGTTTCATACCCTGAAGGAACAAGGTTAGCTGATTACATCATCTCCCAGAAGTTCTTCACAGGAAACTACTTAGAACTGGTCAAAACTGGACCATACAGGTTACTCAGTGCTAAGGGTGTGATGCATCCCACCTGCCCAGTGAAAAGGGCGCGATGCATACTGAAAAGCCCTTCTGTAGGGTCCGATAGGTGAGAGTGGACAAATGGCAGAGACAGTTTGTGAGGTGGATGATCATGGAATCTTCCAGAAACTTCTCCTGTGACACTTGCCTCTCTGAATTCGCCCATGCATGAGTAAGAGATCATCAATCTCCAAGTGGAATCAAGAACTATCTGAGAGAGGACACTTATCAAAATCCCAGAAGCTGACTCACCCCCCTGCAATCATCTATATATGGATCCCTCATCCCGGAGATCCAGAGGCTAGAATTTTGTATCTTGTAAGGAAGTGCTATTGGTTTCTTGTTGGAATATCATAGTGTTGGATGATCTAAGATTTTCATGAGGTGAAAGAAGGGCTTTCATGCTAGAGGATGATGTTGGGTCAGAACAATTAGTTGTAATCCTCTTTGCTGTTCTTGATATTAATAAAGTTATTCAAGTTTTCCTCCACATTCTTGTATGTTTGATGACATATGAATTTGTGTGGTTAATATATATCTGGTCCTATATTGTTTATGATTTTAGATCTCTGTTCTTCGATAGTATTATGTTGCTTTGATTCCACAGGTGCTCTTTGAAGCTGGGTAGACGAAGGAGAAGCGGCAAGGATCTGTGAGAAGGGAGAGGAACCGAGCAAGGAACGAAGCGCAACACTGAGGTTGGTGTCCTTCATTCCCCTCTTATCTACTTCTCATAAAGGAAAATGAAAGTGGTTTTAGTTTGTTTGTTTCTAAGATAGCTACCAGTCTTAGTGGGACTAGCAGCTCTGAGTGCACACTAGATTTCCCGATAACATCAAGGGCGAGTCATGATATTTGTGTTGGGGGCCTGTTGGGACAAGGTCCCCTAGTGTCAATTTTGGGGAAAAAGCCAAAGTTTTGGGGCATAAAGCCCAATTTTTTTGTTGTGTAAAGTGTAAAATCTCTCCAAATTGTGGTCCCAGAGCACGTAGATAGTAAAGTGCAATAAAGGGTTCTAGCTTTCTTTTATATAAGTTGTGTCGATGTTAGTAGATCTACCCATGGTCCATAGACCATGTGATTGTATAAAAAAGATATTCTTAGAGAGTCTAAGGCATAGAAGAAGCAAGGATAAGGATAGATGTAATAGGTCATTAATAGTAAGAGCAAAGAAGCCTTAGAGTATAAGAGAAGCTCTATAGCTATGTGCGTAGAGGCCTAGAGTAGAGTCTGCAGCTGAGTGTGTGGACCCCTGTAGCTGAGTGCATAGGGAATTCTTGAGTCTATAATCAGAACTGAAGTATTAATAAAGAGATTATTCTGGAAATATATGTGTTTGTCTATTTACTTCTGTTATGAATGAATGTGCTATTATGTTATGATGAATGATGGGTTTATGAATCAATATTGTATTGATGTGCGATTTTACATGATTTGTATTGTCATATGAATGCAAGTAATAATAACTATTTACGTGAAGAATATCTTGTTTCATGTTAAAGTTATTGAACACCTAAGCCAATCTGAGTAAATACAGCTTTAGGAGTAATCGCAGAAGTGCATAAGTGGTTGATTCGTCTGTCTAGGGTATGCAAAATGTAGTTGTAGACCTTCGCGAAGGTCTAGAGGTTGGTAAACAGAAGTTATATCAATAAGCCTTAAAGTCTTATTGATCTGCGCAAAGGCAGGTTTAGGGTATAAAACAACATCGCGCTCATCTCTGGGTGCAGAAAATTGCTTCCAGCATCCCCCCATACTGCTTCGAGTGAGACTTCAGTCTGCTCTTCGCGAATTGATGCCAAAAGGGCAAATAGTGTAGGGATTTGTTTGGCAAACTTAATATGAACCTGGGTCAGGACCCACCGAGCCAACAATCACATAGAAAAACCTAACTGTGACCATGGACTAACGTGCAAAAAAATGAGAAGAACACTCTTATTCTGGTCCTAAAAACTTAGGAATTTATCATTAGAATATGTAAAAGGGAATTTGAAGGTAATTCGTAATTTCTCTTACCTTTGATAAGAGAGGGCAAAATTCCCACTCCAAAGCCTTGTTATAGTGAAACTAATTTGCTTCAATGTCATATATATATATATATATATATATATATGTATATATATATATAGATATAGATATATATATATATATATATATAGTCTTGGAAAATAATCAAGACTAGGTTTTGAATTAGGACTTAAATTCAAAAGAATTGTGGTTGAGAAAGCCACATGAAATGAATGACATTGGGAAAAATGTATATAAATGTTGTCGTCAAGACTAGAACCTTTAGAAAAATCCAAGGTTTGATGTGTACATGTATCACCGAGCAAAGAAAATAAATTGTTCATAGTTAATTATGAATATCTCATCCAAAGTTGCATAGAGTTGTCCATATAGAAAATAAAAGTAAATGCAGAGAATGTGAGGTTAAAATTCACAGGGACTTCACTCAATGAACCTCTCGCATAGCACGTGCATTCATGCCATACCAAATAATACCCTTAATTTGACTGCATATTGGAAAATACCTCTAAAAGTCACATTATTTAAACCCATAGCAATATAACTCAATACACCTTCTCAATTCAAAAAGCCACTACTTTCACTAGATATTGTAAGTATCCATTTTTCATTAATATTTTTATACCCATTTACAATTTTACATTAACTTTGAGCTCTATTTTTTATACATGCTAATATAAAAACTCTTTACCCCTATTATATGCTCAATATATTATGTCACTTTTTCTTCAATATATATCCCTCAATATGAATGCATGTGGTATAGTATTGCTCCCTTAGTGAAGCCCTAGTGGTCAAATTTAGACCTAGTGAGCAAACCATGTTTCAACGAACAATCAAACACCTTTTTTGCTAGTATTTCATACAAGACAATCCAAATGATGGCAGAAAATGCTTCGAATACATGGTAAAACCCTATTATTTACCAACTTAAACTTGAGGTTGCACATATCAACTCTCAACTTGTGCAAATGTAAATGAGGCCAAATTGGTAGAGGGACTTGGGGTAGGTAGTTAACCTAACAAAGTTAGAGTAATGCTCATCACTGATTAAACCCCAAACAAATCATCACCATTGAACTCGTTACATGTCTAATGGTTTATTTGGCCACGAACCCCTCCTACCATATGTTACATTGATCGAATTCTATGAGGCCTCCATGGAGGCACGAGGTAGTCAAAGGCTTCAAAGGGTCAAGAACCTTTGACAATATAGTAAATTATATAAATGTTCTCTAAGGAAAAGCAACATGAATGAAACACCAAGGACACAAATATATATTTATTTTGCAAAATGTATGGACATATATTATATAAGGTTAGCCACATTTGTAATATCAACTTTTAAATGTTCATATAATATTGTAATTCCATGGTATTGTATAAAGGAATACAAAGATAATTCTATCCTTAAGCTATGGGGAAAGATTGGCTAGACCAACACCTTATCTTGCAAACCAATGATATTGACCCATGGTATTCATGTGGAATATTACCTATTTAACGGGAGTAATTAAATTAGCCTAGATCCATACTAACTCTAGATCTACTAAGCACATCTATACATTTGATCCCTCTAGATGCTTGGTCCATATATATATATATATATATATATATATATATATATATATATATATATATATATATATATATATCTATATATCTATATATATATATATATATATATATATATATATATATATATATATATATATATATATATATATAGATATATATATATATATGAATATGAAACTGTATAAAAAAGTGTGAGACTTTATCATGCATTTTAAGGTAAAAGTATGATATAGAGGGAAAATTGTAATCATTCAATCATTCCAATAAATATTTGTACATAGATTTTTAAAATAAATAATAAATTAGATTTTTTAATTAAATATTTAAAAATAGCTTTAGTTTATACATTTTTTGTACTTAAACTAGCCTACATTCATTTTAAAGTCACATCTACCAATGGCCCACAAGGATCAAATCAAATGTGTAGATCTGTAGTTAAGACAATCTACATTGGTTTAATTCCCCCCTTTAAATATGTGTCTTGGTATATCTGTACTTAAGATAATCTACCATGGTTTAATTTCTGCCTTTAAATAGGTTATATTCCACATGAATAGGATGGATGAGTCAACACCATGGGTTAGGAGCTCAAAAACCAAGGCAATAATTTATGAAAATTAATAATATAATATTTTATTTTATTTTATTTTCACTAACTTAGAATGTTACATGACACTACATTAGATTGCATTGCTTGTAGAGGTGCTCTCAAACCCAATATGCAAGAGACCTTGTAATGTCATGTGAACACTTTGCTGAGTCAAATTACACATACATAAAATTAAAAAATAATAATAATAAAATTAATAAAATATTGTGATGTCATGTAAGGAGCCTCTTATGGTAGCGATGTAACCTAATGTTGAATTTAACATTTTAAATTAGTCAAATTACATAAAAATAAATTTAAAATTAAAATAAATAAATAAAATAAAATAAAAAGATTAATGTAATGTAAAGATTTTAACTTTGTAAAAATAAAATAAAATAAAAAATAAAAAATGACTTTGTAAAAATAAAATGAGAATAACAATAAAAATGACTCATAGTATTCACCAATTTTATTCATGTGGAATACAATTTAAAAGAGATTTGCATAAGTCCTCATCCATCTTAACTCTCTATCTACCAAGCTCGAGAGAATCAAATTTCTTGAGATGCAAATCTCTTTTAATAATGAAAAGAGATTTGATCCCTCTGCACACTTGGTAGATCCAAAATTAAATATCTAAAAGGAAAATTTTGATTAAAGTCGAAATTAAGTGTAAATAGAAAGAGTCAATTATTATATGAAAAAAATAGCTTATTCTTCTAAAACATTGGTATGATCATGGTGCTACGGGTGGTAATGAATCTTTTCTATCTTAATACAATTTAATTACTATAATTATATTAAAGCCATTTAAATTTGTATGATAAATTTTGTTATGCCACGTTTACGCAGCCTCCTCGCGATGAATAAATTTAGTTATGCAATGTATGCCATGTTTAGGCAGCCTCCTCGCCATGGACTTTCTTCAATAGCAAGCTTAATTTGGTGTGCCCAGCAATTGTCTTGAGATGGGTAAGTTCTTGGAATTTAATTTCATTTGAGAATTAGAACCAGATTTCAGCTTATCAATATTTTATCAATATGTGTGATATTTAAGTTCAAATGGTCATTTGAATGAAATGAAAAATAAAAAATAATATATATATATATATATATAAATTGGGATTAATTTTAAAAATATGTGAATGAAATTTCACATTACAATGCATATTATATATTCATAACATTTCCACAATAAATAAACTCCGAAAGTTAATTTAATTGGTCCAGGGCCTCTCTAATAAGACATGACCAAGTTAATTCTCTTCAATACCCTTAAGCTCTCATAATAACTTAATATTTCATTAGAATAAAATATTTCACACTAAAGGGTATTTGAAGGGTTCCAAATAAATAAAAATAATGTAAATTAAAATAAAATGAGCTTGACCTGACAGTGCAAAGGAACCCCTATGTGGGAGGTCAAGATGTCCTCGTACTCCTCCATGACCTTGTCCATCTGTAGTCGTGCAGAGAGGCCCTGTCTAGAGGTCATGGCCACCATCTTCTTCTTTCCTTGAGGGTGTAACATTAGGAAAACAAATTTCTTGGTTTCGGAAATGAGCTTAATGCATTGTTTTGCAATAACCAACAAGATGGCGGTAGGCAGTGCTACCTCTGGTATCTTCTACAACCTATTTCCCAAATTAACAATAACATCATGGGGCCTTGATTCATACTCAGCATGTCGCTTCCACAAGTATGGTTGTCCTAATAATACATCACAAACACCAAAGGGAGCAATGTCACACAATACCTCATCTGTGAAGGGCTTGATGTTGTATGGAAGGCAACACTACTGGCTCACGTGAAGATCCCATCCTTGGTAAAGCCACTTGATGGTGTACGGTTTTGGATGTGTTGTGGACAGTAAGCCCAGTTGCTTCACGACCTCTGCAAAAATGAGGTTCTTTTAGCTCCTGCTGTCAACAATGAACTATAGCGGGGAGCCCTTTACTCACATTTGGGAGTGGGAGAGGCACTCCTCCTCCTCTGGATCTTCGGGTTCCTCCTTTTGGATCTTCGTGGTGGCAATGGTGGCATTAGGCTCCACATTAATAATCTACTTCCATTTGTCATTCCCCTTGTTAGGTTTTGACTCAGAGTCAAAACATGCATCTGTCTCCGAAACCTTTAGCTTGGCCACGAGTGACTGCTTGGCCCAACACTCACTTGTCTTGTGAGTGGAGCTCTTATGGAACTCACACCACTTTCCTATGTCCTTTTTCAGTTTCACGGCACTGTTCTTTACTTGCAGCTTTGGTGGGTTGTCTTGGGCCGCCCTACCTTGGATTTGTCATTTGTTATGTGGTTTGGGGGCACCTTTCCCTTGCTTCGTATTCGCAGATCCAAAGTCTCATTTCTTTTGTTTAAACTTTTGCTCAATCTTGACGACATATCAGTATGCTATGCTGAGCGAGGAGATGTTTAGGAATTCTATTTCTTCCTGGATGTACCTATGCAGGCAGCCACGGTATTTGAGTACCAAATGCTACTCTGAATCCTTGATACCTAACTTTGTGCAAAGGGTATGGAAAATATTGGTAAACTCCGGCACGTCTTGGTCCCTTCCCTGCCACAGTGTGGTCCACCTTATGTATTGATCCTCATAGCTTCTGATAGGGTAGTAATGCTCCTTGATGGCAATCCAAAATGAATTCCAAGTGGGTGCAACTAGAAATAGTGAGGCGGTACTTTCATCCTTCTGCTCACAGAAGGTTTCCCACCAGTACTTGACATGGGGGGTGACTATGAGAAGAGTGAAAGTAATCTTTTCTCGACCAGAAAAATCATGAACAGAAAAATACCCTTCTAGCAGATTTAACCATTTATCTACGGTGTCTACATCTATCTAACCCTCAAATGTGGGAATGTCAAAGTTAACTTGTACCTTAAAGGGTGTGGTGCTTCTAGAGTAGTTGCTGGATGTAGATGTGTCACCCCTTGGTAGCTGCTGAAGGATCTGGGCAAAGTTGTCCATCATCGCATTCCTTTATCGCTTGAGGGTCTCTTCGAGAAAGATTTTGATAGGATCTCCTGACCCTCATCTTTCTTTTCATCAACCATGTGAGGTTGTCAAGATTTGTGAGGCCGGTCTTGCAATGGTTTGACCAGTTCAAGCCCTAACTCCTTATATCCCCACCTTGTTGGGGACATGCAAAGAAAGACAGAAAAAGAGTAGATCACTCTGATACCACTGATCCAGATTTAAACAGAAACACAACAAATTACATATATAACCATACATATAGAGATGCAACAGAAATAATACTTCATCTCATTACTGTAAAATAATGAAATATGCTTACAAACAGAAATGGAAATAAACTAGCTAAGGTGATGGTAGCTTATCTCTGAGAAGGGAAGTGGTGGCTACATGCCTCTGAAATGTGTTACAATGAGGCTCAAAGACCTATTTATTGTTGAGAAACAATGGAAAACCCTAAACATCCAAAAGCCTAACCCTAGAAGATGAAATGCCAAACTATGGGCCCCGTTTGGGTAAATTGGTACATCAACTTTCCAGGGTCATAACTTTGGCATATGATCTCCATTTGACATGCACAATATCTCGTTAGAAATATATATATGAGAACTACAACTCTGGGAAGACAAACATCAGTCCATGGACCCATGTTTAGTTTTCCCAAAAAACGTCGTTTAAGGCCTCAAAACAACTCTAGAAGTTTAGGACCCGAAAAACTGCTAAACATTGTCAACTGTGATACAATTAAGGAAACTAAAAATCTGAAAGAAACAATGGTGGGGATCCAAGTGGAATTGGCGGGTGGCCACCAATATCCACCTGGATCATGGAGGAGGCCACTAACAAGGCTATTGTAAGCTCCCTGAAGAATATTGGCCTCAACCTGGCCACACTCCCGAGTGAGTTCCCTCACACACTGCAAGCAGGTGTGATCACTAAAGTTAAGGCCTGGGTGCAGCGCGCGCTGAGCATGATCATCGAATACAAAGTCAATAACGAATATATGTTCATGGAGAAGACAACAACATTAGAAGCATGGAAGAAAGTTCAGGCACAAAATAAACACACTACAACCATGGTGGCTGAGGCATGTAGAACAGTCTTGGAACTACATATCCCCCAGGAGGCACCGGTGGATACGAAGATCAGGAAGTTGGCTGTGGGTGTGTGTGACGCAAAAACCAAAGTGGCCAAGGTTCAGTTTTAGCTGAACCTACAGATCACAGAGCTCGAGTTGAAGTCATAACCTTCAACTCCCCCATAGGTCAGAGAACAACATGAAGCTGTTGTGAAGGATGGAGTTGCAGTAGTAGATGGAAGAGTGGTGGATTACACTACGCTCTTTGAGTAGTCCATGGAGGTAGTCATGGCACTGCAAGAAGATCCTAACCTGTAGAAGTTAAACACAGAAGCCCGTGAATTGCAACAATGGTATGATGAAGCGAGAGCGATGATGCGTACCATCGCTATAGCACAATTATTAGCCAAGCTGTATGAGGCCAAACAATTGCTCAAACAGGTGGAAGCAGTGCAGAGGAAAGAGGCGGTCGTCAAGGTCAGATTGGGGCCTTGGCTGGATGAGGCATATGTTATCTCCGTCACCATTGAGGAGAATTGGCAAGCCTATAGAGATTGCAACAAAATATCAACGAATACAATGTAGGACCAACAATAGAGCAGTTGGTGGAGCAATTCAAATAGGAAGCCACACAAAGTGCAATTGAGGTAGAAGTGGCACAAGTAGAGTTGGGAGGTCTCTGTAGTAATATCTTTGTGCCAATAAAGTGACTCAAGTGTTATAGACATTTTTGGGCACTGCAACCCCAATCAAACATGTCCATAAACCAAGGGCTCCTAAGTCCCTAAAAGTGTTGTTTCATACCCTGAAGGAACAAGGTTAGCTGATTACATCATCTCCCAGAAGTTCTTCACAGGAAACTACTCAGAACTGGTCAAAACTGGACCATACAGGTTACTCAGTGCTAAGGGTGTGATGCATCCCACCTGCCCAGTGAAAAGGGCGCGATGCATACTGAAAAGCCCTTCTGTAGGGTGCGATAGGTGAGAGTGGACAAATGGCAGAGACAGTTTGTGAGGTGGATGATCTTGGAATCTTCCAGAAACTTCTCCTGTGACACTTGCCTCTCTGAATTCGCCCATGCATGAGTAAGAGATCATCAATCTCCAAGTGGAATCAAGAACTATCTGAGAGAGGACACTTATCAAAATCCCAGAAGCTGACTCACCCCCCTGCAATCATCGATATATGGATCCCTCATCCTGGAGATCCAGAGGCTAGAATTTTGTATCTTGTAAGGAAGTGCTATTGGTTTCTTGTTGGAATATCATAGTGTTGGATGATCTAAGATTTTCATGAGGTGAAAGAAGGGCTTTCATGCTAGAGGATGATGTTCGGTCAGAACAATTAGTTGTAATCCTCTTTGCTATTCTTGATATTAATAAAGTTATTAGAGTTTTCCTCCACATTCTTGTATGTTTGATGACATATGCATTTGTGTGGTTAATATATATCTGGTCCTATATTGTTTATGATTTTAGATCTCTGTTCTTCGATAGTATTATGTTGCTTTGATTCCACAGGTGCTCTTTGAAGCTGGGTAGACGAGGGAGAAGCGGCAAGGATCTGTGAGAAGGGAGAGGAACCGAGCAAGGAACGAAGCGCAAGACTGAGGTTGGTGTCCTTCATTCCCCTCTTATCTACTTCTCATAAAGGAAAATGAAAGTGGTTTTAGTTTGTTTGTTTCTAAGATAGCTACCAGTCTTAGTGGGACTAGCAGCTCTGAGTGCACACTAGATTTCCCGATAACATCAAGGGCGAGTCATGATATTTGTGTTGGGGGCCTGTTGGGACAAGGTCCCCTAGTGTCAATTTTTGGGGAAAAAGCCAAAGTTTTGGGGCATAAAGCCCAATTTTTTTGTTGTGTAAAGTGTAAAATCTCTCCAAATTGTGGTCACAGAGCACGTAGATAGTAAAGTGCAATAAAGGGTTCTAGCTTTCTTTTATATAAGTTGTGTCGATGTTAGTAGATCTACCCATGGTCCATAGACCATGTGATTGTATAAAAAAGATATTCTTAGAGAGTCTAAGGCATAGAAGAAGCAAGGATAAGGATAGATGTAATAGGTCATTAATAGTAAGAGCAAAGTAGCCTTAGAGTATAAGAGAAGCTCTATAGCTATGTGCGTAGAGGCCTAGAGTAGAGTCTGCAGCTGAGTGTGTGGACCCCTGTAGCTAAGTGCGTAGGGAATTCTTGAGTCTATAATCAGAACTGAAGTATTAATAAAGAGATTATTCTGGAAATATATGTGTTTGTCTATTTACTTCTGTTATGAATGAATGTGCTATTATGTTATGATGAATGATGGGTTTATGAATCAATATTGTATTGATGTGCGATTTTACATGATTTGTATTGTCATATGAATGCAAGTAATAATAACTATTTACGTGAAGAATATCTTGTTTCATGTTAAAGTTATTGAACACCTAAGCCAATCTGAGTAAATACAGCTTTAGGAGTAATCGCAGAAGCGCATAAGTGGTTGATTCGTCTGTCTAGGGTATGCAAAAGGTAGTTGTAGACATTCGCGAAGGTCTAGAGGTTGGTAAACAGAAGTTATATCAATAAGCCTTAAAGTCTTATTGATCTGCGCGAAGGCAGGTTTAGGGTATAAAACAACATCGCGCTCATCTCTGGGTGCAGAAAATTGCTTCCAGCATCCCCCCATACTGCTTCGAGTGAGACTTCAGTCTACTCTTCGCGAATTGATGCCAAAAGGGCAAATAGTGTAGGGATTTGTTTGGCAAACTTAATATGAACCTGGGTCAGGACCCACTGAGCCAACAATCACATAGAAAAACCTAACTGTGACCATGGACTAACGTGCAAAAAAATGAGAAGAACACTCTTATTCTGGTCCTAAAAACTTAGGAATTTATCATTAGAATATGTAAAAGGGAATTTGAAGGTAATTCGTAATTTCTCTTACCTTTGATAAGAGAGGGCAAAATTCCCACTCCAAAGCCTTGTTATAGTGAAACTAATTTGCTTCAATGTCACATATATATATATATATATATATAGTCTTGGAAAATAATCAAGACTAGGTTTTGAATTAGGACTTAAATTCAAAAGAATTGTGGTTGAGAAAGCCACATGAAATGAATGACATTGGGAAAAATGTATATAAATGTTGTCGTCAAGACTAGAACCTTTAGAAAAATCCAAGGTTTGATGTGTACATGTATCACCGAGCAAAGAAAATAAATTGGTCATAGTTAATTATGAATATCTCATCCAAAGTTGCATAGAGTTGTCCATATAGAAAATAAAAGTAAATGCAGAGAATGTGAGGTTAAAATTCACAGGGACTTCACTCAATGAACCTCTCGCATAGCACGTGCATTCATGCCATACTAAATAATACCCTTAATTTGACTGCATATTGGAAAATACCTCTAAAAGTCACATTATTTAAACCCATAGCAATATAACCCAATACACCTTCTCAATTCAAAAAGCCACTACTTTCACTAGATATTGTAAGTATCCATTTTTCATTAATATTTTTATACCCATTTACAATTTTACATTAACTTTGAGCTCTATTTTTTATACATGCTAATATAAAAACTCTTTACCCCTATTATATGCTCAATATATTATGTCATTTTTTCTTCAATATATATCCCTCAATATGAATGCATGTGGTATAGTATTGCTCCCTTAGTGAATCCCTAGTGGTCAAATTTAGACCTAGTGAGCAAACCATGTTTCAACGAACAATCAAACGCCTTTTTTGCTAGTATTTCATACAAGACAATCCAAATGATGGCAGAAAATGCTTCGAATACATGGTAAAACCCTATTATTTACCAACTTAAACTTAAGGTTGCACATATCAACTCTCAACTCGTGCAAATGTAAATGAGGCCAAATTGGTAGAGGGACTTGGGGTAGGTAGTTAACCTAACAAAGTTAGAGTAATGCTCATCACTGATTAAACCCCAAACAAATCATCACCATTGAACTCGTTACATGTCTAATGGTTTATTTGGCCACGAACCCCTCCTACCATATGTTACATTGATCGAATGCTATGAGGCCTCCATGGAGGCACAAGGTAGTCAAAGGCTTCAAAGGGTCAAGAACCTTTGACAATATAGTAAATTATATAAATGTTCTCTAAGGAAAAGCAACATGAATGAAACACCAAGGACACAAATATATATTTATTTTGCAAAATGTATGGACATATATTATATAAGGTTAGCCACATTTGTAATATCAACTTTTAAATGTTCATATAATATTGTAATTCCATGGTATTGTATAAAGGAATACAAAGATAATTCTATCCTTAAGCTATGGGGAAAGATTGGCTAGACCAACACCTTATCTTGCAAACCAATGATATTGACCCATGGTATTCATGTGGAATATTACCTATTTAACGGGAGTAATTAAATTAGCCTAGATCCATACTAACTCTAGATCTACTAAGCACATCTATACATTTGATCCCTCTAGATGCTTGGCCCATATATATATATATATATGAATATGAAACTGTATAAAAAAGTGTGAGACTTTATCATGCATTTTAAGGTAAAAGTATGATATAGAGGGAAAATTGTAATCATTCAATCATTCCAATAAATATTTGTACATAGATTTTTAAAATAAATAATAAATTAGATTTTTTAATTAAATATTTAAAAATAGCTTTAGTTTATTCATTTTTTGTACTTAAACTAGCCTACATTCATTTTAAAGTCACATCTACCAATGGCCCACAAGGATCAAATCAAATGTGTAGATCTGTAGTTAAGACAATCTACATTGGTTTAATTGCCCCTTTAAATATGTGTCTTGGTATATATGTACTTAAGATAATCTACCATGGTTTAATTTCCTCCTTTAAATAGGTTATATTCCACATGAATAGGATGGATGGGTCAACACCATGGGTTCGAAGCTCAAAAGCCAAGGTAATAATTCGTGAAAATTAATAAAATAATATTTTATTTTATTTTATTTTGACTAACTTAGAATGTTACATGACACTACATTACATTGCATTGCTTGGAGAGGTGCTCTCAAACCCAATATGGAAGAGATCTTGTAATGTCATGTGAACACTTTGCTGAGTCAAATTACACATACATAAAATTAAAAAATAATAATAATAAAATTAATAAAATATTGTGATGTCATGTAAGGAGCCTCTTATGGTAGAGATGTAACCTAATGTTGAATTTAACATTTTAAATTAGTCAAATTACATATAAAAAAAAAAAAAAATAAATAAAAAGATTTATATAATGTAAAGATTTTAACTTTTTAAAAATAAAATAAAATAAAAAATAAAAAATAACTTTGTAAAAATAAAATGAAAATAACAATAAAAATGACTCATAGTATTCACCAATTTTATTCATGTGGAATACAATTTAAAAGAGATTTGCATATCAAGGAATTGGATCTAGGTAGGTTTAATTTCCCCCTTTAAATAGGATATATTCCACATTAATACAAAAGGTCAAAAATACTAGTTCTCAATAGCATGGGTCCATGGTTTTGGTCCATGGTATTCATGTGGAATATTGCCTATTTAAAGGGGAAAATTAAACAAGTCCTCATCCATCTTAACTCTCTATCTACCAAGCTCCAAAGAATCAAATTTCTTGAGATGCAAATCTCTTTTTATAATGAAAAGAAATTTGATCCCTCTGCACACTTGGTAGATCCAAAATTAAGCATCTAAAAAGAAATTTTTGATTAAGGTCGAAATTAAGTGTAAATAGAAAAAATCAATTATTATATGAGAAAAATAGCTTATTCTTCTACAACATTGGTATGATCATGGTGCTACTGGTGGTAACGAATCTTTTCTATCTTAATACAATTTAATTACTATAATTATATTAAAGCCATTTAAATTTTTATGATAAGTTTTGTTATGCCACGTTTACGCAGCCTCCTCGGGATGAATAAATTTAGTTATGCAATGTATGCCATGTTTAGGCAGCCTCCTCGCCATGGACTTTCTTCAATAGCAAGCTTAATTTGCTGTGCCCAGCAGTCTTGAGATGGGTAAGTTCTTGGAATTTAATTTCATTTGAGAATTAGAACCAGATTTCAGCTTATCAATATTTTATCAATATGTGTGATATTTAAGTTCAAATGGTTATTTGAATGAAATGAAAAATAAAAAATAATATATATATATATATATATATATATATATAAATAAATTGGGATTAATTTTAAAAATATGTAAATGAAATTTCACATTATCATGAATATTATATATTCATAACATTTCCACACTAAATAAACTCTGAAAGTTAATTCAATTGGTCCAGGGCCTCTCTAATAAGACGTGACCAAGTTAATTCTTTTCAATACCCTTAAGCTCTCCTAATAACTTAATATTTCATTAGAATAAAATATTTCACACTAAAGGGTATTTGAAGGGTTCCAAATAAATAAAAATAAAGTAAATTAAAATAAAATGAGCTACTTCCTCACAGTAAGAGCAGCATGCCTGGAAATTTCTAACGAGCGGCTACCAGAATTTACTTAGAGTATACATCAACATACTCGACTGTCGTGCTCCAGCAAATTTCGCTACTCGCAAAAAGGAGCGTCGTCCACGCAATTCGTTCAAATCAAACAATGTGCTTAAATTACAAGAAATTTTTGGTAAAGGAAATGTCTAATTACAAGAAATTCGCTAAAATCACAAGAAATTGTTGTGCTTGCGAGAGGCAGTAAGAGGGCCAGTCTCCGCAATCCATAATTGAATTGCAGGGGTTGTCTAGTTTGAAGAGAACTTCAGGGCATAAAAATATTTGGGCAGTTAATCCACTCAATATTACATTTTATATTTTAGAAAAGTATGTAATTGATTTTTCTCTTATAATGATGACAAAAGTATAGAATATAGATATTATTCCAAATTGTTTCAAATTCATTCTTTTCATAATTTAAAAGTATGTAATTGATTTTTTTCATATATATATTTATTATAAAAGTATAGATTATGGATATTGTTCAAAACAGTGTCTGTTTATTCAATTTATAGTTTGAAAGTATGTAATTGACTTTCCTCTCCTAATGACTACAAAAAGTATAAATATATAAATTATAGATATTGTTCAAGATAGTCTCCATTCATTTTATTCATAGTTGGAAATGATCTTCACTATTTCCATTCATTCCATTCCTACTTTGAAAGTATGTATCTGATTTTCCTGTCATGATACCTATAAGAAATATAAATTATAGATATGGATAAAAATAATATGGATATTATTTAAAACAGTCTCCATTCATTCCCTTCGTAATTGGAAAAGAACTTCATTATCTCCCTTCATTTCTAGTTTGAAAGTATGTATCTGATTTTCCTCATGGTGATACAAAAAAATATAGATAATAAATATGGTTCAAAACCTACTCCATTCATAATTGTAAAAGAGCTTCACTGGGCAGTTAATCCACGAAAAGAACTTTAATCCACTGGACATTATACATTACATTATATAAATTACGATAAGTTAGAACCCAGAAATAACTTCATGAAAGAACTTTAACCCACCGAACATTATACCTTATATTACATAAATTACAATAAGTTAAAACCCCTGATCAATGTATAGTGCACATGTCGACCACAATACAAAGGTCAACACATTTGAAAATCCTTTCATCATACTTGGACGGACTATGAAAGTAATACGTCACATGTGGTACTATGCAATATTGATACACATCGTGGCTTGTGCAGCATTCACGACATGTTATATGTTATACTCTTCTTGGCAATATATTAAACTTATATGTTGCTAATGTAATTTGACTGTACAGAATCGTAATGGCAGAAGCTGGAGATTTAATGAGATAAGACGTCCCCACAAATAGAGCTGGGCCTCTACCTGTCGAATTCATGAATGAACTTCCAGATTCAGAGGCCTCTACTTATAGAACTGAGAACTCTGTGGAAACCCTCACCTGGAGCGTTTAGAGGCTTCAGAAGAATTAACTGTAACCGAATCCTCACTATGTATAATTGCACTTCTATTCTGATTTGAAGAACTTAACGTGATGTCCGCATGTATGTCTACTTTCTGTATTTGCGAAGGGTTAATCCCAAACCCATAACACTATTTCCTTGCATCATATACATGATATACTGTATGTATTAATCAACCTTAAAGCCTTGTTCCTCCCCCTGTTTGTGTAAAAAATTGCGTTACATAATTGTAGCTCATCTTTATGAACGTACTAACCCAAAGCTTTTCCGGACGCTACATCTCTATGACTAACAGCTATCTAAAATCCATAGTACCCCATTCATTAGCACATTTTTAAATTCTCAATATTGACCATCGTCGAAATTAATTTGGAACTCATGGGTTCTTGAGGTAAAGTTTTTACATATTTTTAAAAAGACCTAGACCTTATGGCAATAAAAATACTATGGTAAATATTTAACTTTATCATTGACGCCCAGCAAAACTACATCTTTATGACGGATAGCTATCTAAAATCCATAATACCCCGTTCATGAGCACATTTTTAAATTCTCATATTGTTGAAATTTCTCTAGAATTCATGGGTCCTTGAGGTAAAGTCTTTACATATTTTTAAAAAGACCTAGAATTTATGGCAATAAAAATACCATTGTAGCTACTTAACTCCATCACCAATTTCGTATAAAATTTATTATTGCTACATGTCACAATATTTTATTATTTTGATAGCCTTTCCCTAAATCTGGGTGGCATTGTGCAAGTTGATTGTGTTGGAAAATTAAGGATATTGTATATTATGTTTGATTTTCTTTACTTCATAATTACTTGTGATATTAGTTAGCCTTTTACTACTTTTTTATTTCTTGTTCATCAAGAAATTATCAAAAGCAATGAAAATCACAATAAGACAAAATACACAAGATATAGGCTCCAAGTCAGGGAAAAACCATTTCAATGGGAAAATAAAAAAGAATACTTCTCTTCTTATAGATTCATTTCAAGATGAGACACCAAAGACCAAAGACAAAATTCCTCCCAACCACCAATCGAGCCCAAAAACAAGATCTCTTCCAACCTAGCCAAATTCTTCCAAAGTGAGTGAAGGTCAAACATAGTCAAAGCTCCTTCCATGGAGAGCTTCTCACTTGTGGACATAAAAGAGACTTTTCCCAAGAGATCTTCATTTTTTCAAGTTCTTTCCTTCCTTATAGTCTTTGTCACTCTTCTTCCTCTTTGTTATTCTATATTGAACTTAACTGAGTGAGAGTGCCAAATGAGTGGAACTAACACTTATTCATAGCCTTCTTGAGGGGTCAAAAAGGCCTCTTTAGGCCAACTTGTCCTAATTAGGTCCAACTTGCTCTTGGAGGATAATTTTCATTTCTTGACTCAAAAATAATTATTTTCTTTGTTACAATGAGTCCAAATGGGACTATAGTACACGGAAAAAAAAATCTTTGATCAAGAAAGCCCTAGAAGGATAAAGAATATGCTTTGACCTAGACTTAAGAATGAAATCCATCCTTTGCAAAATATAATTTATTTTTCTCCTTTTACATACAAGATATACAATGTCATGTTTACAAAGGTCATCTTGAAGATCTAATGATGAAGTACAAGGAATCTCAAATAGAAGTATTCTCATAAGAAGAGTGAGATTGATAAGCCATATATTAAGCATCAATATCATAACCAACAATGTCAATGGGGTCTTTACTTCATAAGCTCAACTTTTATGAGAACATGATGCTCGGAGGCATTAGGTGAGATGGCACACTACCTCTAAAGGCACATAACCCATCCAGATATTCACGGAGTATGTCACTTTAGTACTATTCTTATCTTGGATTTTAGGTCTTCAAAGAATATCAATCCTTCTTGACTACTCTTATCTTGGATGTCGTACCTCATTTTCAAAGAGTATTGATCTACAAGTCCACTTTTAGATGAAGATAACAAGCTAACCTGCAAAATAGTCCACAAGATAACAATGGTTGTATAAGAAAGTAACAATACACATTCCACAAGATAAATACCAAGGCCAACATAATAGTTTATTTTCATTAGTATGTGTTAACATAAACATACATTACAAACAATCAAAGAATAGTCTCAACCATTCATGACATATTCATGGAAAAATCTCAACTCTGAAAGATTCATATATTAAGTGGAAATCCCAAGGTATACAATTAAAATGGTACCGCACTAGCCCCAATAGTGGAACATTATGTTACTACTTTCTCCTACAAAGAAAGATCTTATCTTGTATTCCAAGCTAGAGAATCCAAGGTAAAAAGTCCAAAGTTCAAAGTATGTTTACTTGAGCTATGAGGGTGTATTTATAATAAATGAGGCAACTCTCTACCTCCCATGCAACCTTTGACCTCCCTCATGACTCTTGAGCTTCTACTATGACTTTTCAAATTCCTTCATGGCCTTTGAGGTTCTATATGACTTTAGAACCTTCTAGTGACTCTTCATAGTCCATGTAGGACCCTTAGGCTTCCACACAATCTACATTTTCTCATTTTTGGAGATCAGATAATTACATTCAAAAAATGATGTGGCAAGATACATTGACTCATATGACTATATAATGACACAATGAGAAGCCATGACTTAGAGACAATGCCATAATACTTCACTTCATCAATGGCAATCTCTTCCCCTTGCTTCTATGACTTTGATTTATTCATTATGAATCTCTACTTGTTATGCATCTTCACCCTCCAAATTTTCTTGATGAGTGTCAAAAACTTCCAAGTCTGCATGATTTTCCATGTCTTTTCCTTGGGTTCAATATTTCTTCATGTCCTTCATGGTGGTTCTTCTTCTCCTTCTTCTTCACAAGTTCTCTCTTATAGCCTCTCATTGATGACATGCCTTGAGGACGACCTCACCATGTTGCAATGATAAAACCTACGAATGAATTTCACTCAGGGTAAGCCAACATGAGCCTAAAAACCACGTTTTCTACCCTTTCTTGCTAATGGAAAATGTTGATTGTGATGAGGCAACATATAAGGTTTTTTTAGCACGAGACTGAGAGTTGCACAATTAACAGCTACACGGACTCAAAGATGGCCACACTATCCTTTGGAACTGTATAATGGGGAAGTCTAGGAGATAAGGTGATGGGCTTGTCGACTGAGAATGCACAATGTGCAGATATCAAGGAAGAGGAGGTAGAGAATGCATAGTTCAGCATCACAGGGACTCAGGGATGACTCTACTCTCCACTTAAACTATGCAATGCTTAGTAGCAGGCTAGATAGGACAAGGTACTACATAGTGAGTGGTTTCGATCAACAGGGAGAAAAGACTAGCCATTCTAACTGTGTAATGCATAGTGATTGAGGAAACAATTCCAAGGATTGTGCGGTTGAGCATTCTAGTGACCTAGAGGTGACCTACTGATCACTAGAACTATGAAATGCATAGTAGGAGGCCCACTAGATCAAGAGATTTCATAACTAGGCATGTTAGGGATGCATAGATGTAAGGTTTCACATTGTAATTACGTAGTATGCATTAGATGAAGAGGAGGCTTCAGATACTGCAAAATTGGGAAAGTGAGTGACACAAGGAGGCTCCATTGTCCACAGCAACTACGCAATGCACAATCAAGGGAGGGACGAACTATGAATTGTGTAGTTAAGGGAGTTAGTGATGTAATAAAGCAGGCTTGCTCACTATGATCATGCCATGTGAACTTCTAGGAGGAACAATACAAAGTATTGCATAGTTTAGCAAGTCAAGGGCGGAAGAGCTTTACTGCTAACTAAGAATGCATAGTGCATAATAAATGTTGTACTCGTCACTGATTACATACTTTAATATAGATGCATGAGGGAGGGACTGAGCAATATGATCGCACAATGCATAGTCCTTTGAGGTAGTGACTATGCAATGCACATTTCCAAGAGGCAAGGATGGATGACTGGAGCTTGATACTGCACAGTGCATAGTTGAGCAAGGCAAGATAATGGGTGGTTGGTTGGACGATTGAAATGATAGATAAAAACAGAACATGACTTGAACATGATAACATAGTGATAAATGTTCAACCACAGAACAAGGAAATACTTAACACCCAAAATTAACATGCATCCATTGAAACAATAGGAAAATGATAGTGGCCTCCAAGTGTGACACTTAGAATACAAGTTACAACAGAAGTGTCCACTGAAACTAGATAGCGTGCAATGATGTGGGAAAATTTCTAGCACATATTCTTATGAGATATATGATCTGATAATGCATGGGAGGGTGCTAGAGTTTCCTCTTATAGTGTGCTAATTTGAAACACATGCAAGAGTACAAGTAATTAAAAGAAACACTTGCGACACTAAGAAAAGGTGAAAATGACACTTGCAAAACCTGAAGAAAATGAAAGTGACAAATCCTACAGTCAAAAGAACACGAAAATCAAATCTTTTAAAGTGAAAGAATTAAAAATTGAGAGTCATGAAAGTTAAAGCGAAACTTATGAAATAAGAAGGTGGGTAAAAGTGACAGTTGAGGAAACTTACTAAAAAGATGATACAATTACCACTAGTAGTGAGAGAGACTCTAAAATAATGTTGCGCATTGACATTTGGAATTGATTGTGTAGTCATTGTCCCAAGCACTGTTGGTACGGATGGTACAAGGCCTATGAGTTGCACAATTCCTATTACCAAGGACTACTTGATCACCATTACTAGTGGCTATGTATGATTTATTTCCAAAGGCTGCACAAGCATTGTAAAGATTGACTATTGAGCTTGCAAGAAAGAGGTGTGCTTGTGAATGCATCAAAAGCTAAACATGTGTAAGAAAGTGAATTTGATAGTTAGAATCTCATAAGAAAATTATCAACTAATAAAAAAGTGACCATGAACAACTTGAGGTGACACATCATGAGATCATAAGTGGCCTCCAAAATTCAAGTGTAGGAAAAAATTTGAAGGGTGTTTGTCACAACAACAACACTTGATGACACACTAGAAGAACACAAGATTCTATATTTAGGTATACCTTTAGGCATAAATTCTATTATTTTAGGAAGTATTGATTCACTTTATGGATTACCTCACCTTCCCCATTTATCCCAGAGGAATGAGAATTAATTAATGATGCAATTTAGAAAATCAAATAATTCATCGAAGAAAAATCATTAGACAATAAAAACCATGAGTTGATGTTTGATCGACCTGAAATCATATGTGATGCACCTCAAAACAGAAAATGGAAATTTGCATAGAAATTGAAGAAACACTTATTGCTGGTCAAAGCTTTTGTTTGAAGAAAAATCACCCACATAACCATAAAAGAATACAATTAATATACAAGCTTGACAAAAAAGAAATTAAGAAACCAGATAAATAATAGTTTTTGTGAGGTTTTCAAGAAATTAATGTTACGGAGTAGCCACTTGATGAATCAAAAGCACCCAATTAGAATGAAACAAAAATAAAAACACGTGAAGTCAACATAGCAACTCACAACTCACTAAATATTTCTTGACTTGGTCATTATTGGTCGGACAAAAAAATTGCAAAATTCATCGACTTGCTTAATGTCAGGATGTATTTGTTAGTGATTATAGAAATCTAAAGGGACTTGTCAAATAAATGTGGTAAATGAAAATTAACATCATTCCAAGAACAAGGCCAATAATAAATATACTATAAAATATTTCTCACAAGTATAAACTTGTCGTTCAAAAAGAAATAGAGGGAATGCTTTCCATTAAGGCATCATTTATCCAATAGAAACATCATAATGGATAAGTCTCATGGTCATACAGGATAAAAAGCATGAATCAAATAAATTACGTATTTGTGTCAACTACCGTGGGCTAAAAAAACTAACAGTTACTGATCCATTCCCTCCTTGTTTACTGATGAAATTATAAACGAAGTTGCATGGTATGAATGCTACTCATTTATAGATGGTTTCTCATGATACAATCACATTATGGAAGAAGATAGAGAGAAAACAATGTTTATTATTGACTTTGGTTCCTTTTCCTATCGACGGATGCCTTTTGGTTTGAAAAATGCACCATCAATATTCTCACAAATTGTTCTCAAATCTTTTCAAGAGTATATTTATAAAACAATGGCAACCTATTTTGACAACTGGACAATCTACACATTGCCAAAAGATCACATATAAAGGTTATGACTAATGCTTGAAAGATGTGGTAAGACTTTTTTATCACTAAATACTAAAATGTGCATCTTTGTAATGTCAAACAAAATATTTTTGGGCTATGTTGTCTTGAAGGATGAGACTAAATTTGATATGGAAAAGATTAAGGTAATCTTAGATTTGAAGCCCTGTATCAACAAAAAATAAATAAAAGCTTTTTAGGAAATGCAAGGTACTACAGATGATCCATTAAGCATTACTCTCACATTACATTCCTGATATATGAGATTTTAAAGAAAGATGTTCCATTTATTTGGTATAATGAGTGTGATGAGGCCTTTCAATTGTTAAAAAAGAAATTAGTCAAAGCACCAATCCTTAATTTTCCCGACTAGTCAAAACAATTTCACATACATGTCAATCCATAAAATGGCATAGTCAGAGTAGTTGTAGCGCAACCTGATGATGAATCGATAGATCATCCAAATTCTTACACCAATCAGAAAATCAATAAAGCCCAAAGAAATTTCTTAATGACTGGGCGAGAATCCTTGGCATTGATTTTTTCTCTACGAAATTCTTGACACTAACTTCTTGTGAACCCTTTCATATTATGCCCATATGAACAAGAATTGAAATACCTCATAAACAAACTAGTTCATCAAGGGAAAACTTGTCGATGGTTATTATTATTTCATTATTTTGAATTCAAAGTCATTGTTCAACTAGGTAAAAATAATGTCAGTCCCAACAACTTATCATGACTAGATTTTGAAGAGTAATCGTCCGAAATTTAGGATGACATCTCAAATGAAAATTTATTCAGAGTTGAGGAAATCCCTTCATAGATCACATAAATAACATGATTTATACATACTAGTAAGGCACTTGAGTGGCTATTCGAAAACAAGAAAAATGCTTTTGTAATTAAATCAAAACCATTCACCTTTTTAAATGGATTACTATACAATCTTGGTATCGACGAGGTACTTCAGAGATGTGCCCTAGAAAATGAAATAAATAAATCTTCATTGAAGAAGACATATGGGCATCTGAGGTTGTTCTCTAGGTGAAATGACCGCATGAAAAATATTGCAAGGAGGATTATGGTGGCCAATGTTATTTTGAGACTATCGACAATGTGTACAAAAATGTGACATATGACAAATATTTGGACAACCACTACTAAAACATCATATGAAACTGCACTCAATTCTTCCATCAATATCGCTTTGAGATTTTGGTGATCGACTTCATTGGTCCATTTCCCAGAAGGTTCAAATGAATAGGAGAAAAATATATGATAAAAATAATTTAATAGTTAATGAAATGGGCAGAAACGCAATGAGTCGCTTTGTGTACCAAATAAGTAGCAATGAAGTTCTATAGGAAAATATAATAACATGATTTAGATGTCCTATGATCAATATGAGTGATATAGGGACACATTTTTTCAATGGTACATTTAAAATATTAATGAAGAACTTTATGATTGAACATAGGAATACTACATCATATCACCCTGTAAGAAAATGGTGTTGCTGAACCATTCAAAAAGCACTACATAAAGGATTAAAAAATATCTACATTATATATAGAGATGACTAGGATGACAAGGTTCGAACCATTTCTATGGGCATATTGCACAACATACAAGTACTCAACATACAAGCACTCATACCATTTCATTTCTTAGTGAATGCATAAAGTGTATTGACTATGTTAACATATAATACAAAACTACAAATGGAATGACTTTGATAATTACATAAACTACAAGAAGATAAACTCTATGCTCTTTATCATCATCTAATTAGTAAAGAATAACAGAACGCATGCCATGAGCGGAACCTACAAACTAAAAATTTTCAAGTCAGTGACTTTGTCTTATTGTACGATAGTTGAGTGAAGGGAAAACCCAAAAAAACTTGAAATATCACGGCTAAGACCCTTCGTCATAGAAGAAATTCGATCTTATACAACCTTTGAGTTGAAGAAACTACAAGGACACTTTTTCAAGCTACTCGTTAATGGTGCTCATCTTAAAATATATGTCTCTTAATAACATTTAGTGTGGGTTAGCTCCACGAAGACTTTGTGGCAGGTTAACTGAGCAATAAATTGTAGAATTAGTCATTTTCTTAGTAAAGTTTAATTTATAAAAAGTAGTTATGAATTAGTGATAAAAATAATCGACATAATAGTTAGATATCCAATAAAGGCAAAAACATAACGAATTAAGTAAGGAGACACATTAACATTATGGAACAAGAGTTTGACCTATGCAATATTATAAAAGGAAAGAGAAATATGGACTAACATAAATTCAGAGACAAACGACGAGAATAGCACAGAGAAATTTTTTAAGACCAATATAAAAGTTCCACCTCAACCAAGAAATCAATCCAACATGATAGAAGTCGACCTGAACTAAGAAATAACCATCTGACATAACAAAGTCACAAAGTATGATTCAACCAAATAGAGACTTGAGAGAGGGGCTTTGACCAACAGTTGGAAGGCAGTTTCATAAAATCAGTCGTGAATAAATACCCAACATGAAACCTTGACAACATATCACACAAAAGACAAAAATATGGATTTAAAAATTGGAGCACTTAATCACATTTGCCTTATCATGACATGACATAGACTTCACACATCCCATCATTTTCAGATGTACAACATAAATAATTTCAAACCAACACATAATTATTTATCACCCCGTCAAGAAGGTGGTGATCATGTGGCATGCACACGCTGAGTGACATTTGAGGATAAAATCAGAAATTGGCTAGACATTTCAAGGAAGGGCAACCAAGCAAGAATGATGGCACAATTTAATTCTACTTCTATAAAAATAAATGAAGCCTCAAGCTTAGCCAAAATCTTGCGAGAAATATCATTCAATGTTTCCTACCACCTTGATGATATCTCGGATATTCCAAGCCTTGTAATCACTTATTCTGAGCTCTTGGATTTCCTTCGAACTCTAGAACTTCAAAATGGTTTTGTAATGGAGAAGCACAAACTCCATTCTACAGATAATGAAGTTACAGTAGAAGCGCAGATCAAGGCAAGGTTCGACCTTACCGGGAAAATAGAATTAGAAGTTTGCATGCATAATATAAGGTAGGAAAATGTGGATGAAACCTCTTGGGAGAAACACGTTTAATCCTGTATCAGTTGGACCAAACCGAATGGATAATGGAATCCTTAGTCTAAATTTTTCCAAAAGGCAAGAATTTGGGACATCCTCAGCACTCCCTTGGTAGTAGACTTGCTAGGAATGAAGGTAGAGGTCACCAAGTATTTAATCAGTAGATACCACAGTGGAAAATTGTGGCTTGCACAACCACAATTAATTTTTGGCACCTCCATTCATCTGATCACAGGTTTACAATACAAGGGTGAAAAGGTTTTGACCACAACTGATGGTAGTAAGCAACTCACAAAGTTCATTGGTGGAGCATCAAGAAATAATTCAAGAGGGTTAGTCATCAGCTAGGTTTTGGATTCACTCGTCAGATGGGCTTAGACAAAAGTTTCCTTATCTCTTAAAACTATTGGTTGAGCCTTAGATGCGAAATTGACAATGCTAAGAGGAATTGGTGAGATAGAAAATTCTAGTAAAGGATACAATTTGGTGTAACATGTAAAAGACCTCATCAGAGCCAACTTCCAGGATTGTCAAAATTTGGGTAAATCCATCTATTTCCCCTCTCTTTTAATTTGGTTTGCAATGAAGTTTATCCCACTAGTTGAGGATGCATACTTCACAAAAAAATATATGCCTCCTATGAATAATTTTAGGATCATTTCGCACAACTGGTCAGGGAAATCACAATCCCTAGGTCCTCTCAAATTTTTTATTAATGGGTTACTAAACATTAGGAACATCTCCAATAAATGGAGAGTTCATAAACATGTATGATGAGCTTTAACCCATTGTTACCATATCCTTCTATGTCTAGACATCACAAATGTATGATATAATAACTTTGCAGAATTTGACCCTCAAGAAATCCCTTACCAACCTTCCATCAACCAAGTGTTTGATGAATTATGTCAAAAATCCTATACCAATTTTGTTATTCCCTCTGCAGTCTTTGATCCATCCAATGATATCATTACCCTGTTGGATGATGTTGAATTAGAAGAAGAGGCACAAGTCGCATTATACCTACAACCTTTCAAAATTTATTTATCAATGCCTTTACTAGAAACCTCCCAAGAGTCTAGTCATAAAGAGTCTCACAGCCCCAAGGCCACTCTGACCATGTCCAAATCAGCCCAATGGCAAAAGGCACCTAAATAAATCCATCTGAAGGATCTTATACAAAAACGCCAACTTGATGAATCTATCTGGCAAGTGAAGGAAAAATAAAAAATAGTCAAAACGTCTCAGAAACCCAAAGTTTCATCTATCCAAAATGCAATGGAACATGCTAAGGGTGTTCTTTCCGATAATATTCAAAAGAAAATGGAGGATATTTTCCAAGCTTCACTAAATCATAACTGTGAGTATAATGGTATTTCTTCCAGTAAGGATAATGGAAACACAGAACATCAACATAATGATAGTACAAATCAAATTCATAATCAGACGGAGTAGGTCATAAACACACAAACTAATAAAGCAACTGAAATTGATTTAACATATGATACACCTATTAAATCTCCAACTCATATTATAGAATAACATCATCACTTGGAGAAGAATAAGATGGAGCAGGGCCAGTTAAAGCAAAACCAGGTGGACCAATAAGATAAATATAAAGACAACTCATAATCCAATTAGACTGAGCATACTCACTTTGAAAAACCAATCATAGATTATAGTCAACAAATGACTAATATTCTGACTGATCGACATAATGAGGAAATGAATAAAGTACTAGTTAATAATCCACCAGTTGTCAATAATTCTCTAGTTACTATATTTTTTCTTTTGACCGACATAACTTCCATACAACCAACTTCAACAAGCATGTTGAAAACCAAAGATAAAAAGGAGCATGTTGATATTTCTTCCAAGTGTGTTGATATTAAACTTTCCAACAATAAAAAAAAATTCCAGTTCTAGAGCATTCACACCAACAAGCTTAAATAACAATATGAATGAGAAAGGGAGACTTGGTTGGCTTGTTTAAACCTAGCGACATAAAAATTTAAAATCCCTATTCCAGCTGGTGAGCCTTGGTATTGCACCAAGAATTTTGCAACTCCAAAGGGATACTCAAATCAAATTATCAACCTTGGGTTCGTATAAACTTCGAGGTGACAATGCTATATGCACAATAGATAGGGTTCCACTCATGCCATCCTTAGGTACTAAATTAGATCAAAAAGTTCTCAAAGAACATTCCTTTTATTGAATGAGAATGAAAGTTTGATAGAGGAAAAATTTGAAATTTCTTCTAAGTATGGGAATAGAAATGCCATTGACTCAAGTTGTAAAACCCTAATTACTTAATACATGAAAAGATAAAGTATAATCTAATTGCATAAATGAAGCTATGTTATCTTGCATAATTAATCACACTACATCATCCTTGCAGAAAAGAAACTAACATATCTTGCAAATTTCATCAAACTACCAATCATAATCACACGTACCATCTACATAGTTCATACTTTCTCATAAATCAATAACCTAATTGCATGATAAAGAAAATAACTCTACTCTATTTTTGCATTGAAGACAAGGAAGGTTTGGAGTGGCCAAGGATCTTTTCCTGATCATATCATCATAGTTGGAGGTCATTATGCATCTATGCTAGATTAAAGTTGTAGTGTGGATCGAAATTGGTCAAGAAAAAGGCTACTACATCTTTGCTATAGGCAATTTCTACAAGCAAGAATGCAATTCTATAGGAGGGCATCTTAGTGGTGTTTGAAGGCAGGAACATTGGCTTGAGGGCATGGAGAGGTTAACAATAGTTGAATCAAATGAGATAGGGTTGATTTGAGCCCCTAGCCAAGATCAAGACCTCTTGGAGTCTTTCTTGGCACTAGGATGAGTGCTCTCAGTTACCTAGACAAAATAGCTCAGAATACAGGGTTGTTGGGACAATGCTTGGAGGTGGAAGGAGAAGGTGAAAGAGCTCAGGATGGAAGTGATGAAGGTGACCTCCCCTGTAGATCAATCAACCCAAAAATCAATGACACGCATGCATCCATTTATCATTTGCAAAATGAAATAACTTATGATGGAAAACATGTGTTAAATTTAAATGAAATCTACTTTATGCACACCACCGATCTACTCACTGAACTAACTCCTAAACTATAGGAAGCAAATGTAAAATAGGAAAACCAATACTAATCTATTTCTAAGAAATCATAAACACAATATTTTTTAGTTTTGGTTGTAAATCCTTCCACTCATTCATCCATAAGAGAGTTGATGTGGAGGTTTCAAACATAATATTTTATAGGTTAACTACTACGGAAATGAAAGAAACTATGAACTTCTTGGAATCAATAACAAACATAAGTACAAGAAGAGGGACCAAAGCCTCTTGGTTGGGCCCAAACCCAAGGTTCTCACCCCTTTGAAACTAATTAAGATGAAAATTAAAATCCAACTTCTCATTATCAAAAAGTGCAGGTCTAATACATCACATAAAAGTTGAAAATAACAATGTCAATGCTTGGAGCTCAATAGGTACACCTAGCTGAACAAAAAATTTGAATCCTAATGTGGTTATTTATACAAAAGGGCAATAGAAGCAATGCCCTTGGAAATAGGAATAGTTCCTTGTTGAAGTTTCTAAGTCTGATTTAGAAACCCTTCATGCACTTTACTCATTTACTCCTACCTACTTTTTTTGTTAATTAACAAGTTATTTACCATGTAAATACTGGAAATAAATACAAGTACATCCTCAACACATTATAGATCATGAATTGAAGGAAATAGAAACAAGCACATAAGTGACACTGTTGATTTTGGACTAATGTCCCTGGAAAAACCCAATGTGGGAAAACAGGTGCAGCTATCTCAGGGTTTGATTTATTAAGCAGTTTCAGAATACAATCTAGGTGCCAAATCTGGCTCATCCAACAGAGAAAAATATCGATAGTAGTACCTCTTCTTCGAAGACAGAGGCTCCCGCTAAAACCTCAGATAAACACTCTGACAGCTCCTCAGCACCAATCTGCCCCACAAAAAACCCCAATGTCAGCCTCTTCTGCCCTCTGTGTCAGCTTTCCTGGCAGTTTCGACTTTTGCCCTCCTGCGTTAGCTTTCCAGGCAGTTCTAGCAGTTCTCGGTAGTTCTGGTTGTTCCTGGCAGCTCCAGCTTCTACCATATGCATTAGCGTTCCCGGAAGTCCCGGTTGTTCCCGACAGTTTTTACTTTTTCCCTCTGTGTTAGCTTTCCTGATAGGTCCCAACAGTTCCAACTTTTTCCCTCCTGCGTCAGCTTTCCTAACTATTGCGCTGATCCTCCTGGCATTATCTCTTCCTCTCTACTTCTATATTCACTACCCCTCAACTGCAACTCCAGATCACTCTCTCAACTTTCTCAGCAAACCCAACCCAGGAAAGTCGAAATATTGATCTCTTGGTATGTTCTCCAAGTGACCCTCAAGCCTCCTCTTATACTTTTCTCATTAACAAATCGACAGCCAAGATTAAGTCCATAATCAATGGCTAAGATTAGATCTGGCTTAATCCATGAATTTTGGACCATTCTAACATAATTTTATATTAATACACATTAATATTTTATTTTCACTAAGTTTATTCTTAGGGACTCCATTAAAAATATTAATTGTTTTAATATCTCTCAAACTATTTAGAATCAGCCCAAACCCTTTCCAGGTATTGGAGATCTCATGTGCCTTAGCATCTCCACCAATTTTCATGGCTAGCGCACATCCGATGCTACCCAAAATCAATACTCCCTCTTAGTGAGCACTGTGCTCTAGTAATACTCCTCATTGAGCATCACCCTGATCATCCGACATCGGTCGTTGTGCTGATGCTAGGCCTGTTGCCCAACATTCTCTGCACTACTGCATCCGACACTGCTACCCATGGCCCTGCCACTGCCCCTGCTACATCCGTACAACAACTCCCTCTGTACCTGTTTTGCTACCCATGGCCCCGACACTACCACTATTGCATCTACATTGCAACCCCTCTCAACATCTTGCATCACGCTGCCCATAGCACTACCATTGCTAACTGTTGCACTGCAACTTAGTTATTGAGAAGTAAGTAACTGATCTCTCAACTCTAACATCTCTGTCAAGCTAGAGACAACCCTGATGCTGAAGCTCCCTCTACCACTGATAAGTGCTCCCTCTTTGACCTCTACACTGCTGCAACAACTCCATGCATCTCATACCATTGCACACCTCTTAGTGCCATCCTGCACTAGTGCAACACTCCCATGCCTCTCACACTATTGCCTCTTGCTGTCCTGGGAATCCTGCACTATAGCTCCCTTTGTCACTCCATTTGCATCTGTCTCTACTAACATCGCCACTACTACTACTCCTCTTCGAGGCTCCTGTAGAAAGGTCTAATCCAAGAGGCTAGGTACCTCAAGGATCCCGCCCCTCATTGTTTGCAGTCTGTCTGACTACAGTTCGATGTCTCCCCACTTCCACTCAAGCGGTGTGTGTGCACTCATGGCACACAGAAAAAAAAGGATCTTGGCCTTCCAGATGCGAAAGTTGGATGCCTCATCCAACCTATCCTGATCCCTTAGCCCACTCATGGCCATCTCTCTGCTCTTCCTGTTGACTCCTCCGAGTCTCTCTACTTCCCCCCTGGAAGTTCTCTGTTCGACTCCTGCTGAGTCTACTTCCCATCTGAAATTTCTCTATTCGACTCCTACTAATTCTCTCTACTTCTTGCCTAGAAGTTCTCGGTTTGACTCCTGCTTAGTCTCTCCAAGTCCCGTCTAGAAGTTCTTGGTTCAAATCCTGCTGAGTCTCTCTACTTCTCGTCTGGAAGTTCTCAGTTTGACTCCTACTGGGTCTCTCTACTTCCCATCTGGAAGTTCTCTTCTGGACTCCCTCTGAGTCCCGATTTACCAACTGGAAATCCTTCCACCAACATCAAGTTTCCCTTCTCTGATTCTCTGTGCAACAACAACATTGATCCAAATTCCTTGGCTAGAAATTTGCCTTGGCAACAAATCCCTCTACCTTGGCCTTGCCCTGTTAGGTATAGTTCTGACTACAATACTTCACCAGCTCCACTATGCAACTTACCCATAGCCTTCTAAGCCCCAGCAAACTGGAGGTTAGAGCTCCTAGGTTCTGCACAATCCCGACACTGGAAAATCAATCTCCTCAGCCAACTGCGTCAGCCCTCCTGGCCTCTGCGTGGCTCTACGTGAGCCTGCCTCTGCCTCCCTCAGCCTCTATGCTCCCTCTTCTTGACTGAATCTCAATGACGCAAACACTACATCACCCCTTCCTTGTTGCCACTCTGGTAGGAACAACTTCTGTCACTCGAGACAATTGTTTTCTGTTGTTGCTGATCTGTTTGGATGATGTCCTCAGTTCGCCTATGATCTGCAAACACCCTCTGATACCATGTTGAAATTTCTAAGTCTAACCCAATAGAAACCCTTCATGTACTTTCTGATTTATTCCTACCTACTTTTTCTGTTAATTAACAAGTTATTTACCATGTAAATATTGGAAATACATACAAGTACATTCTCAACACATTATAGATCATCAACTGAAGGAAATAGAAACAAGAACACAAGTGACACCGTTGTTTTTAGACTAATGTCCCTGGAAAAACCTAATGCGAGAAAACTGGTGCAGCTATCTGAGGGTTTGATTTATTAAGCAGTTTCAGAATAGAATCTGGGTGCCAAATCTAGCTCACCCAACAGAGAAAGGTATCGACAATAGTACCTATCCTTCGGAGATAGATGCTCTTGCTGAAACCCCGGATAAGCACTCCGGCAGCTCCTCAGCTCCAATCTGCCCCACGAAAAACCCTAACATCAACCTCTAGGGAATGTGTCAGCCTATTCTGCCCTCTGTGTCAGCTTGCCTGGTAGTTCTAGCTTCTGCCCTCTTGTGTTAGCTTTCTAGGTAGTTCTAGCAGTTCCGATTGTTCCCAGTAATTCTGGCTTCCACCCTCTGTGTCAGCGTTCTCGGTAGTTTCGGCTTCTACTCTCTACATCAACTTTCCAGACAGTTCCGACTTCTACTCTCCTGCGTCAGCTTTTCCGGTTGCTACACTGATCCCCCTAGCACTATCTCTGCCTCTCTACTTCTATATTCATTGTCCCTCAGCTGCAACTCTAGATCACTCTCTCAACTTTCTCAACAAATCCAGCCCCAGAAAGTCGAAATCTTGATCTCTCGGTATCTTCTCCAAGTGACCCTCATGCCTCCTCTTATACTTTTCTCATTAACAAATCGAAAGCCAAGATTAAGTCCCTAATCAATAGCCAAGATTAAATCTGGCTTGATCCATGACTTTTGGACCATTCTAACATAGCTTTATATTAATACACACTAATATTTTATTTTCCCTAAGTTTAAACTTAGGGACTCCATTAAAAATATTAATTATTTTAATATCTCTCAAACTATTTAGAATCTTCCCAAAATCTTTCTGGGTATTGGAGGTCTCATGTGCCATAGCCTCTTCACCAATTTTCGTGGCTAAAGCACATCCGATGCCACCCCAAATCGACATTCCCTCCTTGACCTCGGAAATGGTGCACCTTGTCCTTCTTGATCTTCACTTGGAGTAGGAGTAACTCAGTTATCAATGAATTCAAACTAGTAAGAGAGGATATGGTGATCCCAAGATGAGTTTAAGGAGTTAAGGATGTGGACAACCCCCTAGATTCTCTCCTCATTGTCTCCATTGATCCCTTGCATAATAATAGCATAAAAATGCCTCATTTTCTTGCAATTAAACCACATCAAGCCACATACTATGAGAAACACCTTCTACTCCTCTTACTAAGCATAATATAACAAAAAATGTGAATGAATGCAAGAGAAGGGTAGTTTTAAGGTTGGAGGATGGCATATTAATCTTCAAAATGTACCTATTGATGGGGCTCATCATCACCCCCCTGTTGAAGGTGTTTCTCATCTTCGAAGAAACTCAGTCATCCATGTGCATCTCTTTCATGGCCCTGGTGGCCTCCCTAACATCCCAAGGCTCCTCAGATGGTTTTCCCTTTTGGGGATAGAAACCTGTATTCTTCTCTATTTGTGTCCACTCCTTCTCTTCTCCTTATTCATCTCTTATTTCCTGTAAGCCTAACAACAATGGTGGAATGAGCTCAAGTCCTATCCACCTTACTTTCATTCTTCGCATAATCCTCTTGTATAATGGTGTTCTCTCTAAGTCATCCCTTAGCCTTTCACAAGATTGATATTCTCTGATATGTAGGTTGTGGGGTAAGGCATGCCATCTCCTCCGGTAATATTGTAGGCATTTTGTTCCCAACAACCTAAATGTGTCTTCAAAGTGTAGGATGGATTTTTCCTAGTTGACAAGGTATTTAGGTGCTAAAAAAACATCATTAGATATGATGCCATGTTTGCTAATGACAACCCTTGGGCTCACTAGCTCTGCCCTGATATACAATGGTTCCTTTTACTCCTTTATTATTACCATTTTTTCGTTCTCAACTCTTGTCATCGAGGATGCTAAGGCCATGCGTTGTATATCTCCCAATCTTACATTAGGATCCTAAAAATTCATATTTGTTAGAATGAGGTCATGTATGTAAAATTCAGTTAATTTTGCTTTGTCTTCCATGTTAGCTTGGCTGAAAAAGTAATTGAACTATTTGTAATCATGAAAGGGCATAGATCCATGTTGTGCCAAGGTTTTTATTTGGAATTGCATCCACTGTTCTTTGAGAAAGAAGTCATAAGACTTTGATGGTTGTCTGCACTACAATGCCTCCATGGAGAGGCTTGCGATGGTGGAAAGTGGTGTTATTTGTCAGAATGAGGTCGTGTATGTAGAATTCAGTTAATTTTGCTTTGTCTTCCATGTTAGCTTGGCTAGAAAAGTAATTGAACTATTTGTAGTCACGAAAGGGCATAGATCCATGTTGTGCCAAGGTTTTTATTTGGAATTGCATCCACTGTTCTTTGAGAAAGAGGTCATTAGACTTTGATGGTTGTCTACATTGCAATGCCTCCATGGAGAGGCTTGCGATGGTGGAAAGTTGTGTTTATCTCTCCTGCAACCTCTCTCTCAAACTCATATTTGATTAGTGTAGCTACTCCTTCATTATAGACTCTCTTATTCTCAGCTCACTTAACACTTTTCTCATTTCAATTACCTTTTCTTCAATGAGGCCTACATCCTCTACCTTTTTAGATTTATCAATTTGTATCCACCTATGGGTTATTCCTCTTTATATATCTATCTCATAAAGAATCGTGACTGCAATATTTTAGGGGATAATCCTCCCTCCTTCAATGAATTTGTAGTAGGAGCTCAAGATAGGTTGTTGTCTAGGCTCTTGGAGCTTTTGTAGGCCTTTTTCAACATTTTTTGTGGAGGTGGCTACCTCTTGTGAATCTTTCGTGGGCTCTTGTAGCTTCCCCTATTCTTCATATAGCTTCTCTTTTTCATCTTCCTCAAATGCATTTTGTGTCCTCGGCTTCTTGAAGGTGACATAGCTAGTGGTGTGCCTACTCACAGGGGCTATGGGGGACATGTTTTTGGTTCTAGGAGGAGTGACCTCCTCAATTTTTCCCTCAATGGGTCCTATTTATTCCTATTTCATTGGTGACTCAACAATGATAATAGGAACCCTTGTAGGAGTTTGTGGCTTTCCTTGTCTAATTCTAATGTTCTTCCTAGTTCTAAAATACATTTGACTTTCCTTTGATTGCTTCTGTTTTGGCTTGGCAGGAGTGCCGAGTATAGCTAAGGTTGCAGCCACTTCCTGTTCAATGTGTTTTGTTCCTTGGGGTGGAGAAGTCTCATTGGGGCTCATTCTTTCTTCTCCTTTCTCCTCTAATTCTCCTTCCCCGGTATCTAATGTATCTTTCTATGATGCTTTTGTTTCTTCTCCTTATATTATTGTTGCATCCTCCTCTTCTGTCTCTGTTTCTTCTTCTTCTTCTTCTGACCATGATGCCTCTTCCTCTTTTTTATTTTCCCCTTCCTCTTCCTTTGGTTTTCCTTCTCATCCTCCAACACTAGAGGCCTGGGTTTCTCTTGGTGTGAGAGATTGTGTTTCTATGAATGTCTCCCTATCCATGTCTGCAAATTTGTTCCATAGGATAAGGATTCTCAAATGGTTTAAAAAATCTACCACTATCAATTTGATGAGACCACTATGGGCTAAATGCTTTTGTTTTCCTTCCCTTATCTTTTGACTCATCTCCATGATTGGCTGCATAAGAAAATGAGGGACACTAAGTCTTTGAGAAAGGGGTAAGTCTGCCTTGAATCCCATCTCTTGGAGAAACCTGATGTGGTAGGCATAGACTACAATTAATATCCCTTCACATGATATGTGTTTAAGGATATGGTAAGCTACCTCATCCCAGGGGTAAGGAAAAATTTCTATACTCACTCCATTCTTGTCTTCTACAAGCTTTGCTTTTGAAAGGAATAATTTTTTCCTAACTGTGACACTTAATTTCTTGTCTTCTTTTCAAAATATCATTCCTAGAGGCAAGGTGGTTACTCTGCTGATAGTTTCTGGATTAAGACAAATGGACAACCCTCTAATAACAGTTTTGGCACTTTCTTCCACTTGAGAGTGTAATCTTGTGTCAAATTCATGGGCAAGGTCATCATCATATCCCTTTAGTAGCTAAAAGAATCCCTACCGCTAGTGGTTTCTGAAAATGTCAATTATAGGAGGGTGTTGGTGAATTCTCCTGGTATCTGAGGGTTCCTTTATATTAAATCCTCCCCCCATTTATTCTCTATTACTCCTTGATGTTATGTAGCTGTGAAATTTCAAAAAAATTAGGGAGTCCCACTGGTGAAACAGTTTTTGGCTTTATGACACAGGTTTCGCATTATGACACAGGTATTGTCGTTGATGGCAACTCACTCGGCAAATCACTCAGATGACAGTTCAGGCTCACTGGCTCTCAGAATAAAGGAAAAGGAGGTATACATAGGTTCCCGTTGATGAAGTCACGTATAAACGTGGTTTCACAGACCAAAAGGCGCGTATGCGTATACACACACTTTCATGCACAGAAAAGCACGTACAGTTTGGAAAACTTGGTTTTGGTCCATGGTATTCTAGTATTGGTCCATGGTATTTGGTCTGAAGTATTGACCCTAGTTATTGGGTCCAAGGTATTGATTCTATATGGTTTTGGACCATGGTATTAAGTAAGGCCTAAGACTATAAAAGGGGAAGGAGATCATTAGGCAAAGGCACTCAAGGATTGAATATCTTATGAAGAGAAAGATCTAGAATACTGGTCTTTGGGTAATGGTGCATAGCTGGATCTGAATCAAGGAGGAACCTGACTGCTAGAAGAAGGATAAGTTCTATTGATGGGTCAAGATCTCAAGGCTTGAAGAGAAGTATCTTTATGTGATTTTGATTTGTTATATGTGGCACATGACCTGATCCATAAATCTGATGATTTGGGTATAACTGATGTCTGAGTATTTGAAAAGGGTAAATTATCTGTTATAGATCTATACGCAGGTTCCGCATAGAAAAGGCACGTATACATGTTGGTTCGGTATTTCAAAACTACGTATACACAGGTTTTCCTTAATATAACAGTGTATGCATGCAAGTTATACATATTGAAGTAGCGTATGTCTCATAAAATATGTTTTAGCTACGTCTGTTTATTGTTGTAGTGTTCTAGGTTCAGGATTGGTTTCTAGTTACTGTTACTGTATTCTGGTTACAGTATTTAGAGAAGTGATTGTTTGATTCATTTTTTGGTTGGTGCAAAGGAGATTGGTTGATGCAAATATATTTGATGTTTGATTGATGATATTGATGGATCCAGTTTGAAAATTTATGAAACGTGGTCCCTAGAAAAAAAGAGAAGGTTGTAGCCTTCTGTAGGTCAACACCTACGTACTAGTACATCAGCTAGTACAAGAGCTAAGGGGGTTGTATCTCCCTTCTAGGAGAAGCTAGAGAACGAGAGAAGGTTGTAGCCTTCTATAGGTAGAATCCTGCGTACTGGTATAAGACTGCACCAGTACAGAAATACTATAAAAAGAAGTTTCTTATTAAAAGAAGATAGAGACGAATTGCAGAAGGTGGTTTTCACCCACACTGGGTTTCCACCTTATATCTTGTGTTCATATGTGTGATTTCCTGTACTGTTTACTGAACTTGATTATTGTTTTAGGGTTCTAATACACAAATTATGATCAGCTAGCTAAACTATAAGTCTGCAAGATATACATGTTTTTCTCTAAACACAGTTGCATATATACACAGGTTTAATTAACAGAAGTAGTATATATCAATTTGTTTATGGAAATGAAAAATTGTTAAATTGATAATACTGATTCACCGCCCCCCTCTCAGTTTTATTTCCAACAATTGGTATCAGAGCAGGTCCTTCAGAAGAAGCTTGATCACTTGAAGGAAGATCTATCATCATGAGCAACTACGAAAAAGAGGCATCCATCAGGCCACCAATATTTGATGGGAGCAACTTCGTCTATTGGAATGTAAGAACCACAACCTATCTTCAATCTCTTGGTACAGAAGTTTGGGATATCATGGAAGGAGGATACACTTTCCCATCAGCAACTCCTATAGATACAGTTGGTAAAAAGTAGTATGAAACAAATGCAAAGGCAATCAATACTCTATTGGGTAGTCTATCTCAATCAAAATTCGTCAAGGTTATGTAGCTCAAAACCGCCAAAGAAATATGGGACAAGATCATTCTAAGCTATGAAGGAGACGATCAGGTAAAATGTGAAAAATTACAATCTCTCAGAATTCAATATGAAACTCTCAGAATGCATAATGATGAAAGTGTGGCTAATTATTTCTTACGTATAGATGAGATTGTTAATCACATGAAAAACTTGGTTGAAGAGATAAAAGAAGTCACTTTAGTCGAAAAGGTTTTAAGATCTTTGTCTTCTAAGTTTGAATCAAAAGTTTCTACCATAGAAGAAAAGCAGAATCTTTAGAGTATTACCATGTCACAGCTGCACATAATCCTAACTGCTTTCGAAATGAGAAAAGGGGGTCCATCAGACATAAGAGAAGCTGCATTCAAAACTTCAAAAGGAGAATACAATGAGTCAGGACCTATGTCAGAAGGAGAGGAAAAATCAAACTTTGTCAAGAACCTTCAACAGGGTTCTGGAAGATTCAGAGGTAAGCCACCTTTCAAATGCTTTGCTTGTGGAAGAGTCGATCACTATGCAGCCAAATGTCCTCATAAAGATAAGTTTGATAAAGGTAAGGAACTAGTTAAATGGAATAGGAAACAGAACGTAAGTATGAAGAGCTATTATACACATGAAGACATCGATGGACTTTCAAATAGTGATGAAGATGAACATGGTAATGATTATAGACTTTTTCATGGCTTTTGAAGATGATGATTTCTTGGATGTTATAGATGAATATGATCTCTATGAAGAAATTTCTAAACTTAAAATTCATTTATAAGAAAAGAGTATGATTATAGATACTCTAACATTCCAACTTGCTGAAATGGAAAAACATAATGAAAAGTTAGAATGTGAATTGTGGGACTTAGAAAAGATACTGAGAAAACAAAATCTCTTAATATTAGATTTTCTAAAGGATCTAAAACTTTAGATGAGATTATCAAAGTACAATGTTCTCCTCTAATCAAGATAGGTCTTGGATATATTGAAGAAGCATCTCAAGCACAGAAGCCATCCACCTCCAAAAGTTTTCTTGATGCAGCAAGGAGAAGTGAACAGGTTGACAATCTTCAGCAAAGGAATAAAGCGGATCACCATGTAAATCGAGGTCAATCTACTTCAAGGATGAACAGAAGCTACAACCAACCATAGGTAAAACATTCTCAATTTTCCTCGAGAATGAATGTCAATGGAAACTACAATCACCTGGTTGGTAGATTTGATAATCGCAGGAATTTCTTTAATGGCCAATGTTTCTCTTGTCATAACTTTGGACACAAAGCTGCTCAATGTGTTTCCTACAAGACCATCATGACTAGAGAAGCAAAAAATCAAAGGATTGTGACTAGGATCATGAAAAGGACCTACAATAACTTTTCTGCTCTTGAAAATGAAATAGGATGTTATATTTGTAACAACTTTGGTCATGTAGATTCTGAATGTAGGAGTAAGTCTCGGAAAACATCTCAGAAGGAGCAAGCTTCATTGGGTCCCAAAACATGGAGAAAGTAAGAACCGCAACCAGAAAGATGTGTTATAGCCTTATATGTGAAAGGACAGGAAAATCAGTGGTACATTGACAGTGGATGCTCGAAACATATAACAGGTGATAAAGAAAAACTTTAGTCATATAGTGCCTTAGAAAAGGAAAGGAAGGTCTCATTTGGAAATGACACTCCCACACTCATAAAAGGTAAAGGATTCGTTCTTTTGAAAGAAAAGGTCAAAGCTGGAAATTTTATGTATGTTGATGGGTTAAAGCATAATCTATTGAGTGTTAGTCAAATGTGTGATCAAGGAAACGAGGTAGTATTTCGATCAAATGGATGTATTGTTCATGAGCTTGATACAGGAGAAACAGTGATCAAAGGCATAAGAACTCTAAATAATTTATACATACTCAAGGGAGGACAGCAACAATGCTATCTAAGCAAAAATGATGAACACGGGCTATGGCACAGAAGACTGGGGAATCTAAGCTTCCCTTAGATAAGGAAAGCATGCAAATATCAGGTTGTTCGTGATCTTCCTAACATCACAATTCTAGACAATACAAAATGAAAATCATGTCAATTTGGCAAGAAAACCAGAACACATTTCCCTGAGAAGGAAGGATCAGCTAGTAAGCCACTTGCACTTGTCCATACTGATTTATGTGGTCCATTAAGGAAAAAGTCACCTCGTGGAGAAGAATACTTTATATTGTTCATTGACGACTTTTCCAGGATGTGTTGGATAGGACTTCTGAAGCATAAAAACAAAGCTTTCGAAAAGTTCAAAGCTCTCAAAGCCTTGGTTGAAAATGAATCAAATCGCAGAATCAAATGCCTCAGGTCTAATCGGGGAGGGGAATTTACCTCAGATGAATTTTTCGACTTTTGTGAAGAACATGGAATAAGAAGGGAATTTTCTACTGCAAGGACTCCTCAGCGAAATGGAGTGGTGGAAAGGATGAACATAACAGTTCAAAAAATGGCTCATCCTATGCTTGATGAGTCTAGAACTCCTGCAATCTTCTAGGGGGGAAGCTGCATTTGCTATCATTACTATTCTCAACAAAACAAATGTCCGAGTAAACAACACTCAAACTCCTCATGAACTTTGGTATGGTAAGATTCCTATGGTAAAATACTTCAAAATTTTTGGAAGCAAATATTACATCAAAAGGAGTGATGAAAAGCTTGGCAAGTTTGAACCTAGAGTAGATGAAGGCATTCTCCTCGGTTACTCTTCCTGAAGTAAAGGATATAAGTGTTACAATAAAAGACTTGGAAAAATTGTTGAAAGTATTGATGTAGTGGTTGATGAAGCAGGTGACAATCCAAAGCAGATAAAACCTAAAGATTTTGAAGATGAAGAGGACTATCCTTCAACCTCAAATCAGACTAATGATGAAGAAGAAACCTATTTGGCACCAGATGAACAGATAAGGGTAGAAGAAAAGACTCCATCTAGGTACGTCCAGAAGAATCATCCAGAGACTCAAATTTTGGGGCAGAAAGAGGCAGGTGTTCAAACAAGAAGAACTATTACATAAGCTTCAAGTTATCTAGCATTTCTCTCCTCCATCGAACCATGAAATGTAAGTGAAGCATGCAAAGATGAATTCTGGATCAAGGCCATGAATGAAGAACTTGAGGAGATTGAAAAGAATAACACTTGGGAATTGGTTCCTAGACCTAATGATACGAATGTCATAGGTACCAAATGGATATTCAAAAACAAGTTGAATGAAAATGGGGATGTTATTAGAAAGAATGCCAGACTTGTTTGTAAAGGGTATGCTCAACAAGAAGGTGTAGACTTTGAAGAAACTTTTGCACCGGTTGCTAGACTTGAAGCCATAAGAATGTTCCTTGTTCTTTCTAGCTTTCAGAAGTTCAAAGTATATCAAATGGATGTGAAATCTGCCTTTCTAAATGGAGACTTAGAAGAAGAAGTGTATATTGAGCAACCAAATGGATTCATCCTTGGGAATGATCCAAAACTTGTATGCAGACTCAAAAAGGCTTTCTATGGCCTTAAACAAGGCTCCAGGGGCTTGGTATTATCGTTTGGACAAATACCTCCACCAACAAGGCTTTTCAAAAGGATCAACAGATAGCAATCTATATATAAAATTTGACAATGATAAATTGCTAATACTTGTTGTGTATGTTGATGATATCATCTTTGGTAGCAATGAAGAAACCATGAGTCAAAACTTTGCTTTGATGCAGAAAGAATTTGAAATGTTCCTGCTTGGTGAGCTCACATATTTTCTTGGTTTACAAGTTCAACAAAACAAAGACGGTATATTTCTATCACAAACCAAGTACCTCAAGCAGATCTTAAAGAAATATGGCATGGAAGATTAGAAACTAGTATGTACCCTTATGGTAACAGGATGCAGCCTCACCGCAAATGATGAATTAGCAACAATACATCAACCAACCTATAGATCCATGATTGGTAGTCTGCTCTATCTGATAGGTACCCGACCAGATATCATGCATGCAGTGGGAATAGTTGGAAGATTCCAGGCAAATCCAAAAGAATCACACCTTCAAGCAGTTAAAAGGATTTTCAAATATCTTGAAGGAACACAAAACTATGTCTTATGGTATCCTAGAGATATAGATCTCACACTTCATGCATATACAGATGTAGATTGGGCTAGAAGCATGGATGACAGAAAAAGCACTAGTGGTGGTGCATTCTTTATGTGCTCTAGATTAGTATCTTGGTTCAGCAAGAAACAAAGTTCAATTGCGTTATCTACAGCTAAAGCAGAATATGTGGTCATTGCATCTTGCTGCACACAACTCCTTTGGATGATACAAACATTACAAGACATTAAAATTACTTATACTCCACCTATCTCCATTTTTTGTGATAATACAAATGCAATCAGTATTTCAAAGAATCCAGTCATGCATTCAAGGACCAAGCACATACCTATCAAATATCATTTTCTCTGGGAACAAGTGCTTGAACAAAAGGTCAAATTGGAGTATGTTCCCTCCAAGGAACAGGTTGCTGATATATTCACCAAACCACTACCCAAGGAGACATTTGAATACCTTAGATAGAAGCTGGGAGTATTTGATGCATCATCTTGCTGTTGACACTTATCTGGTTCAAAGAATAGTGGCTGTACGGAAGTTTCATGAAGCGTATCCGCATACATACGCCAATTTCTGTGGATACAGACCCATATATGTTGGTTTAAAGACAAAAAATGGGCAGACTCAGGATGAAAAGAGTCTGATATGGGTCTGACAGAGACCATTTGGCACAGGTTTGGGGGGAGCATATGCGTCTAATAATGCATTGTTGGCATTATCGTAGAAGATCTTGCTTCAATTTTACAGCTGTTTTTGTTTCAGGTGGAACAGGTGTAGAGGGAGATCATGGTTGCTGGTGTAGATGATGATTGACAAATGCTACTGATGATAGTTGTTGATGGCTATCATAGTCTTGTTTTAGATATTTTGTCTCTATGTCATGTATTCTCTTATTATCAAGGTCATGTAACGACCTATCTTGTTTCCCCACTATGCCTGGGATGGATAATGTAATGTTCTTGCTTTATCATGTATAAACTTTTGGTGTATCCCCACTTGGTTGGGTGGATGAGTCAATCTTGGTATATCCCCACTTGGTTGGGAGATGGATGTATGTATGAGTCTTTGGTGATAGGAAGGTCATTTTGTAGAACATCTTTTTGCAGACCTTGCCTACAGTCAGGGGGAGCATGGACAGCTCAGCAGAATGAAGATTTCAGAATGTACTCAAGGGGAGCATAACCCTTTCCCCTTGATGACAAAGGGGGAGAATGACTTTCAGTAACTTGGTGTTTCCATCAAGTCCAAAGGGGGATATTGTTGGCATTATGACACATGCTTAGCACTATGACATAGGTATTGTCCTTGATGGCAACTCACTCGGCAAATCACTCAGATGACAGTTCAGGCTCACTGGCTCTCAGAGTAAAGGAAAAGGAGGTATACACAAGTTCCCTTTGACGAAGCCGCGTATACACATGGTTTCACATACCAAAAGGAGCGTATGCGTGTACATGCACTTTCATGCACAGAAAAGTGTGTACAGTTTGGAAAACTTGGTTTTGGTCCATGGTATTTTGGTATTGGTCCATGGTATTTGGTCCGAAGTATTGACCCCAGGTATTGGGTCCAAGGTATTGATTCTATATGGTTTTGGACCATGGTATTGAGTAAGGCATAAGACTATAAAAGGGGAAGGAGATCATTAGGCAAAGACACTCAAGGATCAAAAATCTTATGAAGAGAAAGATCTAGAATACTAGTCTTTTGGTAATGGTGCATAGCTGGATCTGAATCAAGGAGGAACCTGAGCGCTAGAAGAAGGATAAGTTCTATTGATGGGTCAAGATCTCAAGGCTTGAAGAGAAGTATCTTTGTGTGATTTTGATCTATTATATTTTGGGTATAATTGATGTCTAAGTATTTGAAAAGGGTAAATTATCTTTTATAGATCTTTACGTAGGTTTCGCATAGAAAAGGCGCGTATACTCGTTGTTTCGGTATTTCAAAACTATGTATACGCAGGTTTTCCTTAATATAATAGCGTATGCACGCAGGTTATACATATTTAAGTAGTGTATGTCTCATAAAATATGTTTTAGCTACTTTTGTTTATTGTTGCAGTGTTCTGGGTTCAGGATTGATTTTTGGTTACTGTTACTATATTCTAGTTACAACATTCAGAGAAGTGATTGTTTGATTCAGTTTTTGGTTGGTGCAAAGGAGATTGGTTAATGCAAATATATTTGATGTTTGATTAATGATATTGATGGATCCAGTTTGAAAATTTATGAAATGTGGTCCCTGGAAGAAAAGAGAAGGTTGTAGCCTTCTATAGGTCAACACCTACGTATTAGTACATCAGCTAGTACAAGAGCTAAGGGGGTTGTAGCTCCCTTCCAGGAGAAGATGGAGAACTAGAGAAGGTTGTAGCCTTCTACAAGTAGAAGCCCGTGTACTGGTATAAGACTACACCAGTACAGAAATATTGTAAAAAGAATTTTCTTATTAAAAGAAGATAGAGACAAATTGCAGCAAGTGGTTTTCACCCACATTGGGTTTCCACCTTATATCTTGTGTTCATGTATGTGATTGCCTATACTTTTTACTGCACTTGGTTACTGTTTTATGGTTCTGATACACAGATTAAGATCAACTAACTAAACTAGAAGTCTGCAAGATATAAGCATTTTTCTCTAAACACAGTTGCGTATATGTGTAGGTTTAATTAACAAAAGTAGCATATATCAATTTGTTTATGGAAATGAAAAATTGTTAAATTGATAATACTGATTCACCCCCCGTCTCAGTATTATTTCCCACAACAGTGGCACAGTACTTGGTGATAGTGAGGTAGAAGGGTGCTCAAAATTATATTCACCAAGCTATTTCTTGTATCTTAACTATGAAAACCTCCAATAAGATCCCCTATTGATCAATTAACTACTATATGCTCTTAATTTCAAGCAGACTATTAATGAAACTAGGTTTAGAAATAAAGGAGGAGGGTCACTTACTTCTTATTAGAGAAATCATGGGTGTGTATGAAGTTTTTGAGAGAGTATCAATCCATTGTGACTCATTTTTCTCCACTCAATTCCTCTTGTATCTCCTCTCGGCCCTCCTATAGAAATTGCAAGACTTCTTGTAGATTTCTCCTATAGCACTATGCAAGGAGGGTTTGAAACTCCTTGGTGGCACTCTAGCTGCTCGATGCACTAGCTCATCCTTCCTGCACCAGTCTTTGGAATGAGTGGTGGTGTAAATGGAGTTGATCCAACACATAATATCCTTTTTTGATTAAAATCTTGGTGTGATGTGGTGACTTGGAATTAACACGAGTTTCTTCTTTTGTACCGTAGTCACCACTAATTTTCATTGTCTCCCCCTCCTCGTCATTATCACCCTACTCTTCAAGGACATCAGTTTGTTTTAGGTTGACATTTCCATGTTGCATGGGTAACTTACCTCACACTTGAGTTGACTAGTCGAGCATGGCCAAGTTCACTAGCCACATCCATCCTATTAAAACACATTTTCTTGCTTAAAATATGTTTTTGTAATTTTTATGCAGAGGGAGGAGGTTATGGTTGCCATAAATGAGCCTACCTGTGGACGAATCTGTTGCAGAGGTTTGCATCCTAGAGTTGGACCATATATCATGATGAACAAGGGAGTTGACCTTTGTGACTTATTTCCCATGCATGTCTTCATTTTTTATGTTGCCTTGCCTGTTGTTGTTGTGTGTTTGCAAATGTTTCTTATAATATTCAAGTTGTTGCTACTGGTGGGAATATTCCCTCAGAATGAGGTGTCTCTTCATGGCTGAATACTAAGCTTCATCCTCCCTTTTGGTTGTGAAAAAAAACATAATATCAGTTTTTTCTATATGGTTGTACATGTTGCTACAAGAGGAGTTTGTTCCTGTAGCAGTCCCTTGTTCTCCCCTTTAAGTTTTTAGTTGGCATGAGGGAGATGAGGGGTATGATGATGAGTGATGATGATGGGGTTAGAATCATGGAGGAGTAGTGTAGGCACTGTAAAGATAGACAGGGATAACTTCTGTGTTTTGTTTTTTAAGGAAGGATAGAGTGGAGAAGTTTGAGAAAGCTCTTGGTGAAATGAGTGGATGGATGATGGATGAGTGATGGGAAAGTCATAGGAGGACCCTCTTTAGATTTTTTTAGAATAAGGATGGTCTTTTGGATCACTTTACTCTTTGGATACCCCTCCTGTAGCTCCCTAGTCTCCTCCTGTAGCATTACAGGACCTTCCTGTAACAACACAGAGAGGAGGTGAATTTCATATTTATTTATGATAGGATGGTCAAGGGAGATAGAGATGTGACTGGAGAGGATGATTATGTGGTGCATGGATAGAGGAATGGATGACATCTTGTAGGCCTTGGAATGAAACCATGAAATATTCCAATGTGTACAACTCTGCAAAACAAAAGAAAGGTTAGAAAGTAGGATATAAGCTTCTTCCTTTTCCTCTTTTCCTTTCTATCTTTTTTGTTTGTTTGTTTGTTTTTTTTCTTTTTTTCTTGAGACACATAGGCTACCTTGGAGGAGGCTTTCAACCCGCATTCCTTCCCTAGGTGCCTCAAGTGAGGTTTTCATCTAGGGATCTTTATTATTTTTTCTTAGTTATTTTTTTCCTCCTGGGCTGCCTCAGAGAGGTTTTCAACCAGATCTTTTATTTTTCTCTCTTTTTCTTTTAAACAAAAATATCTAAAAGTGTTATGGACTGGAAGCTATGAAACTTCCAATCACATTAAATTCCTTCTTGATTGAGCTAATAAATTCCTCCTTGGGCAGAGGTCTTTTATATAATTGTTGGTTATTATTTGGGTTGACCTAGGTTCGATCTATACTACGCAACAACAAAAATCTCAATCAGTGTCCCTTTCAGCAATGACTTGTAAGAAGATCACAGCCTCACCGGAAGTGACTATGGGAGGATGCAAATCTAGGTTTCTGCAGCTTTGAAGGATGATGCAGTGTGGTGTTTTATATTATCTTTTTTTCTTATCATTCATAAATCACTTTTCCACATTCATTTAATCACTTAAACTTACCATATAAAACCATCAACCATTATTGTACTGAAATAAAGTGCAATTGTAATAAACTGCTACGCTATAGTAGATAATAACAAAATATACACATGAAGATATCAAATTACTGTGGTTCACTCCAATGTGGGGCTACATCAACAAGAATTGTTTCTAATATAATTATTCTTTGTACAAAAAATAGTTCTTGACCTATGCATTAAGCTGCAGGTCATCTGTGCACTCATCTCTAGACTCATGCCTCTACGCACTCAGTTGTATAGCCTCACTTTCTTTTCCCAAACAACAGATGATAAAATTTCAACCATAACACATATCTAGATCTCAACAATTTTTGTTCTTATTATTTCACCCTATATATACTATTTCATCAACGGTACATAATTATAATACCATGGTCCAAATACTATGGACTCCCTAAAAAAAGCAGCTAAAACCATTGATCCTTTACATTATCAAATGCTCTTAAAAAAGGAGGGGCTTCGATCCACTATGACACCCTTATACCGTGCGATATATTCCAACTGCTTCGTTGCGTGGTCCACTTCGCAATCTCCTACATGCTCCGCCACACAAAATGTGGATTCTTTGCCAAAAACTATGCCAAGTTGGGTTGCACCGAATAGTCCCTGAACACTCACATGTGACTCTTCCTGAGTCACTCAGCTGCTTTTCCTCTAATTTTTTCTGCAATACTATTGTAAGTATTGTTGAATTGCTGCAGAATCCCTTTGGCCTGCTTCTCTTTGATGTGTGCTTCCTCCAGTAGTGCTTATGTCATATGTTTAGTAGCATTTTGCACCATTGTTGTCTCCCTCTCAAGAAGCTCTTGAAGCTTCTCATCTACTGCCTAGGACAATTGGAGAGCCTCATCCTTCCAAGGCCGAGTTCTCTTTGTCAAAAAAATTTCTTTCTTCGTTAGCTCGTCAATCTTTTTCTAGAGGGAATTTCCCTCATTGATCTTAGTGAGCTTCTACGAGATTGGTAAGGTCTTCATAGATGCCCTAATCTCTTCTAACTATTGCTACTTCTGCTGAATGTGTTCATGTAGTTTCTACACATTTGGATCTTCCTGCAATGAAGTCCAAATCTGCAAGCTTTCATCTAGAAGTTTCCCACATTCTCCCATTGTTGCAGAGATGCTGACCATTGCAGTATTTAGGTTGGTCTACCTCTATTATCTTACTTCCTACGACATGGTTGGCTTAAGAATCATCTAAAGCTTGCTCATCTACATTTCATATTTAAATTTTACTGTGGTGAATCTTTCTTGATATCCTTTCACTACAAGGCTGAACTTCACGAGCTTTTCCTCTATTGTCTCTTCTTCTCAAACATCACTGTCTGGAATCTCTTTGCATGTTTCTTCAATCATGTCCTTGATCTTCTTTTGTTGTTGAACTACTTTATCCCTCTCCTAGATGATATGGTCGATCTTCTGTTGAAGTGAAGGTGGCTCTTTCTCTACCTAAATATTCAGTTGCGAAGTGTGTTGTTTGCACAACTTCATCTCTTCTATTATCTCCATGTTCATCTTGTGTAGTACTTGCAATGGTACCGCTACAATGTTCATATTGACATGATTACATCCTTTGGCTTGTCATCATACCTCGACGGATTCAAAATATAGGGCTCTGGTAGGTATTGGTGCTAACCTTAGTGCAAGAGTAGGCTCTTTTTGCCTCTCTTCTCCAATCCTCTTCACTACCTACACGGGTTGCATAACTGTCTGTGCCAAAATTTTAAGTTTTGCGATTAGCTCCTGCACACTTGTTTGAAGTGTGCCATATTGATCTTCCCTCTTACTCCACGACGTTGTTGTCACCTCCTGAATTCTATCCCCAATATTCTCTAGGTCCCCATCAGTCAGGATCATTGGCATGATATCCTTCATCTTATCTACCTTCTACTTCTTTTTGATCTTGGTGGCAGCTTCGCCGTGTTCCTTCCTCTTTTCTGCAATAGCTTGTTCTGTTTCTATTTTTTTAGACTCCTTATTCTGCTCATCTCCTTTAGGAGGATCTTGGTGACCCTCGTCATGTTGTTCCTCTTCCTCTTATTTGTGCTCATCCGTATCTTTGTCCTTTCCACTTGCTCACCATGTTGCAAGGTGTCCTCTTCTACCGCATTATCTTCTACCTCTACCTCCAGCGCAGTCATCCATTCTGCTGACAACTATTGTACTTGTGCAAGGAGATCATATTATGTTACTAAGTATGGCAGTGGATGCCATTTCTTCTTTGTGTTCCTACGAGCCTGTATATATACATTGTGGAAATCCACCTTTAAATTTGCAACATCATTATACTATTTTTATAGGCTCAGTGACAGGTGAGGATGTTCGTCCACTAACGTATGTAAGTCCATGTGATATAACATGAAAAACATCATGTTCTCCATTTCTCGTGATAGTCGAGTGGTATACCACAGTGAGGCATATCGTGTAGCTTCACAGACATCTGATGTTACTGGAGGGAACTGCGAACCATCCAGTTCTCTCCATGTCAGCATCATTATAATCAAAATTAGCCAAGCATAATGAAATGTTGTACCTTTTTCCTGGACCTTGCAACAGTCATCCAAAAATTATTTGCATTGGTATTTGACCCTATTGTACTGAACCCCATTGGCGAACTACACAGCTAATGAAATTACCATTCGAGGGACTTCATTAGCCCAACACTTTCTCATAATATTCCCAGCCAATATGTGTGTTGTGAAGCAAACTGCCTGGTCACTAATTGAGTTTATATCATATCCCCTCTTTCCTTTTGTCAGACAGAACTTCTTCTTCATGCTACCAGCTATGGCACGGTTCGGATCTTTTCCAACAAATTCTTATGTGGGTTTCCACCCTTGATATGGCAGTCTAGTGATTCTCCATATCAACATTGGATCTATAGGGATTTTATTTCCCATCCATATACATCCATCATGCACCAACATGAGCAAATGTTGCACACAAGTCGTGCTCCCCAGACTTTTGTCGAAGTGTGACAAATTCAACATGTTCATCAATCCTAACTATGACAATCCATTTTCCCAATGTCGCAGCTCTAACCTCATCACACCACTCTCCAGGTAGTTTACCTATTTCAAATATCTATCTGGTACAATATATAGGTATTTCTTCCTATCGTTGAAGCCATAGTCTGCGAACTTCAGCTGGGGTATTTTCCTAGGTAATTCCCTAGTAAATGGTACATCCTCTTGCAATAGGGGTGTGAAGGTGCCAAACTTCGCATCCTATGAGTCTTTCACTGGTTTACTATTTGGTTTTCTCAGTGAAATATATGGTGATAAAGGTGATGGAAATGTTGAGCCATTTTTTTCCATCTACTATGCATGCTCCAATTCTTCCTCACTTCCTGTGACTTGCTCAACTTCTTGTTGAGGTTCAACAAGTTTCTTATCTTGTTTCTTCTTTGTTCTCTCTTCCTTGTTGGTTTCTTTCGTGGAGATCTCTATTTTTTTTTTTTTATGATGCTTCTGTGGGCGTACCATTTGTTGTTGTGCATACTTCCATGATTCCAGGTAATCCCTTCTCATGATAATTACAAACAATTTCTTCCCAAGAACACTTAGATGACATACAATAGTAAACATTTCTACAACTTCTTCGCACTATCAACACTCAAACTCTCAATTCATCAAAGATCCAAATCTGGGTGGGACATAGTCTAATGAATCTGATCAATAGGTAAATTATATGGGCCTTAATGCCACTCTCCAGCTTATTAAAATCAATTTTTCTCACATTTCTTTACATATTTTATTATATTTTTCTTCGTGCGATGGGTAAAGGTGAGATGTTATGTCATGTGGCCTAATGTGCACTAATTGCAGGATTTGAAGCATTTTTGGGATAATTTAAGTGCAAGAACTCAAATTAGACAAGAAATAAGGATTTTATGAGATTGGGTCTCCCTCCTCAACTCCTCAATCACTTGAATATTCCGCCACCATATCTCATCATCTCGGAGTTACAAGCAACCAAGCCCACTAAGTTTATTGGCAGCCAAGCCAGTGATAGTTGAAGATAAGTCAATCTCAAGTTTGGAAGCCAAAATTCCCTAATTTTAAGGAAGTTTTTGGTAGCTTCAGTTGTATAAATAAGAAGGCCTAGGGCCTCATTAGGATTCGACATTTTATTGTAGCCAAGAGCCAATTTCAAGATAAGATATTGTGACTATTATTCTCATGTTATTTTTGACATTTTGGTGATAATGAAAAGCATTTCTTTGATCCAGCACTGAGTTGACTCAGAGGGCTGAAGCTATTGGGTTAGGGCCCAAAGCTAGCAGCAGAAGTTCTTCTTTTTGTACATGTATTCTTAGATTAGAATCAAATATTAGCTGTTGAAGTTATCTCTACTTTGTTTAATTTACAAGTCTTTGACTGATTGGTTAGTTTTACTTCCATTAGTTGGAGAAGTAGATTAGTGTTATAGTAGTGAAAGAAAAGACTTCAGAAAATCTTGTGACAGTGGCCTCATCCTCATCTCCCTCATGGGATAATGGTTTGGGGGCCCCACTCTCATAACCCCAAAAACAAATTTATCTTTTGGTTATTACATAACTTAGGATTTCCTGTTGACTATATCATTGTTGACAATTTCTTAGAAGCACCTGCAATTATCATTTTGGTTTCTTGAGTTTGTTATAGATTAGAAAGAATTCCATTCCATAGATTTAAGCCATTAGCCATCAATAAATCAATTTCTCAAATTCAACTCATCTTTTCCACATTTACATAAAGTTGTGCATGAATGAAGAAAATAATATGTGTTGTTGTAGGAGTTTTTGATCGATAGGGAGAAACGCATTCCACTAGCCTCATCTAAGTCTTCTCAACCTCTCGCCCAACCCTACCAACCACTAATTCAGATTTATGTTTGTAGCCACCGTGGACAACCACCTTGAGAAAATCCAACCATCCAGAAGAGATGGGCTCATCCTTAGGTAGTGTGCACCTTTCCCATACATTATTCCATGATAATACATCTTCCGAACACTTCCTTTCACCTTCCCTACCTTTGTGCAACTTTCAGCTAAGTTTCCTGTAGTAAACCAGGACATCCTATAGTAACAACAGGAAATCCTGTAGAAACTACAAGAAACCCTGTAGCAGCCTGCTTTAGACTGTTTTGGGCAGAAATGAGGATCAGAGCCTATGGTAGGCCCTAAATTGACCTCCATACCCCTCAGTTCCATTTTTTACTAGCTTTCCCATACCTTCCTCCCCTACAAAAGATCAACTTGTTTAGCTTAGAATTTACATTTCTAAATGTAAAACCAAAAGACTATTTTCTGCAATAATTAGTTAGTGCATGCATACATCAGTCATAGAAATGTCAGGATAATTTCCATCCCTACTTAGTCTAGATAGCTAGATGATAGAATGCAAGCTTAAATTAGGTCTCTTCTACAAGTAACGTGTGTTAATTCTTAGCTAGGTAATTTCATGTCCTTTCATAGCACTTTCTATTCAACACTTTAATTTCCTTAAAATAGGCAAGAATTTACTTTCTGTATCAAACATAGCTTTACATTCCTTGTCAGTAGTCAGCCTCCTTCTAGTCAATATAAGACTGGTTTGGAAAACCCTAGTAGTATATCACCCCAGTTGAGAAGTGACAAGAGTAGAGTGTTGCATCTATTGTGCATATAGCATTGTCACCTCCAAGTTTGTATGAACCCTAGGTTGATAAAGTAAAGTTGGTAGCCCTAGGAGTTGCAACATGCTTGCTGAAATACCAGGGCTGATAACTTTTTTGTGCTGTTACTGGAGAGGTGTCTAGGTAGATGTAATTTCTCCTTTCCTTTCTATTTGAAATTTAGTAAATAGGTGTAATTCCTACTTTCCTTTTGTTTTGCATTCAACATATAGTTGAAATTTCTGGTTTCTTTCCATTCTACTAGTAGTTCCGAAAAAAAAACCCTAAAAGAAAAAAACAAATTTCTTTCATGCCTCATAGGAGTAGAGAAAACTTAGGATTTTTTTTTCCAAATACCCGCACACCATCAAATAGCCAACGTTCCCTCTTCTTCGATGGTTGTGAGCTAGAGGATCCATTAGGCGAACAACCATAGATCTTTGAAGAGCCTACTAGGAAGAAGAAGAAGAAGAAAAAACAATTCCACCAACCTAGACCATGGATGAAAATAGAAATGGGATTGAAAACAGAGATGGAGATGAAAACATAACTCAGGGTGCTTTTCCCATTAGAGAAATTAATGGAGATGGTAGGATGAATATCATAAGTGTCCCTTCCCTTCCTCACTTCCATGGCTTAACCTTAGAGGACCCTGATACCTTTTTGTTTAAGTTTGTTATCATCTCCAGAACTTATGATTATACCTCTGATGACTACAAGTTGAAATTGTTCCCATCCACCCTCAAGGATACAAACTTGTGTTGGTTCATGGGTTTATGTGGGGACAACATCACTACCTGGGATCAAATGCAATAAGCCTTAAACAAAAAGTACATGGACTATTGTAGGTCCAAAGGCACCAAAGAGGAAATATTTAGGATGACCTTGGGACATGATGAATCTTTGGAAGATTATAAGGAAAGGTTCCAATTGAGTAACAAAATGGCTAGATGCACCCTCAATCCTGAATCACTCTAGTTAGTTCTTCTTATAGGTATTAGGAAAGATCTCTTAGAAACCCTAAACATGTTGTCGGGAGGGGACATCTACTAGTTGTCATATGATGATATCAAGATAGCTTTCAAAAATCATCCTAGGGTAGCCGGAAAGAAGGGTAGGGTTAGTCAAGCTTTGGCTAGTTCATCCTCCTCCAACACATCCATCAAAAGTGAAATTGGGAACATATTGGGAGACTTTAAGTGTGAAATGTTTCATACCCTTTCTCTGTAAATGGGCACCATGAAGATCAAGAGGAAGCAGGAGGAAGAATAAAGAGCCTTAGTTTTCTTTTTCAATAAATGCACAAGGAGGCACCATAGAAATGAATGTCCATTTAATATTATAGAGATCTACTCGTTCTATGAGGAGAACCACTCCACAAAAAAGTGCCATTCTCTACCTCGAATGAAAGCTATGTATCAAGGAACTAAAGGTGTGACTCAACAACTCTGTTATATCAACCAAAGGAGGCCTCAAGGACCTCGACCATACCATAAGGGTATGCAAGGGGCATCCTATTCATATTACAACCCTAACCAAAATGCATCCATTCCCCCTTGGTGTCCTCCTGCTCATCCTTCATGGTCCACACCATGTCCTTGGTCTTTTGCACCTCAATACTAGTCCCAACCTTCCAATCAATCATTTCAGCCATATTCTCCACCACAACCTCAGTGGAATACACCATCACTGGGGTGGAGGCCCCCATACAACCAATATCCATCCTTAATGGTCCCACCTCCATCTTAGCCACAACTCCTTCACCTTGCACCACCTAAGCAACCCCAGATGCATGCTCAACCAAATCTAAACCCAAACAACAAGCAAGAACAATAGGTCTATAGTGGAGAGACATCCTGCCCTGCCCATACTATGTAAATTCAAGAAATCAACCTTGGGTCTAGAAGAGTGCTTCTAGATTACCAACCTCTGTGTCCATCAAAAACCACTCAGAAAAAAAAATAGAAAAAAAAATAGAAAATGAGAGCCCAAGGGTCATGCAATCACTAGCTTCACTCACCTACCACTCCATATCCTCTCTTTCCATCCGCCCACTCTTACATCACCACCCATTCCTCCTCCAAGTGAAGAAAAGAAGCAAAAATTTGATGAAAAAAGACAACTACAAGATTTCCTATAGTAACTACAGGAAACATTGTAGCGGCCTGTGTAATCACAACAACAAGTTCTCCATGCATTCTTATTCACAATCCATGAAAGTAAAGAACTCCAATACCCCTGTAGACATCATGACTCCTATCCAGATCTCAGTAACAGAAGCAAAGAACAAGCACTTGCACACAACAACAAAGAAGACAACCACATCAACAAGAATAAATATACAAAAAGTGACTAAGGAAAAGCACTTACCTGAACAAAAATAAGCATAGCAAAATCACCCTCCAACATGCATCAACCAGGAAAAGGGAGGCACAAGTCACATCTGAATTCTTACCTAAGTACAATATCATAAAGGCATAGAAATACGAAAAAGTGTGATATTATAAGTTGGAGGTGGCCAGTTAACTTAACCACTCTCAGCTCGAAAACAAAAAGTGAACTACTAGTTAGTGTGACATGTTGCAGTGTCATATCAAGGAGAATGAGTTGAAAAGGTCGTCAAGTTTAAGTTGTGTGAGAGTGGGTGATCATTACGAGGGGAGGTTCCATGATAACTAACAGTGCTCCAACAGTCCCAAAGAGGAAATAACGTACACTGCCAACCAATACAACACGTCAAGGAATCGACCATAAATAAAAGAAATTACAAACTCTCATGAACCATTTGGTCATTTCAAGATCAGAGAAGACTGAGACCACCTTGGAGAGCCATAGAGGAAGCAAAATTGTTTCAGACACCCTAAATAGAACTACAGGATCAACTACAAGAAACGCAGCGAGCTACAAGAAGCATTGGAAATTCACAGAGAATGCTGAAAGGGGGTGCCTAGGGTCCAACTACTCAACAATTTTCCTCATCTAAAGAATCACAATGAAAGACAGGTGGCCCATATCTCCTGTGTTATGAATTTATAGCTTGGAAAAAAAATATAAGTTTTCTAAGTGATTACAATGGGTCTGGGGTTTTAAACAGAATTGTGTGAAATTAAGAAGTTGTGTGGAGATAGAAAGAAATTGCCACCATACACCAATATTCCAAACTCTCAGTCACCCTAGAAATAATAACGCTATCCTTCCAAACTCCCTACAGTCAACTAACCAAAGAAGAGACATGATAGGAGGATTTAACGGAAGGGAACCCATAGAGACATCCAAAATACAATTCCATTCCCTTGCGGTATAACTATTTAGAAGGCATAAATGGTTAGGATGCTTTGAGCTGCTCGGAGGGTATGATGATGATGTAGCTCAAGACTTTTCCATGGCACTTAACTCTCAGGCTAGAACCAATGCTACTACTGTGGTAAAATGACTGTCAATTACAATTAGTCCTAAGGTAATTATAAGAATCACTACAATTCCCTAAGGGATGCCATCAATAAAGGAGGATAAGGCTCGAAGCACTTTTGCAAGGAAAAACTTCTTCTTAAGGGATGAAGAGTCAATTGAGGACAAAAATAGGAAAAGAAGGGAAAGCCTCCCCTATCCTTGGAATGAGGTGAGATGTCATATTCTCAAATATATCTCTTATGAGGGGAGGCTCAGTATAATCTATTTCTACCAATTTAGACTCCTCCATGAACTAATATTTGGAGAGGAGAAACCCATTCACATAAGAATTAGTGTACCCTACTTCTTGCTACAATCAATAATAGACATGAGCCTAAAGGTCCAAGAGGGAAAACATTAGCAATTGGCACACCACGGACTTATTAAGCTAATAGTAGAGGATGTCATGAGCTAGCTAAGAATCCCTATTCAATGGTCCACATTTAGAGACATGGACAAAGAGGTCATGATTGAAATACAAGCCCTTGAATATGATAGGGACAATACCTCTAGTGGTGAAGAGGAGGAAGAAATAGAGAAAAAAGAGGAAGAAGAAGGAAAAGAAGAAGGAGAAGAAGAGAAAAGTGAAGAGAAAGAATAGAAGGAAGAAGCAAGCCCTGAGGAACATACCAAAGAAAGGGAGGAATCTCCAAGGTTGTCTCCTAAACCCACTGAGAGGGACGTAGCTGCTGCCTTGAATTCCCTAAGCACACCTATCAAGTCAAAAGGGAAAATACAGAGGCAGCCTCCCCTCTATTTTAAAACAAGGAAGAGCACCAGGATCAAACAAGGGAAACCACAAACACCCACCGTGACTCCAATCGTAATTGAGATCTCACCAAAAGAGCAGGAAGATCTAGTTTCCCTAGAAATAAAAGGTGAATAGGACACATCAAAACAAGGTTCCCCAAAGTCTCCCATCACCTATGTTAGGAGCCCTGTCACCAGTTTAGTATCAACAAATAAATATAAGGCACATTTGACCCCATTTCAGAAAGGAAAAATCCTTCTATAGTATCCTCAGATAGTCTTATAGGAAAAATTTTCAACACTACAGGAAACAAAGAAAAAACTACAGGTAGAACAACAAGGATAGATGGAAGGCAAGGAAGCAACAACACAAGTGAAGGAGGGGGAAACTTCTCCAAAGATGAGGGAGAGTTCCAAGGGTGGGAGGAGCCTAGCCCACTACCCAATCCAAGCTCTTATTACAGATTCATTGAGGGAGGCAGAGTAATACCACGGAGATTTGCCATACCTCTCTTATTTGAGCTTGAGAAAGAGAGAGGGAGGACACATCACTGGATGAAAATTTCCAAATCAAAGAAGGTAGAGGATGTGGGCCATATGGAAGAGAAACTACTAGAGATGGGCAGAGAGTTGAGTAAGATAAGAGACAGGGAACAAATTATGAGATCTCAACTAGAGGCAAAAAACACATGGCTAAGGAGGCAGTTACAGGAAAAATAGAGCCAATTGGCCACCATGGAAAGCCTCTCCATGGAGGCACTCCAGTGCAGGATGCCACCAAAATCGTATGCCTTGTACCTCAAATATCAATGGCTGCAATTTCAGATCAAGACACTAGCAGAACATGGGACTATGCATTTCCAAGACTATAGGCAGTTCATTGAACTATATGACAAGAGAACTGTAGAGGATAAGGCCAAGATATCCAAATTCTACTTGCACAACTTGGCCTTAACAAACTTGAATGTGTGGGACCCCAATGCAAAGTTGGGGGACTTACAACGAATGGCGCTTGCATCATGGATGAGTCTTGAGGAGGCCAGGGCTGAGGTGAAGAGGGTGTTGGAAAGAGAAGAAAGGGAGCCCCTTTACATCAGAGAAGAAAAAATAAATTAAATCATTGTCATTAGCACCCACAACATCATCGCCAATGATCCCCAAATTGCACTAATATACCTAGCTACACAAGAGCAAGAAATCGCATATTTTGAGAACACCTTCAGATTTCTAGGGAATGAAAGCTAGCAAGCATGCCAAAGGAGATGGAGAACCCTAACATATAGCATAAGGATCAGGGAGTATCATTCCCCTAAAAGGATGAGAGATGCACTACAATGGACCCCACTGTATAAGAATGCATTGCAGTGATTTGAAATCATTTGGATTATTTTCAAACTTAGTCCACCCTTGCTATTGAGTATTCTAAAAGGTAGAAATGAGGAAGAGGAAAGAAAGTAGTGGGAGGAAATAGCAAAACATGCAAGTTTTTATCCACAAGATAAAACTCCATCAATAGAGGCATGGGATGTCAAAGAGGCCACAAGAGCTATGAAATTTATGGACATAAACTAAGCTTCTCAAAGGATGAGAAACACTTTTAGTAGGGGGTGGTGATGAGGCTCATAGATAGGTAAATTATATGGTCCTTAGTGCCACTCTCGAGCTTATTAAAATCAACTTTTCTCATATTTATTTACATATTTTATATTTTCTTAGTGAGAAGGGTAAAGGTGAGATGTTATGTCATCTGGCCTAATGTGCATTAATTGTAGAATTTGGAGCAGTTTTGGGCTAGTTTATGTGTAGGAACTTGAAGTAGATAGGAAAGCGGGATTTTAGGAGATTGGGTCTCCCTCCTTAACTCCTCAATCACTCAAATATTTCTCCACCAGATCTCATCAGCTCGAAGTTACAAGCAACCAATCCCATCGAGTTCATTGGCAACCAAGCCAGTCATAGTTGAAGACAAGTCAATCTCAAGTTTGGGAGAGAAGCCCTCCCTAATTTTAAGGAAGTTGTTGGTAGCTTCAGTTGTATAAATAAGAAGGCTTAGGGCCTCATTAGGATACAACTTTTTAGTCTATCCAAGAGGCAATGTCTAGCTAAGATATTGTGATTTTTATGCTCATGGTATTTTTGACATTTTGGTGATAATGAAAAGAGTCTTTGATCTAACACTGAGTTGACTCAAAGGGCTGAAGCTCTTCGGTTAAGGCCTAAGCCTAGTGGTAGAGGTTCCTCTTTTTGTACATGTATTCTTATGTTAGAATCATAGATTAGTTGCTTAAGTTATCTCTGCTTTGTTTAATTTACAAGTCTTTGAATGATTGGTTAATTTTACTCCATTAGTTGGAGAAGTATATCAATGTTACAGTAGAGAAAGAAAAGACTTCAGAAAATCTTGTGATTGTGGCCTCATCCTCATCTCCCTCATGGGATCATGGTTTGATGGCTGCATTCCCACAACCACAAAAACAAATTTATGTTTTGGTTATTGCATAGCTTAGGATTTCCTGTTGAGTAGATCATTGTTGATGATTTATTAGAAGCACCTGCAATCGTCATTTTTATTTCTTGAGTTTGTTGTATATTAGAAAGCATGCCATTACATAGATTTAAGCCATTAGCCATCAATAAATTAGTTTCACAAATTCAACTCATTTTTTCCACATTTACATAGAGTTGTGCATGAATGAAGAAAATAATATGTATTGTTGTAGGAGTTGTTAATATACATGGAGGAACTCATTCCACCAGCCTCATATACGTCTTCTCCACCTCTCACTAGACCCTACCAACCACTAATTCAGATTTCTGTTTGTAGCCACTGTGGACAGCCACCTTGAGCAAATCCAACCATCCTGAAGAGTTGAGCTGATCCTTGGGTAGTATGCACGTTCCCCATACCTTATTCCACCATCATACATCTTCCCAACACTTCCTTTCACCTTCCCTACCTTCGTACAACTTTCAACTAAGTTTCATGTAGTAAACTAGGACAACATGTAGTAACTACAGGAAATCTTGTAGAAACTACAGAAAACCATGTAGCAGCTTGTTTTAGACTATTTTGGGCAGAAATGAGGATCAAAGCCTAGGGTAGGCCTTCAACTTGACCTCCATACCCCTCAATGTCATTTTTGACCAGATTTCCATATCTTCCTCCACTACAAAAAATTAGCTTCTTTAGCTTAGAATTTACATTTCTAAATTGAAAACCAAGAGACTCTTTTCTGCAATAATTAGTTATTGCATGCATACATCAGTAACAGAAATGTTAGGATAATTTCCATGCCTACTTAGTCCATATAGATATATGATAGAATGCAAGGTTAAATTAGGTCTCTTTTGCAAGTAATGTGTGTTAATTCTTAGCCAGATAATTTCATGTCCTTAGCACTTTCTATTTAGCACTTTCATTTCCTTAAAATAGGAAAAAAATTACTTTCTGCATCAAATATAGCTTTACATTCACTGTTATTAGCCAACCTTCTTCTAGTCAATAAAAGACTAGTTTGAAAAACCCTAGTGGTCTATCGCCTCAGTTGAGAAGTGACAAGAGTAGATTGTTGCATCTGTTGTGCATATAGCATTGTCACCTCGAAGTTTGTACGAACCCCGGGTTGATAAAGTAAAGTTGGTCACCCTAGGAGCTGTAGCATCCTTGCTGCAAAACTGGGGCTCATCACGGCCTTTTATAGCAATTTTGAATATCTAATCCCATCATTAGCTTATATTTTATCTAGATTTTGTTTAGATTGTGTTCATTAACCGCATATCTATTCCTAGATCTTGCCAATATGTCTTCATAAATGCAACTTTCTATGTGTTTTAACATTAACTTTTCCCTTTTAACGGTCATATTTTTCCGGCGAACTTTGACACATCCATATTGTCGAGAACATCCTGCCTTATGTTGCGGCTCCTACGAACTTCGACATAATCTAGATTGTAGCAAAGTAACTTCCTACATTGAAGTTGTCTACAACGTAGTTTATAGTCCAATGCCCACTTTCAACTGTAAGTGGCACTAAGACATTCCTCCTTTCTTCATTAGAGGGAGGCTGTAGGGAGAGGCTTGTCCCTGTATAGCTTCAACCAGCTTCCATTTACTCTTCATTGGATCAATTCTCCATTTAACTTCGCTAATTTAATATGCCTCCATCAATAATATGCTTGGTAATATATGGGCCCAACCAATGCATCTTGAATTTTCCCAAAAATCTACAAACTTACTGTCATATAGGAGAGCAAGGTCTCCTACTTGTAACTTCTTCTGCTTAATCTCTCTATCATGCCAAGCCTTTTCTATTGCTTTTTGTACCTCCTGATGGAATCCTGCTATAAATTTGACTTCTTCTAAAGAAATTAACTATGACATTCTTTCCTCCATTATATCATGGTATGCCATATATAAAAGTTGCAATCCTCAAAGTAGGCATGGTGTACTCCATGGGCATCACAAATTCTTGCCCATAAACTAACCTGAAGGGTGTCCAACCTGTCAACTTTTTAGATGTGGTCCTATAAGCACATAAGATTCTGCTTCCCATATACACAATTTTCATTGAAATCAAAATCCAAAGAGATATTACTCATACCTTCTACCATACCTTTACCATGAAGTATCCGAAGGCCCTTTTCTCCAATATGTCCAAGCCTTTGATGCCACAGCGTGGTCTTCTCTCCAGAGACCACTAGATTTTCTGCTCCACTTCCAGGAACCACAGAACTATTGCACCCATCAATAACAGTGCTACCTTGCAGCTTGTACAGAGTTCCAATCCGAACTCCCCACATCAATACCAGTGCTCCCTAAACCATCTTGCAAGTATCCTTCTCGAATACTATTTTTACACCTGCATCATCCAGCTTGCTTACAGAAATCAGATTTCTAGCCAATGCAAGAATATGTAGAACACCCAGAAGTTTTCTATGTTCACATTTCATACCTTAGTAAGTTAATTTCCAAAATCTTATTAAATTATTCTACTGTTCCATTTGCCTAAGGATGATAAGGGGTACTTTTGTGATGATTAACTTGGAATTCCTCAGTCAATGTTTCAATAGTTTTATTCAAGAAGTGGGAACCTTGGTCACTCATAAAAATCTTTGGCCATCCAAATCTATGTTCCTTTTATGATCTTATGTTCGCCTTCTTGGTCTTCAGTAGCGTCGTTATATCTCATATTTCTGGCTCAGTTCTAGTTACTTCACGGTATCCTTCTACTTCTACTATGTCGATGTTGCAAGGATATTCTTCTTCTTCTAAAGTAAGGATAGAGAATTCTAGTGTATTTTCTATCTGACCAACCCAATCAGGCTACTGCCATGTCCATGGGGTTTCATTCTCAAAGATCCTCTTCTTAACTATCTGAAGGGCCAAATCTATGTATGGGCAATCATCCTCAAAGTTGAATGTTAATATGAAGCCATCAACCATGTCTACCTAGTTTACTGTACCATGTCAAAGCTCTATTTCTAAGTACCAGTTCTTAGGGATTGTCTCTAATGTATGAATGAAGCCATGTACCCATTCTTGTTGTGGAATCTCCTTCCATGTTGCATTGTTGATCTGAAAATGGGGAACTTAGGCTTCTTGTCTAACTTACAAGAACCTCTCCCACTTCCAAGGCTTAAATTATTCCCAAGTCACAAATGATTAACCAACGCAGAAGTATATATGCTTGAAAATAGGTTTATGCATGTGTTTATTTTAAACTATTTATGTGTTGTAAAATGATTTTTCTTAAACTGATATAAAATGTATAACGGTGAAACAATGCAGCAAATAACACACACACATAAAACAAAAAGTTTAATATGGAGTTCACCCAAAACTCTTGGGCTACATCTCCTTGAGCTCTAGTCAACTCAACTAGGCTCTCTGGGATTATGGCAAAGTCCTTTAACAAGGTCTTGGCTCAACTCCACCCTTTTACACATATATATTGGGTCTAGACACCATTTCATCCCTGGCTCTTGAAGCTCTCGGCTCTTCTGGCTCTCAACTCTTGCTCTGGCTCTTGGCTCTGGCTCTCCTTGCCTCTGCTTCCTACTTTAGCTCAGCTTTTTGCACTCCTATCTTAGCACTCTATGGCTTTTAAGCCAATCAGCACTATCCGTTCGTTTTCCCTTCTGGGTTCTCTAGCTCCCAGCCTCTATCCGTTCAAATCCCCCTCTGAGTGTTAGCAATCATTGCTAAATGTCTTCAAGGATGGTGGCCACCTATTCTGTAACGGAAGGACCATCGGCGTCTTTGAAATCGTTAGAACAGTCATTCTCTGTTTACATAGAGAAATACACTAAAACACAGGAAAGTCCACCAATCTATTGTTTATCAGGGCTAAAATATCATTAAATCTGCCCTATATTCCATCGGGTCCGCCTTTAAATCGCTATCGTAAGTCGCATAGGTGCGGGTTCCTTTGTATTTGGGTTTATTACGAAAAATCACAAATACAAAGAAAATCCTGACAATTTTCCCCATATCAAACTTCAAATGTTATAGTATCCACCATAATATTGCATCGGGTCTACCTTTGGCCACTATCACACTCTCCACCATTGATTTACGAGACCTCCGATCCAACGGTCATCATGCATTTTCGGGCAGCTTAGGAGTACAGAGGTTACCAGCTCGAAAAGGTGGTTTTCCTCTCTCCTCCGCTAGCCACATTTTGACCAATGTGTGGGATTGGGTGGAGCCAGCCCAAAACCATTCACCACTTGAGGTCCACCCAGAACCCGCCTCTACGAAACTCAATTTCAATGCAATTGGCTTAGAATTCCCCTTCGGGTCCATTTTATCGCCTTCAGGAGTTTTCCTTTGTATTTCAGGTTTTACACTGAAAAACATTAATACACAGAAAATCTGAATTTCCAGATTTCAAAATTTATGAACTTTGCTTATGAAATCCATCGGGTTCGGTAATCGTTGATTTTTGATTTAATCCTAGCCATCCATTTCTCTCGTAATCTAATGGCTAAGATTGCCCGTCCTGATCACTATCGCATATTGTGTCGCTTATGGCCGAGGGGTTCTGTGCATCGCAAATGCGGATTCGTCGATCCGATCATTGGCGATTGGCATATCGCATGATCGTAATCACTAGATCCAGGGTCCCGATATCGCAAGTGTGTCTACCTCCGATCCAATACATCAGATTAGTGGATCAGGGTTTCTTCTGCCTCTGCTTAAGTCTGGTCTTTTGCCTTTTTCCGATGTGATTTACCTTTATAAGGGTTTTTTGCCAATTTTAGGGGATTTTGCCTCCTTTTCCAAAGAAATAGGGCATCTTCTTTCTGCGATGACTTCTACACCCTAAGTCCATTTTAGCCTATTCAAGTTGCAGTAGATTCAGAAGGAAAAGATCTCTGCAATGGGGCTATATCTAGGAACTTCCTTGGACTTTCATTTTCCTCTGTGAGGAACACTTAGACTTAGGAGTTTATCCAAAATCCATTTTGGATCACGCCTTCCCACTAAAGAACTTTTGGTCTCCAAAAGACTGATATATTGATCTGAACAGTAAATGAGAGTAATAGCACCCTCTTCTTTCAACCTCCATACACTTTCCATGCATAGTGCCTATGGACCAAAGTCTCTTACCACTTTCCTTTCTGGATGTGCTGGTTCTCATGGGAAGAACTGTCTTCCTTCTTTCCTTCATGCAGAACTTATACTGAAATGGTCATAGCAGGAAGTTTGAACTCTTCTACCTTGATCATTGATCCAAAGTGGCTCAAACCAATGTGAAGTCATCTGCTCCACAAAACTTTCATTTGTACCTATTTGAAAAGTTGTCAACAACAACTGTTAACAACAACAAAAATATACACAACAACTAGATGGCCTAAACTCCTACTTCAACAAAAGAAACAGATTTTCACATCTTGTGAACACCTCCATGTCTTACATCTGCATACAAATGATGGACTAGATAACAAGCCTGCAAAACATGCCTTTAGACAAAAGACCCTTCAAATCAAGCATGTAGAAAAAGACCATTAGGACTCTTTTTCAAAAGATGAAACACTTCATCATTATCTCCATTTGGAGACCAAGTTAATTTCTCCCAAGTCAACACGGCATCACATGCATGTCAAAGCAATCAACCCTGCAAGTTAATTACACATACATTCTTAAATACAAGGAAATCATCAACATCCCTGTGTTCATGCATCTCATGCTCATGCATGCATTTCATCCTTCAACTTTCACTTAAGCACACTGTACTTTTGAAGCTGAAATGAAATATAATGTAGATTCATCAATAGACATGCAATTTTAATTAGATAAGAACTCTAACTGTTTCTTACCAATACTTTTCAAAGGTACTACCCTTGTATACACATCAGCATCATCATGTGAATCATCCTGAGACACATCATCCATGGAATCTTCCTTTCCATTTCTGCCATCTTCTCTTTCCACTTTCTTCAACTTTTGTAGAAGTATTGTTGGATTCAAAGTCCAAAATTTTGTATCAAGATGTCCTTTCTTATGGCAGTAAGTGCATTGCATGTGCACCCTCTTGACATCATGATTTGCCTTGTCCAATGGACCTTTCGCTTCTTGCTTCTCTTCCTTCAAAAGTTTCTTATATGTGGCCATTCTCTTCCAACATCTAGAAACATTATGGTTATCCAAACCACAAAAGGAACAAGCAATACTTTTCCCATCTCTATGTGGAAATTTATCATGCTTTACACAATCAAAAGGGAAATTATTAGAACTAGATTTATACCTGCCTCTTTCACCCTTATTTCCTTCATGAGGAGGTGAATTGAATGGATAAGTGGCTCCCTTTGGAACACCATCAATCTCTTCAAGGCTGTCAGAGTCTCCCCAACTCTCTGGTTCAAGTGTGTGCCTTTGAACACCTGAATCTTGCAAATGATGTTTCAAGCCATTGCATTCCTCCTGAATACAATCTTCACACTTTGCAATGCAACTCCTCCTTGGAGCTGTTTCAATGGCCCTCATGGTAGCTTTGGGACACTTTCCATGAGATTGTCGATAGCTAAGACCCAAATACTTAGGCCTTTCCTCAACCATTATTGGTTCAACTTTACCTTGTGCATACTTTCCCAAGCCCTTTCCTTCATAGCCCATCTTGGACATTAGCTTGGAACCTATTCCTTTGGTATGTTTTTCAAAAGAACCAATATAAGCATTCTTAGAAGAATTTGAAGACAAACTAGAATGGTTTACCTCTTCTTCAAGCGGATACTTCACTAAGGCTTCTTGGGCAACAAAGAGTTGTGTCTCCAACTCATGTATCCTCTTCAGGTTCATATTTGCAATATGAAGTTGCCTCTCCATTTCCTTCAATTTGTCAGAAAGCAACTGTTTCTCTTCCTTCATGGAATTCAACTGCTCTCTAAGTATCCCGCTCTTCCTTCTATCCTCATACATTTCTCTCACCTTGTCCATCATGACTAACAAGTCTTGGTTCATGTCTCCATTAAAGAGTCTTGTGATGGAGGAGGAATTTGAGGATACACTTGTACAAGTTGTCATTATGCCAATGGACAAAAGAACTTCAAACAAGATTAATAATGAGCTTATTTAAGAAACCTTTTGCAACAAACCCCTTGTGCTTCAAGGATCGCTTTGAGGTCCTTTGGGATAGAAAATTGTCTTCAGCCCTTCTTCCTTCTAGTGTTTCCTAGATTGAGCTATTAATAGCTTTCCCTTCAGCTCTGCAAACTCAAACAATAATCAGTATGCAAACAAGCATACATCAATCAAACAATCAATCCTTGACTGCCCAAACACCTTTCAGACAAGCAATCTTTGCTCTGTCAATCAAGCATTTTGACATAACCTTCTCTAAAGGTGAGGTTAACTAATCTCAAGCTCTGATATCACCTGATCTGAAAATGGGGCACTTAGACTTCTTGTCTAACTTACAAGAACCTCTCCCACTTCCAAAGCTTAAATTATTCCCAAGTCACAAATTATTAACCAATGAGGAAGTATATATGCTTGAAAATAGGTGTATGCTTGTGTTTATTTTAAACTGTTTATGTGTTGTAAAATGATTTTTCTTAAACTGATATAAAACATATAACAGTGAAACAATGCAGCAAATAACACACACACATAAGACAACAAGTTTAATATGGAGTTCACCCAAAACCCTTGGGCTACATCTCTTTGAGCTCTAGTCAACTCAACTACGCTCTCTGGGATTATGGCAAAGTCCTTTTACAAGCTCTTCGCTCAACTCCTCTGTTTTACACAGAAACAATGGGTCTAGACACCATTTCATCCCTGGCTCTTGAAGATCTAGGCTCTTCTGGCTCTCAGCTCTGGCTCTGGCCCTTGTCTCTGGCTCTTGGCTCTGGCTCTTGGATTTGGCTCTCTTTTCCTCTGCTCTCTTTGACTCTGCTTCCTGCTTCGACTCAGCTTTCTGCGCTCCAATCTCAACACTCTGTGGCTTTTTAGCCAATCGGCACTGTCTGCTAATTTTCTCTTCTAGGCTCTCTGGCTCCCAGCCTTTGTCCACTCAAATCCCCCTCTGAGCATTAGCAATCATTGGTAAATGTCTTTAGGGATGGTGGCCACTTGTTCTGTAATGGAAGGACCATCAAAGCCTTTGAAATCCTTAGAATAGTCATTCTCTGTTTACACAGAGAAATACACTAAAACACGAGAAAATATGCCAATCTATCATTTATCGGAGCTGAAATATCATTAAATCTGGCTTATATTCCATCAGGTCTGCCTTTAAATCGCTATCGCAAGTCGCATAGGCACAGGTTCCTTCGTATTTGGGTTTATTATGAAAAATCTCAAATACAAAGAAAATCCTGACAATTTTCCCCTTATCGAACTTCAAATGTTATAGTATCCACCCTAATATCGCATCAGGCCTGCCTTTGGCTACTATCATTCTCTCGACCGTCAATCTATGGGACCTCTGATCCAACAATCATCATGTATTTTTAGGCAGATTAGGAGTACAGAGGTTACCAACCCAAAAAGGTGGTTTTCCTCTCTCCTCCGCTAGCCACGTGTCGACCAGTGTGTGGGATCAAGTGCAGCCAGCCCAAAACCATTTACTGCTTGATGCCCACCCGAAACCTACCTTTACGAAACTCAATTTCTATGAAATCGGCTTAGAATTTCCCTTTGGGTCCGTTTTATCGCCTTGGGGCATTTTCCTTTGTATTTTAGGTTTTACACTGAAAAACATTAACACACAGAAATTCCGAATTTCCGGATTTCAAAATTTATGAATTTTACTTATGAAATCCATCGGGTCTGGCAATCGCCGATCACCGATTTAATCCTGCCTGTCCATTTCTCTCACGATCCAACGGCTGAGATTTCCCGTTGCGATTGCTATCGCATATCACGTCGCTTACGGCCCAGGGGTTTTGTGCATCGCCGATGTTGATATGCCAATCCGATCATCAGTGATCAGCATATCACATGATCGTAATCACCAGATCCAGGGTCTTGATATCGCATGTGTGTCTTCCTCCGATTCGATACATCGGATCGGCAGATCGGGGTTTCTTGCACCTCCGCTTAAGTCTGGTCTTTTTCCTTTTTCTGATGTGATTTCCCTTTATAAGGTTTTTTTGCCAATTTTAGGGGATTTTGCCTCTTTTTCCAAAGAAATAAGGCATCTTCTTTCTGCAATAACTTCTGCACCCTAAGTCCATTTTAGCCCATTCAAGTTGCAATAGACTCAGAAGAAAATATCTCTGTAATGGGGCTATATCCAGGAACTTCCTTGGACTTTCATTTTCCTCTGTGAGGAACACATAGACTTAGGAGTTTATCCAAAATCCATTTTGGATCAACTACATAGATGGGTATGGTTCCTAGGATTAGATTCACCATTGTATTTTATCTCCATATGTATATCTATCTGTCAAAACTTTATCCACATCAATCTTCAACATTCATGCTAGCCTTCTATATTCTTCTCATGTACACCCCACCACATAGTACAGGTAGATTTCAAGGCTATATCCAGGGCTAACAAACTTTGATTCTCTAGAACATTTTCTTCATAATCATCAAGAAATGTATTTACATCACCGAACCCATCATAAGAAGGAAGATTACATACCTTATATATCATACATCAAACTAATTTGGTAATTCTTACACAACGCCTTGTGGATACTTCGTGTAGCCTATTCTGCTAGTTTTCTAACTCTTCTTCTGAGTCTGAGGTACAAGAACTATCATGTTCCCAAGTCAAATTGCCTTTTGCAGTAGGGTTAACCAAATCATGTTCCTTTGATGTCATTTGATATATATTATCTATATCAGTTGCGTAATATTCTTCTCTAACTGGTAAAGTATATCTTACCCCTTCTGGTGGATCCAATGGAACAATTACTCTCATGTTGTTCCCTTCAAATATCATTTGTCTCTTCTTTATATTAATTATATCCATATTATCAAATGCCCAATAAATTGCAAGTATTACAGGATAGGGGTTGTTGTCATCAATGATCTCTATTACCTCAAAATAAGCAGTACTACCAATGCATTTAATGTCCACAGTTACACATGGTAGTCTTCCTAAGGGGAAGATATTTTGTTGATTTCCCATCCTTAACTGATTCTGTGACCAATGTAGCTTTCGCTTACCCATTAACTCCCATGTATTCTTTGTTAAGACATTTTTACTATGTTGGACGCACCAACATTTAGGGGAACTCTCGGGTATGAAGTCCCAACTAGACCTCATACCATTTTGTCTCAGAGTCCCATCCAGTATGATGGCCTAGTTTCCATTATATTAGAGATGTTCCTTAGCTCTTACTATTCAGCACATGAGATTTATGCTTGTAACTTCAAGAAACTGAGGTGAGTATGCCTGGTGAGTGCGTAATGTAACTTGTGTCTGGGTTCCTTCACTGTAAAGGGAGAGGGTGAAATTGAGTCTCTAGTTGAGAGGGAGTAGTCCCAACTCAGGAAGAGACACACAAAACACAACAAGGATCTGCACAGCTTCCAGTGGAGTAGTCCACATGGATGTGACAGTAGTTATAACAAGTATACAAGATGAATCTGTCTAATGTCCAATGGAGTAGTCCACATGGGTGAGACAATGATAACAACCAATACAACACATATTCAATAGTATATGCACTAAAATAACCGAAGTAGTTCAACTATCTTAGTACAAGTTAAGAAAACATGCATTACAAGTGTTTAAATAATAGTCTTACAAATGGATACAACACATGCATGAAAACGTGCTAGCCTTAGCAGGCTTCTGAATTAAGAAAATGTTCCAAGACACATTTGTACACCATACATCATTATCCCCAGTAGTGGGACATTGGATCCACTCCTCACTCCCCAAAGAATAGACTACAAACTCTCAAGGCTCTGTGGGAAGAGCCGAGGTGAAAAGTATTTTACTCCTATAATGAGGGGCTATATATAGCCAAGAGGGGATAACTAACCCTTGTGACTCTTTGACTTCCCTCATGATTGTTTGACTTCCTATGACTTTTTGAATTTACATGAATCTTCATCTTCGTATGCGGGTCTCTTGGACTTCCACTTTACATTACATTAATTGCAACAATTATGTCCCATATTAGTGATATGGTCGAGACAACTCATGATGCAACTCAACATGACTTTGTTGACATGTACTGGTTGAGTGCGGTGCTCGTGTCGAGTTTTTGTGTCTCTGAGTGATGGCATCCTCTTGGTGTAATAGTTCTTTAGCTTTGCATGGAAAAGTGTGCGGGTTCTTCGATGTTCTTGGTCTTTGATTGATGGTGCATGTGTATGCATCCCTTTCACTCGCTTCTTGATGTGCCTCATGTGTTCGTTCGGATGCGAGCAAGTCTTCTAGCATGTTCCTATTCTTCATCCTGTTTGTCGTTGTGCCATGTTTCATCGATGCACCTGTTCCTACAATCACTCATGACGAGACGTCATCATATCCAAAAATCTCCTAGTCTAACATGATGCATTTTTTTCCATTTCGGTGCAGGTGACTAAGAGAGGGATAGGGCACTGAAACTGTGCAGAGCACAGCTCAGGCTAGGATGTGAGGCTCCAAAGCATTGTTGGGAAAAACTACAGAGATGTCACTAGGAGGCAGATTTGTGCAATCTGGGACAACAATGATAGTTGTGGGATAAAACCTATCTGGGAGTTAGAATTACATAGTTTCTGGGAGGAAGACCAGGCAGGGTGTCAGGGAACTACTGGGCCAATCTGCACAATTTTCAAGGCGAGAACTCAGCAGGTCATCTAGGTGGGATCTGTACAGTTTCTTCGAGGAAGACAGTGAGGGCATCAAGAAGCACTGGTAGGAAAATCTGCATAGTTTTCTAGAGGAGGACAAGATCAGGTTACAGGAGTTGTTGATCAACATTGCGCAATTTTGGGAGATAGTCCAAGCTAGGCCATAACTACATAATTTTTGGGATGATTGTAGAGCGGGAGAGAAGGGTAGGTGACAGACAGATTTGTGCAATTTTCCAACTGAGAACAGAGATGGCCAGGAGGGAAGCCTACATGTTAGATCTGCACAATTTCTAGGTGGATTGCAGAGCAGGGCAAAAGGGCAGGCGACAGACAACTCTGCGTAATTTCTGGGTTGATGACAAAGCAGGCTAGTAGGCAAGCCTACCTATCAGATCTGCACAATTTCCCAGGATAATGTAGCGAAAGGCAGTAGAGGCCTGTCCCACATGTCTGCACAGTTTCTGTAGGAAATGCAAGGTAGTCTAGCCGGACAAGTTCTATAGAGTTTTAGAGATCAACGTAGCCTTGGGTCATAGCTCAAGTCATTTTTTCTGGTTGACGAGTGGGTGGTGATGGGTGATATTGCGTAAAGCGTGGTTTGGATCAGGTTTTGGGACAACTTCTACATGGCTTTGGGAGACAATCAAATGGCTCATTTCCATAATTGCACAGTGCAGGTTGCCCGAAGGACAACTTCAAGCTCTATGTGGTTCTAGGAAGAAATGCAAGGTCACTGAGATCGCGGTCCGGTTGAACGAGTGTTGTCTGGTCGATAGATTTTTAGGAAAATGACTAAGTGTGAAAGTAGGTGTACTTGTGAAAACGCGACATTGTGATCACACACTTAACACGACTCAATGAAAAGACACCTCAAACCAACAAGACAAACATGTGCTTAGTGAGACTGGCTCAAAGGTTAGGAGAAACAAGTGTGACACTTGAGACGACACTTGTGCGACAGTTCTTATCACTTTGTGTGTGAATGTGACGGGTGTTTGCATAGCTAAGATAACCCAAACACACAAAGACAAACCTTCAACATGACCAGAACTAGGTTGCACGCATAACATAGAAATAAATTTTCCGAAGATGACAGATGGTAAAATAAGCGAAGAGGAAGCAAGACACATAGAGGAAACACGTGAAATGAATTTGTGATTTCAAACATGAATGTTACTGAAGATATAATGATATGACAATGACAAGCATTCCTTCAAGCTACACTAAGAGATGTACTTCAAAATATATTATTTACTTACCATACTTACCCTCGAGGTGATATGCATCCGATGGAGTTTTCATGTGGTCCTGATCTCTTGTCATAACTCAGTTCCTTGGTATTTTTCCTCAACTCCTTGAGATTCATCTGGCATGTCATCTTTCCTTGTGGTCACTAAGAGATAAATTTGTCCACTTTAGTTGACAATGACTATTGTCGAGATGATCTGCATAGTTTTTGAGAGCAAGGCTGGGCAGCCTACTCTTTGAAATTTCTAGGAGCAAGGTTGTTGCCTTGTTTTGCATAGTTTTCCAAAGGAAGTTTGTGTTGCCTACTCTACGCAATTTATGAGAGAAAGGTTGTTGGCTAGTTAGGACAACACTGCAAATATTTGAAATGCAAGACACTACCTCAGAATGGGGTCCTAGGAGAACACTTCTACACAATCTCTAAGCGCAGTGTAGCTTGAGCAGTTGAGGAACAATACTGTGCATTTTCTGATGACATGACACCACTGTGGGATGGGGTCCTAGGAGGACAACTCTACATAGTTTCTGAATGCAGGGCAGCTGGATTGCTCTACACATTTCTAGAGAGAAGTGTTGGTTGGGTAGTTGAGGGACAACATTGCGCGACTTCTGAATAGTGTGGGTTCCGGCTGGGGAAGGACACTAGAGGAAACCACTATGTAGTTTGGATGTGAATGGAGGATGGGTCCCTGTGCATTATGCAATTCAAGTTGGCAAGAGAAAAAAGCTTGACGGTTGCAAAACCAAAGTGTGCAGTTCCAAAAAGTTGGATGAGGCTAGGTTGCTTGGGAAACTAGTCTAAGTGTGAAATCAATGAGACTAATGCAAATAGTGATAGAACTTGATTGTGATGACACACGAACACTTAGTGATACAAAATAGACCATCCAAAAAATAAAAGACATACTCTACTTGATGCAACAATCTTTGTGACAAGAGTGCATGAAGTGAGTGTGAAACATGTCTATGTAATGAGAAGAACCTTTATGCCCAATATTTCCCCTTGAAGCAAAACAACATTCCCTTTGCATGAAAAACCATAATCCTGATGCCCAAAGATGACACATACTACATAAAGATGAGAACGTGAAAAAATATTAAGATCAAGGAGGGGGGGCTTGAGATCATCAACTTACCAATAAGTGACCAAGGAACAATCGATGAGAGGATCCAAGGTAGCCTCTGAAATTTGCATGCATGCCAAAATTTTGGAGGGTGATTGTAGCCACTACAACATTGGAGACACACTGGTAGAAATCCAGCTCTCTATGTGGACCTTGTTTCGTGAAAAGCGAGTCTAACCCTTCCAGAAGTATTGTTCGATTCTTTGATTGTTATGGCTTAAGAACTAGCTTAGGTGAAAGATATAGTGCATACCATTCCCTTGATCAGTCAGCACACATTCTGAGCCAAGTCATCTAATCTATTTCGACTGGGATGATGGGTATATAGATGCACAAGTAATATAAATGTCAGAGTCTTAGTTTCATCTCTGGTGTTGCTCTGCTGCCAGTAGGCCTGGACAATACCCCAATGAAGTCACGCAGGAACACAAGCATCGCTCTTCTATGAGTGATCCTGGTTAGTACCCTGACGGAGTTACTTGTATCACCTCTCTGCGCAGGAATCCTCTATCTTCTTTTTCCTTGTTTAGTGTTTTCATTTTAAAATTTTATTTTTATTTTTCAAAGAACTGTGCATAGGGACTTATTTATTTCAAAGCCAAAAGAGGGATCCTGACTTATTGAGATCAGAAGAGGTTTTCCCTTCAAAGAAGTATTTGTATATACCTTTGAGACACTTATTAATGTTTTACCCCTCACCTTACTCTACTGGACTAAGTTGACAAGGGTTAACCCAAAAGAACCAATTAGAGTAGGCGGTACTAGTTAAAGTGTAAGAGTTGTGTTTTCCTCAAGAATCACTCTGAACAAAACGTATTTTCCATTGGGGTATCATAGACTAAAGGCAACAAGCTATTCATAAAGAGAGAGAAAAATAGATAACCAAATGTTGATAGTTTTACAAGTCCTCTTATATTTTCCCCTCTTGTCTCGATATCTAAACATGGTTTTGTGTGAGGCTAACCTATGAGTACAAAAAAGCAAAGAAAACAAGAAAGAAAAGAGAAGAAGTAAAGAAAAAGAAAAACAAGAAATCAAAGAAAGTGAGCGAGAAAACCAAATCAAGTAAGTAGGAAAACACACCAAGTAAGAAACAAAACAAACATGCAAACCAGAAATCAAAGACAAGGATGAAAGGAAACACTACTCCTACGCCTACGCTAAACAATGCATGGGTCTACTCATGTAAAGTGATATTTCCAATGCAGCCACCAGCGCATTAGCTGGCCCATGTTCATGAAGGAATGGTAAACAAGAAAGATATACATGTAAACTAACAAACAAGAAAGATACAACAATGAAGGCCAACATGCTCCGAGTTCAAAAGTGTCCACAGAAAGGGAAAGAGTAAAAGTGTATGATAAGCATTCTGCAGACACATCAGGGTGATGGGATACACTGTGTGTAGACGATAAACATGTAGACTCTTTGGATCATGATAAACAAGCAAACATGAGAAAGAAAGACAACTGGTGTTTCAAAAGAATGTTCGTTGTGTATGATTCCTCCAATGCATGAGCGATGGGATCATGTGTTTCAGATGAAGGAAGCAAAATCTATGAAATAGATTGATTTTCAATGCACATAGGAGAGTGATGAGGAGCGTTTGGTCTTTCTCTAATTTTCTAATTAGAAGTGGAACTAACCTCAGGACAACTAGGGCCTAACATAACCATTAGTGCAGGTTGAAATGCCTCGACCACTTGAGGTGTTTCCACTTCATCAAAGGGTAGATTATAGAAGACTATCGGCTTAGAAATATTAACAAGGAGTGAATCAACATCATGATCGAATGAACAAGTACAAAGATCACGATAACCACAATTAGAAAATTTAGGAAGTTCATCGACATCCTCATGATCTGATGAATCATTCAGAGGGGTTGATGAGAAATAAAGATGTTCACCCTCTGTGTTTTTGGAGACGACAGATAAAATATTGAATGGATTTTCATATAAATATGTGTCCTCACCACAACGCAATGATGAACTAGCATCCATCATGTCTTGTGAATGATCGGAAATAGAAACATCGGCGAAAAGTTTTCAGAGAAAAAATTAGAAATGGAAGAATCAAAAGGGATGTTAGGATAGAGAAAATGATGTGCAGAGAGAAGGAGGTGATCCTTCACCACAAGTTCTCCTTCATATTCCCGCACACACTCATCATGAATGATAGTGCAGGCTGGCTGCACAACACCAACTTCGCGAACAACTTGATCCTTGTGAACAACAAGTGTGGAGTCTAGAACGGGAGAACACAACAAAGTACAATCCGAAGGATCAGTAACATTAGGGGATTTTTGAGGGCTAAAATGGGCCTCCTAAGGAAATTATAAATAATAGTGGAAATAATAGAATAAGATTATATTACATCATCAAATTTTAGAGGGAAAAAAGACAATACTATTTTTTCAACTTGTGTTTTCAAGCTATCTCCATATGTGTTCACTCAAATTTCGAGTGAAAACACTTGTTGGATGCATAATTTGATTCCTCATCTGAGTACCCATGTTGCATACTTTCAATGGACCTTGCTATACAGAAAATGAGAAATACATGAAAAATGTGACTGCAATCATGTTTTTTCATGTATTTCTCATTTTTCATGTAGCAGGGTCCATCTAAAGTATCCAACATGGGTACTCCTTGGATGAGGAATTAAATTTTTCATCCAACAAGTACTCTCGCTCGAAATTTGAGTAAACATTTTGGGATATAAGTTGAAAATACGAGTTGAAAAAGTAGTATTATTATTTTATTATTTTTTAATCTTTGTAATTTTTTACTCCAAAAATGGTGAATCACCCCCCATGGTTGACATCACCATATTGAATCCTATTGGTTCTTATAAATTCTATTTTGGTTGTACATTTTTCTTAGGAGGCCCATTTTAGAACTCAAAAATCCCCTAATGAATGTGGGGATGGAGGTTGAGGAAACAAGTCCAGGTGACAACCAACAATCTCATAAGCCAAATCTACACGGATATTAAGAGTATGTGGGGTCGGAGGATGTGATAGTTCAAAAAATAGATGTGCACCTTCTCCCGCCTCGCACTACAGAGCTAGAGCTATTTGATGAGATGAGGATGGATAATCACTTACGATAGCAACCATGTCTACCTTGGATTTATCAGCTCTAACACCGAGGTATGCTTGGGTTGATTCTAATGATTTGAAGATATGCGGATTCTCAGATATATGAAGAAGATACTGAAATATTTCACATTAGCTTCCGTATATGCGTAACTTTATTATATGTGCATATATTATGTATATGCACATTTTTTATGTCTGTACATCTACCGTATATGTGCAACTTCCATATATGAAAATTTCGCATATAGGGAAATTGTGCATATACGAAGTATATGCACTTATCTTCTGTATATGTGAAACTTCTCTATATGCACATATCTTCCAGGTATTTGTGCAACTTCCATATATACTCATAACCTCCATGTATGTGTAACTTTAGTATATGTAACTTCCGTATATGTGCATCTTTTGTATATATATATCTACCATATATGTGAAACTATCGTATATGCGCATATCTTCTGTATATATGTATCTTTCTTATATGTGCATATCTTCCATATATGCATGTCTTTTATGTATGTGCATCTACTGTATATGCGCAACTTCCATATACAAAAATTTTGCATATATAGAAATTGTGCATATATAGAAGATATGCACATATCTTCTGTATATGTGAAACTTCTTTATATTCACATATCTTCTAGGTATATGTGCAACTTCCGTATATAAAGATAACCTCCATGTATGTGCAACTTTAGTATATGTAACTTCCGTATATGGGCATCGTTTGTATATGTCCATCAATCGTATATGTGCATCTCTTTTGAATATGCGTAACTTTCTTATATGTGTATATCTTTCGTATATGCACGTCTTTTATATATGTGCATCTACCTTATATGAGAAACCTCCATATACGGAAATTGCGCATATAAGGAAATGTGCATATACCGAAGATATGTATATATATTTTGTATATGCTCATATACATATGTTGTGTATATAGAAAAAAATTACTTGAACATCGTCTATGAAATTAGTTTAATCACATATCCTTTTGTACTCTTTGAGAACTAAGTCAATTTCAGTGCTAGGGGCATTAGTAAGAACATATGGTAATATAGGCCTATCCGAACTTATTATATTTAAAATTGTTATTTAAAAACAATTATTATAATTCAATGATTTTTTTTTTAATATAATTTAAATTATGGTTATAGACCAAAATAATTTAAATTATCGTTCTAAAAAAATTAGCATTTTGATTCTCTCTCTCTATTTCTCTCATATATTACTAATAAGAGAATATTAAGAAAATTTAATATTATTTTTTAAATTATTTAATATAAATTTATTTCTTTATAAATATTTATTATAATTATTAAATAATGTTGTTTTCTAAATATTTATTTTTTCAACATTTTAAAATTTAGTTAACATTTTTTAATTGGAATTTTAAAATATGATATATTTTTCTAAACCATTCAAAAACACACTTTAGATATTTTTAAATTCTAAAAATTATTTTAATATATATATATATATATATATATATATATCTTGGTGTAAGCTTGGCAATACCTTTCTATTAATCATATGTAATGCAGGTTACATAATATATTTTCGGCGGCCTCAACTTGCTCGAAAGAAACCAGGTATGTTGGCCACCGATCAACATCATAAGCCATCCAAAACATAAACAGTTTGAGTATGTCGATCCAAGCTTTATAGGCTAACATATCTATCACCCATCTATATGTACTACTAACAATGTAAATCTTATTTGACTAGATCATAAAAACAATAAAAAACATCAGAAACGTTCAGAAATATCATGAACTCCCGGTAGTCAATCATTAGCCGGTTCTACTGGGGCAGGGTCCTTTGCACTCGATCTTAGCATTTCATTTTGTTATAGACTTTGTACTTGTTTTCCTATGCATCCAAGGTGGACATTATGATGGTACTTTTGTACATGTACTACCTATATTTCTCATTGAATGTCGTTGATGGTTGATTCAGATTGCTCGGTTTGCTAGGGGCCATCCAAGTTCTCGGTTTTTGACATGGCTCTCGCCAATAAGCTCCTCATTACCCAATATAGTTGCAATAACTGTTTGAACATAGTCAACCTTTCGCAGGTGTGTCTAGGGTCCATTACCAAAGGTTCCCAGTCCTCTTTTGGAATTGGTTCTATTGCTGCATGGGCATTCAATTCTGCCTCCCATGACGAGATTACATACTTCACGTGTGTTTGGGATCCAACATTGTAAGCATGTACAAGATTTTTCATGTTCTCCCCCTGTGTTTTCTTTCCTTTTTACGTTGGAGCTTGTTGGACGAAGCCAGTGATTCTTTCCCTTTCCTGTTGTTCTGATTGTTGTCGCAATGATGCCCTTGCTTCCCCGTGCCAGCCTCTTCCTTCACCATGCTATTGTAGAATATGTCTCCCAAAGACTGCGGTACCTCCCATGCCCTCACCGTAGCGAGAACTAGCAGTGCCAGAGCCAGTGGTGTTTGTATTTTAGGCAGACCTAAAAGGGTAGTGCACACATATGGTTTAATAAAATATTTACCATCCAAATGCCAAATGCAGGTTTTACCATCCATCTCTTTACTGTGGGAGACAATTTCAGTTCCCTGTTTCCTGTTTTGAGGAATGAAAACACAAAGAACCCCGACACCCTCAACCTTTGCCTTTGGGTTGGCAAAAGACCCGACTTCACCATATCTTTCAAATGGCTTAGGTGCATTACTTCTCCCAGACTCCCAACTCCAGGCCGAACCAAGCCTCTAATGCCAAGAATTAAATGAAGCCTTCATAGAATTTATAGAACAGACACCTGCTGATGACCCCTCTAGGCTGAAATATTTCCAGAAGACGTCAAACTCTCTAACCAGCCCCAAACCCATCCAGGCCTCAAACGCCTAGAATTAAAGGACTCGTTAACTGAATTTATAGACAGAGTACTAAATGCAGGCCCCAACTTCCCATACATGCCCATTTGAGCCAATGGAATTCCATAAAAGACTTAAACATTCCAGGTTCTAAGAGAGATAGGATTAACCCCATCCCAATTAACCTGTGCACTACCATCACCAAACCCTACGAGTCTAGCTTCAATCCTTGCAACAACATCACCATTTCATGAACTAGGAAGGTCTGAGATACATACCAGTAGCCATGCCTTGCTGTCACGTTGTTGACATCGCCTTGGGTGCTCAGCCCGTGGCGCAGGTCTCTAGTCTCGCGATCAACCTTCACCACATCACAGCAGCTCCTAAGGTGAAACCCCAAAATGTGAGACCTACCACTTGTAAAACTGAAGCACCCAAGATTCGCTTTGCCACTTGTTTACGGGTCACCAGATCCTTAATTTCCTTGAGTGTGTGGTTGCATTGGGTGGGCCGTCCACTTGCCTTGCTGCACACTTGTTTAATCATAACGATGATCCTTGTGGGGGTCTCACATCCCTTCACACCTCGATTGGGGACAATATAAATCTATTTTTATATAAATTATTATATAATTAAAAAATATTGAGAAAAGTATAACATTGTTTTTAAACTTACTTAATATAAATTTATGTTAAATTAATAGGTTAATATGAAATAATATTATCATATTATTTTCTCTCTTCTTTTAAATTATAAAGTAATATGTTAAAAATCTTAATTAATTATCTTATTTTTTTTAATGTTCAATAGACTATGTTCATTTTTCAATGTTTTTTTTTTTTTTTTTTTAAGTAGGCTTATGGACCAAAATAATGGCACTATATTCTTATTCAAATATTAAAATACACATCAATTTAAATTATTGTTTTAAAAATTAGCATTTTGATTGTTTATCTCATATATATATATATATATATATATATATATATATATATATATATATATAATTTAATATTATTTTTAAATTATTTAACATAAATTTAGTTATTTATTTATTCATTATACCTATTACATAATGGTTTTTTTTTAATATTTATTTTTTCAGCATTTTAAAATTTAACTAACATTTTTTAATTGGAATTAAAAATATAATAATTTTTTTTAAATCATTAAAAAATGTCACTTTAGATATTCATAAATTTTAAAAATTACTTTAATATAAATTTATTATCATATATAAAAAATATTTGTGAAAAATATAATATTGTTTTTAAACTTACTTAATATAAATTTATGTTAATTAATAGGTTAATATGAAATAATATTAACCTATTATTTTCTCTCTTCTTTTAAATTATAAAAGTAATATGTTAAAAAATGTTAATTAACGTCTTTCTTTTTAATGTTCAATAAGCTATATTAATTTTAATGAGCATCAATCATGATCATTCTACACCTTACCTAATATTTTAAGAAATTAATCTTAATTATTAATCATAAAAGTTGAAAATTTAAATATTGAAAAGTTTAATAATTTCAAATTGGAATTTGAAAATGATAATATTTTATTTTTTCTAAAAATAGATCAAAGCTCGATCTTAAATTTTTTAAAATTTTAAAAAATATTTTAATATAAATTTATTATTATATAAATTACGACATAATAAAGAATATTGAAAAAATATAATATTATTTTAAATTAGATAATATAAATTTATTTTGTTGTAAACATTACATAATGTTTAAAAAAAACATTTCATTTTTTCAACATTTGAAAATTTGGTTACAATTAATAAAAAGTTGAAAATTTAAGTGTTAGAAAATTTAAACATTTTAAATTGGAATTTAAAAAATTAATATTTTATTTTTAAAAAATTAATTTAAAATTACAATTTATTTAATTATTAAATTACATTTTAAATATTTATTAATATTAAATAAATATAAAATTATAATGACTATATGATAATATTAATATAATTATGAGTATAGTATAATATTAATATGGTTAATTTTTTTTGTTTGCGTTAATCCTTGCTTTATTTCATTTGTTTCTCATCTTCACAATGATCAAACACAACAATATGACACAAAACACAATAATAGAATCCCTGAAGAGTGTATGTGTTCCTACCCATAAGATGATATTTTTCACAAATAAGATGATATTTTTCACAAAAATTAAGTTTGGACCTTGTTTTATTTTTGTATTATATAGGTACGAGTGTTCATACATTTTACCCCCTAGATATTTTTAGCATGCACACATTATTAACACGCATCCATTGATAATGTTTGCACATTGACATTGTATGCATGTTCTTATTACAACAATTGATAAATGGACCATTATAATAATACGTAGTCATGGGTTTCTAATGAGAAAAGTTCAAAATCAATTCAAAATCAATCCTAGACATGGTCAAAGGGGTAAGTAAGGCCATATACATAAACATTGTAAAGGACGTAAATAAGACCCTACAATAAAAATGGGTTTGGATGTATGAACATAGGGAAGGGGGATAAAACAAGGATGTTAAGCCCTAAACCTAAGCTCAAGTACTATGAACGAAATAGAAGCATAGTAATCTAAAGCATCACTAGGGGTCTTTAACATAGGAGTTTAATATGGGTGTCATTGGGAGTTCTATGGATTATGTATGGATCTTAATGGCTTGCACATAGTTAGGGTAGGGAAATGACATCCTTAGGCTTGTTTCGTTTGTTAGGGAAAGAATTTGCATTCTTATAAATAAAAAAAAAGAAAAATAGAAAGATTGTCTTTTTCCTTCATGTGTGAGATGAGTTGGTTTTTTTGGTTTTGACTTAGATATAACAAACATACACATAAACAAACACATCCATCTTTCTAACTACATGTTACCTTTTTTTACAACCACATTTCTAAATATGATCTGCATAATCATTACTAATTAAACTATCCATACCTACAAAGATTTATATGTAGATTTTGAATATATGTTTTCTTATTAGTGCTTTCTATTTTTTATTTCTACAATAATCATAATTTTAGAATTCATAGGCTTTACATCTATTGTGTATTTTTTATTATCTAACCTATTTAGAAATTAAATTGGATAATGCACTAATACGAAACAATTGGAAAACAAATTAATTAATTATGTATATTTTAACACTTAATCTTATTATTCCAAAGCATTATTCTAAAATTTTGGATCCTAAATTATAATCATATTATATCCTCTCCAAAATATTACTCAAATCCACTTCATGGATCCTAAATTCTAATCATATCATACCCTCTCCAAAATATTACTCACATCCACTCCATTTATATTGTTATGACATTGCATTTTCCATGCTTCCTCATACTTTTAAAGGGTATTCTAGTATTTTTTCTTTTATGACATTTATTTAGCTAAATGTCTATAATTTATATATATATACACAATACGATGTCCCAACATATGGTTAATTTATTCATTTTTCATTTCTTTTATATAATAAATAAATAATTATTAAATATATTTATTTTTACTATATATGAAGATTATTTATATTAATGTAAATTTTTTATTTTTCTTTTATTTAAAAAAAATAGTAATATTATATAAAAATATAAATCTAATAACGATATATTATTTAACAATTATTATTAGTATTGTTACATTTATTACTATTTCTTCCCTTGGAAAAATCTGGGTAGATCAACCTTGAAAGGAATCTTGTAAAGCCCGTTAGTGAGAGTAGCAGGGCCTAACCCCAAGGGCGTCAAGGAGAATTGACCCTGTGACTTCCCGATCGGCAAGGAACTTAACAATGGGGAATCTACCAGTTGAGCTAATTCTTGGGGGTATTATTATTATTATTATTATTTTAAAGTTGAAATTAAATTAAACATTATTTTATAAAAAAATAATTTTCATATCAATTTTAAGATACAGGGAAACACTTTCCCTAAGGGAAAGATACCCACAAATTTGTAGCTAACTACATGATATTCCATACACTTAGGAAGCCACAAATATTAGAGTTTATTACCTAGTAACTTTTATTTTTAATTATTATAGCTAAGAAACAATTCTAAAATCTACTATCTTTTTTATTGTTCATAAATAATTTTTATCCCATACATTGTTATTATCTACTACCTTCCCTACACTATCCATTTCATTTTGTCACTATCTTCCATATAAAACATTGCTTCTTGTATAATATTCACATCCATTTACCTTGTTTTATTTATCATGCTAGCTTCAATAGGCTTATAATAGGGATGAAAAAGCTAAAAAAAAACTTGTCATTTTCTAGTATAAAATCATTTAATATTATTTTATAATAGTAATAATGATATAATTTTTAAAGTTTAAATTAAATTAGACACTAATTTCTAAGAAATTGATTTCATATCAATTTTAATCCACTAGGTCAAGCCTCTCTCTAAGGGAAAGATAACCAAAAATTTGTAACTAACTACACGATCTCCTATATTCTTAATAAACCATAAATGTTAGATTTTATTACCTAGTAACTTTCATTTTTAGTTATTTTAGCTAAGAAACCATTCTAAAAGCCACTATCTTTTTTATTGTTCATAAATCATCTTTTTCCCATGCACTATTATTGTCTACTACCTTCCCTACCCTATCCATTTTATTTTGTCACTATCTTCTATATGCATCACAGCTGCTTGTATAGTATTCACATGCATTTAGCTTTTTCTTAATTTATCATGCTTGCTACAATGGGCTTATGATAAGGATGAAAAGGCTTAAAATCTGTGTCATTTTATGGCACAAAATGACTTAATATTATATAAAAATACAAATATAATGATAATATATTATTATCTATTTATATTTATATTTATATTTATATTTAATAATAATTTAAAAGCTTAAATTAAATAAAACATTAATTTATAATAAATCGATTTTCATATCAATTTTAATGGATTTTTTTATTATCTTAGATAAGAAACGTTATCCATTTTCATTTTGTCGTTATCTTCTATATGAAACATTGTTCCTTGTATATTATTCACATACATTTACATTGTTTAATTTATCATGATATCTACAATAGTCTTATGATAGGGATGAAAAATATTAAAACTTTGTCATTTTTTGGTCAAGAATCATTTTCTTTTGTCGTTGGTTTCATCAACAATTCATAAGTGTAATCGGTGATTATATATATATATATATTAAAAACTAAAAAAAATATAAATAATATTAAAAGGAATTAGCGTAAGTCCATATTAATTCTAGATTTACCAAGTGTTAAAAGGAATAAAATCATTTGATTGTGATTATTGCTTTTGTTTCTTTCCTCCATCAAGATATGATAGGGTTCGAGATGAGTTTTTTTTGGAGTGGAGTTGAACAACTGGTAAGAGCTAAGGTTCACGAAAATTATTCAAGAGATGAGTGCCATGGAGAGGCATAAAGGGGGGAGCTCCACTCCCTCCTATAGTCAGGAAGTCTCCAGCTAAGGCAAGAAACCGCTGGAGGTTGAAAAAGGTCTTTTAGGAGGAGGGAAAGGGAACATCAACAATGCACAGGAGTAGAATAATAAAAGGGAGGAAGATTGAATAAAATAAAAAGAGGAATAGGAAAAGAAACAAGAAGTAGAAAATAAAAAACACAAGGGTCCATGAAAACCTAAAACTGAGGTCATGCCCAGAGTGGTTTTAAGTGATTCGGCACTGCAGGCACAGAGGGAGAATATGAGGACTTATGCTATCATTTGTAAATTTATGTGGTTATGGCCCACAGAGAAGGCGCTACTGGCATGGATTAAATATCACTGGAAACCTGAAGGGGATATAGACCTACATCTTGGGTCAAAGGGTTTCTTTACTATAGTCTTTACTAACATCGAGGATAAAGACAGGGTGTTTGAAGGAGGGCACTACTTCTATGAAGCTGCAGGAATATATATGCGGCCTTGGATGATGAATTTTGTCCCAGAGCGCAAGATTTTCTCTTCGGTCCCGGTTTGGGTATGACTCTACTCCTTACCTCTAGATTACTAGCAACTAGAATCTTTATCAGTAATAGGAAATGAATTAGGTTGTTTTCTTAAAATATCTTAGGCAAGCAGAAGGGGAAAGTACACCTCCTTCACCTGCATATGTGTTGAGATGGATCTCTCTGGAGCTCTACCGGATGAGGTGATCTTGGAAGTTTTTGTTGAAGAATGGGTGCAAACAGTGTATTATGAACATATTCCTTTTAGATGTCGTAAATTCCATGAACATGGGCATCTATTTAGAGAATGCCCTCTCAACAAAACGGAGAGCATAAGTAAAGTTGCAGTAGGGAAAGATACTGAGAGCTTTCATAAAGTGGGAAATAGAGGAAAAGGAGTTAAAAGGTTGCATAAAAATACCACACAAAGGGACAACAGGTAAGTCTGAACAGGTACAAAGTTCTGGAAGAAGAAGAAGAGGTAACAAAGGTAGATTAGGCCATGGAGGGTAGCCTAGGGGAGCAGGAAAAGGAAGAAAATAGTGAGAAGATACAGGACATTAACCAACAATATGGGGATATGTTGAGCAATATGGAACTAGAAATGGACCAAGAAATGACCCCTGGTGAGGTAGAAATGGGGGATCATGAACTGCAGGACATTCTCAAAAGAGAACACCTATATCTGGAAAGGTTCTTGAAATAGGGGCCATGGAAGGTGTGGATTCACTTCCTCAAGAGGAGTTTAATAGAGTGCAGTAGTTATTTCTATGGACAACTCAGGCTAAAGGGTCAGGAGGGAAAAGAAACCTCGAAAGACAGGACAACGAAGGGGTGAAAACCATGAAAACCACATTAGGACTCACTCCCAGAAACCCAGGAAAGAAAAGGGGCAGAAAAAGCAAATGAGCTTCTGATTGAATGGGGAAAACTGATGATAGATTCAGGTAAGATGAAAGATTTGACCAGCTACTCCTTTACAAATATTTCTTAATGAAGCTTACGTCTTGGAATATTAGAGGTCTAGGAAGTAAAAGGAAACAAAGGATTCTTAACAACAGAATGAAACAAGAAACTCCTGATATGATTTTTATCCAAGAAACTAAATGTTCAATTCAAAAATCAAAGAAATACACAGCAAATGGCTCAGCAGATATGATTTTTCTAGAAGTTAAGGTAGACAAATTAGCAGGAGGCATTCTTACACTTTGAAACCCCCAAAAGATTGGCATAGTGGATGCAGAGGCATCTAGGAATTATTTATCAGTGGTTATTCAGCCTGTGGGAGACAGGGAGATTTATTTAATCACAAACATTTATGGCCCTCAGAGACCTGATGATAAACTCAGGCTACTCACTTCTCTAGAGGATCTAAGAGATAGACATTTAGGAATACCATGGATTCTAGGCAGGGACTTTAACATGATCAAATCCCTAACAGAAAAAAAGGTGGGACAAGAACTATAAGCAGAGACTCTATAGAATTTTAGAACATTATAGACAACATGAAGCTAGTTGACATAGACATTAGTAATGGCCTCTTCACCTGGAACAACAAAAGTGGAGGAGAGTCTCAAGTAGCCTCAAAGTTAGATAGGTTCATAATCTTAGAGGACCTTATGTTCACAGGCCTTGATAGGACAACGATAATTCTCCCCTTTGGTGGCTCAGACCATTGGTCGGTTTAATTAGAGGTTACTGGCATTGGAACCCCAAAGAACAGACCTTTTACATTTAAAAATATCTGGGTCACCCATCCAGAATTTATTAGCAACATTGAAAAATGGTGGAAAGAAGATCTGCAGATCCAGGGAACGAGAATTTTTCTATTACACAAAAGATTGAAACACTTCAAGCTCAGGCTCAAAGATTGGAATAAGAATGAGTTTGGTAATATTTTTGAAGCACAAAAAGTTGTTGAAAGAAAAATGTAAGAAATTAATCAAACCCTTATCACTGATGGCTTTGATGGGGAAAGAAATGATCAAGCCAACAAGCATCAACATGATTGGGAGGACTTATGTAAATAAGAGGAAATATTTTGGAGACAAAAGTCAAGAATTCAATGGTTAAAAGAAGGGGAGAGAAACACAAGGTTTTTTCACAAATCTATAATGGAACACAGGTCTCACAATAGGATATCAATGATCAAGGACTCCAGAGGCCAACTTCTCAACACCCATAAAGATATAGAAGCTGTGTTGGCACAAAAGTTTCAAAGCATAGCAGAGGAACTTCTCTTAGATAGATCACAATTTATCAGGGACTTCACAAAGCACATTCCTAAGCTAGTAACAAGAGAATGTAATCACAATCTTAATAGGCTAGTGAATGAAGAGGAGGTTAGTGAAGTCATCAAAGAAATGACTAATGGAAAAGCGCCTGGCCTAGATGGTTTCAATGTAGATTTATTTAAAGCATGTTGGAATATTGTCAAGCAAGATATTATGAATGTAGTGGAGGACTCTAGGAATAATAGAACCATATTGATGGTGCTCAATACATCCTTTATCTCCTTGATTCCCAAACAGGACAATGCTATGACTCCAGATAGATTCAAACCTATAGCTCTGTGCAATGTGGTGTATAAGATACTATCCAAAATAATTGCCAACAGACTTAAACCCCTGCTTCCAACTCTTGTTTCTGTGGAGCAAATAGGATATGTGGAAGGTAGACAAATTCTCAATAATATCCTTCAAGCGCATGTGGTGGTTCATTGCTTGATGATTAATAGGCAGGTGGGAATGATTATGCAACTGGACCTAGAAAACGCTTATGATAAGTTAAATTGCACCTATATTAGGAAGGTCCTTATAGCCTTTGGATTTGACCACAACTAGGTAAGATGGGTAATGGCCCTGGTGACTTCCTCTAGTTTTTCAATTCTAGTTAATGGTTCTCCATCTAAGACCTTTAAACCCTCAAGAGGCCTCAGGTAGGGAGATCCTCTCTCCCCCTTTCTCTTTATTCTTATGATGGAAGGACTAGGACGAACCATCACGTCCGCTAAAGAAGTAGGTAAGATCCAGGGCATCAAACTATCTAAGAATAGGCAGGCCTTGACCCATCGACAATTTGTAGATGATACCATGCTACAAGGCATTCCCACGGTCAAAGAAGCACTAGTCTATAAACAAATCCTGAGTGACTTTGCTATGGCGGCGGGTACAGAGGTAAGCCTCTCAAAATCAAAGATTTTCTTTTTCAATACTAACATTGCTATTCAGTAGAACATCTCTAGAATTATGGGCTTTCAAAGAGAAATTCTACCTTCCAAATATTTGGGAGTACCGCTAACAGACAAACCTCTGAACAAGAATGTTTGGGAGCCAATGATCAATAAGCTGCAGGACAAGATTCAAAAATGGACAATCAGATCTTTGAACTTGGCGAGCCGATTAGTGCTTACAAAAGCTGTCCTTCAAATAATCCCCATATTCATGTGTTCAACCCTTCCAGCTGTAAAAGGAGTTATGCAACAATGTAGAAATATCCAAAGAGATTTTATTTGGGGTAAAGGGGAGGAGAGGAAGAAATGGGCCTTGGTAGCCTGGGAAACAATTTGTAAACCTAAAAACCATGGAGGTCTTGGACTGGATGATCCTGAAGTGCTAAATAAAGTTTTAGGGGCAAAATTATGGTGGAGATGGATAAAAGACTCAGATGCTCTGTGGGCTCGGATTTGGAAAGAAAAATATGCAAGTAATTGGCAAACCAAGGACCACATAAGGATGTCTGGTATCATAAAAGGCTCCCACATCTGGAATAAAGCTTGGGAGAATAGAGGCATAGTTCAAAAGAATAGCTTCTGGGAAATTAGAGCAGGAGACCTGGCATGGTTTTGGGAGGATAAATGGCAATAGGAACCTAAACTGTTAAGAGAGGACTTTGTGGATCTCAAGAATGATACTGACACCAAAGGGTTACAACAAGTAAAAGATTTTTGGGATCAGACAAATAGTGAAGGAAAATGGAGAACCTGGAAGAAAATGGAATACAGGGATAATAGCCCCTTGAAAGCAAAGGCTGATGCTCTAATAGCAATTTTGGATCAAAGAAAAATACTAAAAAATATTGATATCAACTGATCATGACCAACTTAGATGGGGCAATAACAATGAAGGCACCTTTAACCTTAAAGAGGCAAAGCGCTTAGCCCTTGAGCTTGATTCTACAGAACCAGATTGGGTTTGGAAGAATCTCTGGAAGAACCAAGGATGGATGAAAACCAAACTATTCATGTGGTTGGTACATCATAAGAAAATTCTAACTTGGGAGAACATCTGGAAAAGGGGCGTTTTGGGCCCATCCAGATGCCAGCTATGTGAGTCACAAGAGGAGACAATGGAGCACCTCCTCAACACCTGCATATTTACCTCCACATTGTGGGATGGCATTGCCTTAATTTTCAGACAAACAGACAGGGATAGAGGAAGCATTACCAATACCCTTAGCAACTGGAGAAGAAACTTCTCTGATTATGAAACAATAAATAGAGCTTGGGCTTTAACTCCAAGCTTCCTAATATGGAATGTCTGGAAAGAGCGCAATAATAGAATCTTCAAAAATAAAATAAAAACGTTCCTCTGAGAGCATCATGGAACAGATCTTGAGACAGCTTAAGGAGACGGTTTGAACTTTACTCCAAACATCCCCTAAAAATCTCCCTTCAAAGACACATATGCATATACTTCTTCAGTTGGGTATGCAGGGGCTTATTCCTTAGGGCATGAATAGGATGGTAAAGAAACCAGTAACTGAGAAAGACTTCTGGCATCCTCCCCCTCAGGGATTTATGAAATATAAAATAGGTGGGGCCTCAAAAGGAAATTTGGGTATAGCTGGTTATGGTGGTGTGTAAAGGGATGAAAAAGGTTGCATACAATATATTTTTCATTTCAATTTGGGAAGAGCCACAAACAATATGGCGGAGCTAATGGCACTGGAACAATGTTTAGAAATCTTGAAGCACAACAATCTTCAAAATATCATAATTGAAGCTAATTCTGAGCTAATCATCAACTCGGTCAAGAGAATCTATTGTGGTTCAGCTCTGGAAAAGGTCTCGAGATACTGTAGGTTGCTTCAGGTTTATCAAAGAATTCATATCCACCTTCAAAACATGAGAACCTTCAGTTTCACACATGTGTGAAGGACGACCAATAAATTAGCAGACATACTGGCCAATAAAGGGGCTCTCTGTACTAAAAGCAGCAATAAATACAGATGGCAAGAGGTTCCATAAGGTAGACGAAGGGCTGACTACCTTAACTAGGCGAATGAGGACCGAGAAATATATCAGAACAGAGAATGTCAATAGTAGCAGAGGCTGGGTTTAGTCAATATACATTTAACATGAAGTGGTTTTCCAGAGGTAATTTGAAAGCGGTACGCAGGCCATTGTTAGTTCTACCATCCCAGAACAACTCAGACACAAATTTCTTGGGTGGAAGCTGATCAGCAACTTGCGAATTTTTGCTAAACTTTCTCCTAATACTGATCATCTCAGTTTTAACCGGTGGGAGGAGGGGGTGAAGACGCTTTAATCAGAAAGTATAGAAGATTCCGACCATAGGTACATAATTGTTGGCAATGGTCACAGTGAACTAGTAGAGTTGGTCTACAGGTTTTCAAGCACCCGGACGATGGGATTCACTCCTAGTTTTATTCAAAGGGAGACTCCTCTCCTCCATTGGACCAAGCAACTAAGAATCCAGGGTGGAGAGTCAAGTTGCAGTTCGATGGGTTCTGGCCAGGGTCTTGATTTCCAAAGTGGACTCGAAACTTTCCTCATAACAACTTGTAGTGTCAATACCACCCTAAAGGTGGCTTATGGTTTATCAGAAGCTCTCAACACCGGGAGCGGTTTCACCGATTTGCGCCCAATTCCATTCTACATGCAACACGAGGCTACAGTAGGAGAGAGAATACCACCCTCATCGGGAGGGTATCCTCTGGGCTTCTTTGCCATCCAATATGTTCCTCATCCGTTGGATCTTGCGATGCAGATCAACAACTCAGATGCATCATGCATGTTGGTGGGTCTAGGTCTGAGGCATGTCTCTCTGTTATCATCTGTGCTTGTCCATCTTCGTGGCAGGCATAAAGGATTTTCGGGTGGGCCACATATGCATTTTTTATTCCCCCTTCTCAGACCCATAATCTGAATAGATGGGGGTTTATTTTATATTATTTTCTTTTCGGGTCCGGTTTTTGTTCCATCCTGAATGGTTTTCTTTCTCTCCATTATAACGGATTAAAATGTTTTTGTTTTGTGTAGGACCTTTTTCAGGGGAGTTTACCCTTGGCACAATGGTTTAGCCTTTGGATCGTAGCCCCATACCCTCTGGGGTTGTAATTTATGTAATTAATCCTTTTTGGTTATTTTGAATAGAAGGTACGACTCTTGCATTAGCAAAAAAAAAGGAATAAAATCAGTTAAGATACAATTCAAAAATTTGAACCTGAGTGTGTCTGTAGGAGAGAGATATTATTATAAGTATTGAATTTCACATGTTTATTAACCAAATTTAGGCATGAAATTCTAAAATATTATAAAGTTTAGGAAACAAATTTGTTTAAGTATTTATTTGTTTATTAACTAAATTTACATATGGGAATTATCATCATTTTAATTTAGCTTAATATAATATGCACATTTCACATTTTGTTTCGAAAAGAGAATTTAATTACAAAAGTATAACAAAATGAGTTGACTTACTATTTCTTTTTTTGTAGGTTCAATTGGTGAGGAATGTCCAAGGGGATTGAACTTTCGATCACTTGGATACATAACAGCTTGATAACATGAATTTTGCTAATTGTGCTACTGCGAGTAGACAAGTTAAATTATTATTTTCATTAATACTTTTAACTTTTTATTTTTTCTAATTAATATTTTATCATTATTGTTATTTAATCTCATGCTTCAGTACAATATGTTCCGTATATTATATTATAGAGTGACTCTTTGTACAATTCTATAATGGGATTGATTAAGAACATAAATATTCTTTTAGATTTAAGGGAACTCATAATTGGTTGATATTATTTATATAATGTCAAGGTCTAAATAAATCATTGTAATGTTTATGTTATTATTTAAATCTAGAGAATTGCTATATAGCATAAAACTCATAAGGACCTTTACATTTTTACCTTACAAAATAAATTATGTATTTAACTAAAAGTTTAAATTTAAATATAGCTAATCACTGCAGAGAAGAACACTCATAAGAGCCTTTTCCTTTTTTTACCTTAGAAAATAAATTATAATTTATAATAATAATTTATGAGAAGTGTACACTTATATTTAGCCCTAGGGCCCTACTAATGTTATGTAATTAATGGTAATGTAAATGTGATATTCCCTATTATCATTTATTTTAATACATTTACTTAAATTTTTAATATTACAGTTAATCATTTAATGGTGTTTGAGACTAGTTCCAACCTCATTGGATTTCATATAGAGAAAGTACAATCTTAGATCCCACTCAAAATCCAATAGACTTAACAATTTTCAAGATATGAGGAAGGGGGGGGGGGGGGGGGGGGTTGCAATGTTTGCATTGGATTCTGACATGTATCAAGGTTCATAACTAGCATTTAATCAATAACCTAAATCCCTCAATGTGCATCAATATTGATGGAATTGATTGTCGAACTCCTCTTTCATGACCCTAGTAAAAGTGCACCCATCACCCAAACAAAACCTTGATTTGAGAATTAAGCTTTTTTCATCTTATTTTAACATTTAGAGTTGATATTGATTATAAATATTTTTGTTATTCTATTGATGAGTTGAGTTTCACTATCATAATAGGAAACGATTACGATGATATGTAGGTATTTGTTGTAGCATGTTTGTTTTGGATTCTAGAGGCCATTTATAGCCTTTATTTATTGGGGAGATAACAACTTTACACAAAGGAATAGGGACCTTGACTAGCCTACATTCATGCACATTAAACTTCTACAATAATATCTCAACACATTTCCTATTATTGAAGAGGAGCTTCTTGTTTTTCCAATCTCTTTCAATTCCCATGCCCAAAATAAAACTTGCAACACCAATATAATTCATATCTAGTTTGGAGGAAATTTTATTTTTCACTTCCTCAATGATTTCCATGTTGTTTCCAATCAACAACATATCATACAAAAACAGGAACATATGAATAAAATGATTACCTACCGATTTGAAATACACATAATGATTAACTTTTCTCTTTGTCAATAAAGCCCCAACACATATGTATCAAACTTTCGATACCGCATTGTTAAATATTACTTTAACCCATATAGGGACATTTTCAACTTGTACACCAACTTTTTCTTTCCTTTCATTGCAAAATGTTCGAGTTGTTTCATATATATTTTTTCTTACAAATCCCAATATAGGAATTTTTTCTTCACATCCATTTGTTCTACTTCAAGATCAAAAGTGGTAGAGATTATAAAGGAAACTAATCTAATAAAGGTTAATTTAGCAATAGGAGGTACATTTTCACCAAAGTAAATTCCCTATATGTGGGAATAGGCTTTTGCTACTAATAAATATTTGTATTTCTCCACTTTACCTTATATATTCAACTTCTTCTTAAACACTCATTTTCTATCGACGAGAATTATTCTATCTAACAACTCAATTATATCCCAAGACTCATTCTCGTCCAAGGACACCATTTTCGTAGTCATGGGCTTTTTCCAGAGTTTACCACCATTTGGATACACTACATCCATAACCATTTTGGGATGATGATTAATAATAGAAAAAATAAAAATGGACCAAAATTTAGGCGGAATATACCTTTCTAGTTTCCTTCTTTCACAAAATAATCTCAATACTATAATATGAGGTTCTTATTTTGAAGCATTTTCCTCTACTACAGCAAATCTTCATGCCACAACCAAACTCCAATAAGTCTAGTTATTTTCCAATTCGGTGGGACTTCTTGACTGAAAATATATTCGACATCTCTAAAGACAACATCTCAATTGTAAATAACATTCCTAGATTTTGGGTTTCAAAACTTATAACCTTTTAAACCACAATTATAACCAATAAATATGCACCTTCTAGCTTTATTTTATAGCTTACTCCTAGTTTCCATTGGAACATGTAAATAAGAATCGCAACGAAAAGATCTGAGATGGTTAAGAGATAATTTATTATTAGTCCATGCCTAGTGTCATGTCTTCTCAACAAATTTTGGTGAGGGTGACTAATTTATTAGTTAAGCATGCGTTATCCGTTGCCTCTAACTAGAATTCCTACCGTAATCTGACATCACTAAGAATGCTACTTGATTTTTCCATTAATTTCTTATTTATCCTTTATGAAACCTCATTTAGTTGAGGTGTGTAAGGAGTATTCTTCCACCTTGTTGTACACTTTTATTATAGAATTCCTTGAACTCATTCCCACAAAATTCTCCCTCGTCGTTTGTTCTCAACACCTTCATTTTCTTAGTTGTCCACTTCTCCACAAGAGCCTTAAACTCTTTCAATTTACAAAAGACATCAAATTTATTTTAGAAGAAATAAATCCATATATTCCTTAAGAAATCGTCAATGAAGAAGACATAGTACACAACGTTTCCTAGTGACGAAACATACACGTGCAAATAAATCATTATGTACAAATATAAAATCCTTTTGGATATTGTGTTGCATGCTGAGAATCTTATCGTATTATCTTTACCAAAAATGTAATGTTCACACAAACCAAGATCTTCTATGTAATTAGACATAACATCAACAATAATTTTACTCTATAGTTCTTGAAGGCCCTTCTCTCCCATATTCCCCATTCTTTGATCCCACATCATTGTATTTTCTCCATGGATAATAGCAGTTTTGACTTCTTCGTCAATAGCCTTAAGAACAAAGAAATTGTTACACCCATTACTAATAATGATTCCCAACAACTTGTACTTGGTTCTAGTTCAAAATCCTATTAGCAATATCATTGTTGCTTGAACCATCCTACGTTATTCCTTTTCAAACATAGTATTTACAACTACAGTACTCATCTTGCTTACAAATATCATGCTTCTAGCCCACCCTTGAAGTTGTAGAACACCCGAGAGCATTCTAACACTTCTATCCTTGAGCATCAATTTGAAATTTCCTCATCATATGATTTTAGCTATTGAGTTAGCCCCAAGGAAAACATCAACTCCTCCATTATACCTTTCGCATTTGGAAAACCAATCCTTATGTATAGTCATATGAAAGGAGGTGCCAGAGTTAATCAATCATACATCATGATGTACATGTGTGCTTCAAAAATGTGAGCACACATCCCATTCCTCCTATGAGGGGATTTTTTCTTCTTTGGAGGGACCATCATGACAAGCCTCCTCTCTCCCAACACTTTCAATATTATATATTGAGTGGTAGTGGAATAACATATATATATATATATATATATATAGAGAGAGAGAGAGAGAGAGAGAGAGAGAGAGAGAGAGAGTATTTAATATTTTTTTGTTATGGATTGTAGCTATGATTTATAATTTGAGTAAAAGAATTTAACCACGTGACTTTTTGTTTTAAATAATTTTTATTGTTCTCTTAAATTGTAAAGACTTTGAAAAAGTTATAGACAAAAAAAGATGATGATTTCAAAGTAAAGTTATTTATTTATTTTAAATCTTAATTTTATGGTTTCATGATTTCAATTTGAATAAAATGTTTATTTTAATGATATTTTTTTTCTATATAATACTACCTAAGCACCCATGGGGGATTTGTATCGCTAGGAGTGCCTTAGAAGTACACCCATTCACCGTCAATCCAAAGCCGCATGAGCATTTATTTAATGATATTAATTTAGGTGAAATTATTGATTTCATCTTCATGTGGATGACAATAAGTTAAAAATAAATTGAAATTTCATGTTTTTGAAGTGAAGTTTAAAAAAAATATGTTATTCTAGAATAGAAGGATTCTCAATAGATTCCAAAATTGAAATATAAGAATACACAACTTTAAGTGTAATGATTGTATAGAATTGAATTATGGAAATAAAAATTTCAAGTGTAAAGATGGTTTAGACACATGTTAACAATGTTTTTTTTTAAGGTTAACCTGCCTCGTGAGAAAGCAAGTGCTACATAGTAGCTTCTCCTAGTAGCTTGGTAAAAAGATAGCAAAAATATATAATCACAATTGCTATATATTTAATGAATTAGTTATTATATTTTGTAAATGTGGTTGTAATATATATTTTCACATTAAAAGTTTATTCAACTTTATATTGACATATATCTCTTAACGATGTCATAACATTATTTGCACAATTCTTAAATCTATGCACATTTTGCCAATAAACATCTCATCATTTAGTCAAAGAAGTTATATTAAAAATTTCATGAAAGAAAAATAATAGAAGCACTCGAAGTGATCATTAGCCTAGATTTTTTAGTCGAGAATCAATGATATTCCATGCCGGTTCTTTCTGCTTTAAAAAGATAAGTATGATCAATTTCACAATTAAAATTATGTTTGTTAAAACATAAGTCAATAATAATTTGAATAATGTAAATGAGGAAAATAGATTATTAATGTATAGAAATTTGAATAATTTTTTATTAATTATAAGGTTTTGGACACTGAAATAAAATGAAATGTTAATATTTTCTATCAAAATTCATTACGAAAACTATTATCATATTATATGTTAATATTTTCTATCAAAATTCATTACGAAAACTATTATCATATTATTTAATTATCGTAAATTTTATTTAAATTTAATTTAATAATATTATAAATTATATATTTTATTATTTAAAAATAAAATATAAAATTAAAATACTTAAATTAAAAATTATTTAAAATAATTTAATTCCCGTGAGCATAAATATAAATATAAGTTATATGCCTTTGTTGTTGGACATCTTGATGTATTGTAGGAGAACGAACCAAAAGAAATAGCTAATGGATTATTTGCTATAACCCATTAAAATAATCCATTAATTCATCCCATTAAAGTGAGATATTATTAGTTTAAGAATAAAACGTTGTCATCCCAACCTTGGTATTTCCTCCTCCTTTTTTTTTTTATTAAATCGGTCAGCAAGTGCACATGCCGGCCGAAACAATGAGGACAGAATAAGAAGTGAACTATATGAATTAATGAAGATTTAAAAAAAATAAAATTAATTTCATTTATAAAGTTAAAATTGTGAATTGTTTTTTAATTTTTGGCTTATTGTTTTATTAATAGAGAGTCAACACATTATCAAATACGTTATATGCCATGTGACATTTATAATGAGGAGAAATAACAGACCAAAATGATAAAATAGTCCTAACATGAATATTTAAAAGACAATCTCAAAAAAACGCAAATTATATTAGCATCCTCAAATACGTTAGAACACTTAAAACGCAAATTATATTAAGATCCTCAAATACGTTAGAACACTTAATCTTATTATTCCAAAACTTTGTTCTAAAATTTAGATCATAAATTCTAATTGTATTATATGCTTTTCAACAGGTTACTCATTTCCTCTCCATTTAAATTGTTAAGAATGATTACATTTTCCATATTTCCTGATATTTTTAAAAGCATTCTAATATTTCCTCTTATCAACTTTTTTGGTTGCATCTCTAATATATATAAGTTTTGGTAACATAGTAAATAAAAAATTATTAAATATATTTATAATTTATTTGTATTCCATTTCTGTAATATAATAAATAAATAATTATTAAATATATTTATTTTTATACTTGAAAATTATATATATTATTATAAAAATAAAAATATTACTTACAAAAGCATTAATATTATATAAAAATAAAAATATAATTGTTTTTCTATTTTTAACAATAATTTTGAAGATAAATTAAATTAAGCTTAATTTATAAGAAATGGATTTTCATATCAATCATACTTTCAAGTCTCCGTTTAAACACATAAACTATAAATAACAATATAGTTGAATTAAGAATAGGGGTTGACAATAAAATATTATTTTATTCATGGCTACCCAACCCTAAAGTGTAACGCCAGTGTGAGAAGCACGTATATGTTTTGAGCGGCGTCCCAGTCAGCGACGCGGTTCACGACCCAGAGCATCTGCATCCGCATACCCACACGTTGCCAGCAAGTCCTAGACATCAACACATACACATCAACATATACGCACTCCACCATCTCCGCATAAACATATACACACTCCACCATCTCCGCAAAGATATACATATATATATCTGAAGATATAGACACAGATATTGGAACATATACATATATATTTGAATATATACACAAATATTTGAACTTATACTTACATACTTGAATATATACACATATATGTGAATATACGCATATATTTGAACATATACACCTATATGTGTATATATACGCACAAACATACACATATTTAAAAGTGTAAGAAAAACTACATACATATATATAAAACCGTAAGAAAAGCTACAGACCTAACTCAAATTTCGCTGTTCTTGTCTCCCGACTCTCACGGGCCCATAGTTGCGTATCTCTCACGAGAGTCTCTTGTCTAAGCATTCACCGACGGATTTATCAGTCAATCAAGGAAGCCCAATTGGTTGCAGGAGTAATTGGTTGTCTGAGCATTCATCAATGGATTTGGGATAAATCCGTTAGTCAATCAAGGAATTCGAGAGAAGCCCAATTGGTTGCAGGAGTAATGAATCACAACAACGTGTTGATTGGCCCAACGGCACTGAGGATTCAGAACGCAGAGAATGCCAAGTCTCCAGCAAGAAAGCGAGAAAGAAGAGTAGCAGGAGATCTTCTTCCGGGCTCATATTCCACTGCTGAGGTCACCGCCAGACCCTACGATGCGGCCGTCCTTTGTCTCAAGGACTTCTCGATCTGCTATTTGAATTCCCGAGAATTTGCCTCCGTCGGTCTCTCCGAGGTCTAAACAGAAAGTGGCAGCGGCTGCAGCAGAGGAAAGGAAGTCTGGGAACTGGACCGAGTCACAATCTTATAAAAGAGTCGCGAAAGGCCGTATCCCGCGTTGAGTTGGAATTGGCTTGGATGATCAAAGCCATCGCAGCAAGGTCCAGTCCCCCGTCATGGATATTTTGCTGGTCCCCAGTCCCATAATTACAGAATTTAGTTTTGAGATGTGTTCATATTTTCTAGTTTCTCTTTTTAATTTATTTGTATTCATTTTTATTTATTTGTATTCATTCATGTTTATTGCAATAATTCTCATTTCATAATTTCCTCTAATTTTTATTTTCCATTTCCACCCCTTGAAGAGTTTGTGCAGATCATAACTTGTTTTTAGCCAATATGAATACTTCTGTTAAGTCCACACCCGATGGTTGAAAAATACTCTAGGGATATTTACATTCATTTTTCATACAACTATTTCTTGAAAGAAAGATTGAGAGGTGCAACCTTTTGTTATCAAAACAATTATTGTAGATGAGCTACATATTGCATAGAGGTGACAAACATAGAGTTTGTAATAAGGACCCAATAAAAGGATAAACATATAGTTTGTAATAAGGACCCAATAAAAGGATATATTTATAGCAGGTATTCATGGACTAGACAGAGAAAGGTCAATATTGGGGGGCCTTTTGATATCATTTAACAAGTTTAATATTGTGGGGCCTTTTGATATCATTTAACAAGTTTCCGTAAGGCCTACTGGAAGCATTATTTGTTGAGCATTGACTTTCCCCTAGTGCTAACTATATTTTCCTGTCACTAATAAGCCTACATAGGGCATCCATTTCATCATCTTGTCTCTAGAATTTTGCCTTTAATTTCTAGTTAAAATCCATGTTTCCAAGATGTAAAGATTATATACTCTAATGACCCCTACTTCAAATAATGATGTCATTTATAGCAACGGGTAATAAGGCATATGTGTTCTAATTTTCTAAGTTTTTTTTGCATCTCCTCCGGCAATAATAAAGGGACCACATCATCAAAACTTAAATTAGTTACATTATTTCCTATGGCTATGCCTAGTATATCCAACAAGTTTGATAAAGAGAACAATACAATGATACAATTATCTCCTCTAGAAATTTTAGTGTCAAAAAAACAAACTATCTTACAATAGTAGTGAAGGAATTGAAGGAAGAACACCTCTAATTGTTATCATTAATCAACTTCATTTATTATAATACAATATATAGGATCCCACAACATCCAAAAGCCCTAATCACTTTATTAGATTATATTAGATTACAACCTTAATTCCTTAACTAGAATTACAAAACCATAGGTAGAATTACTTTAAAACAATGTAATTTTGCATTTTTAAGACAACTTTAATGACTTAAATTCCCAATATGGTATTTTCTCTCCGGTCAAAGACCTTATTGTTATATATCTCCCTTCAAATAGCTTTTTTTTAATGTTTCATGAAATATAATCACGCATCGTGGTACTTCATATTATAATCACTATTTATGCTAGGGATAAATAGATATTTCAATTAAAGACATATGCTTATCCATTTTCAATTTGTTTGTTATTTTCACTTAAATATTTCACTTAAATATTTTTTTATTAAATAGTTGATCAATTAAAAAATATTGGAAAAGTAGTTTGATTATTTGATAATAATTATTTTTTTCCACTTCAAAACTTTTACAAATTTCTTTCATAAAATTTGAGGCGATGAAACTTGAAACTTGAGCTTGTATAGAGCTAGAGCACGAGTTTGGAGAGTTTCAAGTGATAAATAAAGGATTTTTTGCAACGCGGTGAAAAAATCATAGCACAAAAGCCAATAAAATAAGAAAGATATATAAATTATTTATAGGATTTATAAACAAATCCCACTCTTCCTTTCTCCATATTATTGTTACATATAATAACAACTTACTACTTTACAACGCCTCTTATTTATTTAATATGATAATATTCATTGAACATAATATGAATCATTAGGGTACAAAATCAAATTATTTGATGCGATCACCATGATTATTAAACTTATTATAAATTATAGTCCGAAATAATAATTTGATTTGGTGTATGGAAGTTTATTTTATAAACTATTTCAATTTTCTATTATGAAAATGACATGGTTTCGTTTCTTAAGGCCATCTAATGAAAAAATTTCATGCCCGCTAAAACAAATTTGGCACACATGAAAAAGAACGGGCTCACAACTCAATTTAGGTTATTAAGATGTTGCAGTTGGTGTAACACCCCTATATTTTTTACTTTTAATCTTGATTATTTTTAGACAGTGATCTATTATTTGATTGAATGGCTATGGAAACCATGTTTATACCTTTGTGATTATGTAATTAGTATAATTATTGATAGTATAATAAATAAATTATTTGGAAAAAAACTTAGAAAAAAACAATAGAGTTAGAATGTTTCTTCCCATCTTGGGAAAACATTGTTCGTGGAGGGCCACATGATGGAGCTTCCCTAAAATCTCCTAAAAAACTCTAGAAGAAAATAATTATAAAGAATTGATTTCACACAATTGGAGAGGAAGATTGTGTTATATCACTTAGTTGGAGAAAGATACTAAGTAGGATGGAATAAGGCGATGGAATAAGGCATCACGGGAGAAAAAGGAAAGCTTTAAAGAAAAAGGGAAAGAATATTTTTCGAAAAAAAAAGGCATAGGAAAAAAAGTTGGCAAACCTTAATGTAGGACATTGCCAAAAATTTGCTGGCAAGAAATATATAAAATGAACCATGTAGGAATCAAAGGGGTTGTTGATTCTCGCAGGAAGAAGATCTTAGATCAGAGGGAATTAGAAGAGGTATTTCATGGTTAGGAGGAATGTGTTTGTTCTTGAGTGTTTTCCAAATCAGTAATTATGGTTAGATTCTCGGTTATGTTCATCATCAATATTGCATGGTATATATTATGTAGGTTGTATATTGATGACTAAAATGCATGCCTTTGACATAAGTATATGATCAACCCTATGTGTTTAGCATAAAGACTCTTTATTTAGTTAATGTTAAGAATATGTAGATTTTCTTAGGGACCATGGAAAAAAAAAAATGGATCTTATGGTTATAAGTAGAATATGAAATTTTATTTATGCATGCTAGAAAAAAGAAAAGATTATGTAAATAACAAAGTTTTATATGAGTAACTATGTCTTACAAATCATCATATATTCATAGAATACAATTTGTGGATCAATGATGTCTATGTAGTTATAAGAGTTGGAGAAGAGTATAAAACATAGTTGGGTTGTTATTATTAAATGTATATTGGTATGGACAAAACTGCATTTGCATGTCTAATTATATATATCTATTAACCTTGTTACACGATGTTTCCTTCTAAGCATGTATGAGAAGAAGCATTTACAGATAGGAGAGGTAATTGAAATGGGAATATTATGGCTATTTAGACGTAACCTTGAATACTTTTCCATGAGTTAGATATGAAATGATAACACTACATATATGTGAAATGTTACGCCAAGGTTGCTTATTCGAGATAACTGTTAAAGGCAATGGTGATGTCTCTCATGGTTTTACATAGGAGAGATTAATTTAAAGATGTCAAGCTTAATGGGTTGGGTATTAATTATAAGGAATCGAAATATCAAGGTCGTAAACATTAAGCAAAATAAACTAGTTTTTTTGTAAAAGTCGTGTTAATATAAGTATGGCTTGAGCTTAAGCATTGTACTCATTAAATTATACAGTGAATCTTAACTGATATAATTTGGTCAAGAATTTGCATGGGTGAGTCCTAATGAATGCAAAGGTGTTTCCCTTGTGATTAGATAAACGATCATAGACATATTAATTCGAGGAAGGCAGAGGAAACCACAAGATACGAAATAACACAATTACCAAAACATTATTTACAATCACATATCAATAACTGAGCTCAATTAGAAGCTAGGATAGTTAAAGGTTGAATCCTTTGTAATTCCATACAATCTTATAAGTATAAATATAAGGATGCTAAATAGTTAAAGTAGACATTGAGTTCGAATTTTAGTTACTTAAAAAGAAGCATTGTAAAGAAGAAAATAGAAGTGTTGTAAATAAGAGATAGTACATGTTATCAAAGGTTTTTTTATTTTCAGAAGTTTAAGCTGTCTCGTGGGAAAATAAAAGAAAACAAAAAACCCAAATGATAGAATCGACCTAAGATGAATCCTTAAGAGTTTTTTTTTCTAAGTAAGACTAATTCTATTAAAAAGTAAAAATATAATACACCGAGGCTCTACCTCAAACTTTGTTTCTGGTGTTCATCGAAACAGTTGAAACTGCCCCAAATTGGGGAAACCAGCTTGAGTTTACAAAAATAGTTACCATATTACTTTGTATTGACATAAAAAATACCAAAATTCAACCATGTGACCTAGCAAGAGGGTGCTTCTCAGCTATACTAGACAGAACAACAAACTAACATAACTACTATACTGCTAATCATACGCAAAAAATATCAAGCGATTGGACCAACCCGTGATCTGCCTTAAGCCGATTTGGTTCATGTGTGGCTGCAGATGCTAGAAGGCTTCAGTTGTTTGGCTCCTCCTCAGGAGGTTCCTTGATCACGGGACATGCATACAGTTCCCAATCATCTTCCGTGTTCTCCACTGCTCTCTTCTCAGCATCACCTATAGGCCCCTCTACCTTCTGAGTGTCTCTTGTGCTGCCAGCGCACTCCACCGTTAAAGCCACGCCTGCAGAGCTGCCACCCGCCCGTTGAGAGTCGTCTGCATGCTCATCATCACCATACAGTCTCCGAAGCTTGGTTTCCTGACTAGCTTCCCTTGAATTTTCCCCCTACATATCACTTGGATCCTGGTCACTCATGTCCGGTGAATGCTCCTCAGAACTTGTCCCTTGATCGCTATCTGACCTTTCTTCTTCAGTGAAGACAACGGTTACCTTAGCAGTGATAATGGGATTGTTCAGCCGACTATGGAACCTGAAATGGGTGGCGTGAGAGGTAGAGCCGGGGTGCTGCTGTGAAATTACCGAATGGAGCCCAGCATCTCTATGCGAATCCATTGATGCCATCCATGCCTATGCTTTCTGCTTGCATAAGAATAGTGTCTGAGCCGAGGTCTGGGTTGAGGCTCATCTTCCTGATTCTGTGGAGAGGAAGGGGGAGTCGAGCTTCGCACAGTTCAAGGTCTCGCTCTGCCTCCCCGAGAGCCTCCATAACGGCTCCTCATATGCTCCCTAACCATCCTGGTGAGAACCAAAAGCAGATCAGCCGGAGAATTAGCAGGGGATGGGGATTGATTGCAGAAATAGGGTTTTCTAGCAGAATTTAGAGGGAAAATGGAGGCCATTTCCCAAGTCTATGCAGCTAAGGTGCCAACAACGTTTTCCAATGGCTGTTCTACTACCAGCCAACTTTGCCTGCAGCGGACAAGAGCTGCGGATCGGGGGACGAACAATGGGAGCAGGAGGCGCCATTCTGATATCCATCTCTCGGTCTGAGGAGTTCTTTATTGCCATCTGCATGCGGGACAGATATCGGCTATTGTGAGCCTTGATCCGGACCCCATTCATCACCTGGCTGGTCCTTGCGCCGACGAAACTTAATGAGCCCATTAATTCTCTTGGAAAACACCCGCATCTGGGTATGAATCCTTAAGAGTTAATTCCAAATAAAATGAAAATTGATCAAAACCCATAACTTTGGTAAAATCCATAACACTGGTAATGGGCCACCACCCTTATCTCTAAGGAGTGTTACATGTATAAGGAGTATTACATGTATACAAGGTTAGTCATGTAAAATAAGTTATCACTTCTAATTCAAAGTTATCATATCTAAAAACTTATTAGGGGGAAGGAAATGGTACATAAATAAAACAATTCAATCCTAGTAGCGAAAACCATCCCTTTGACTAAATCGAAGGAAATTAGGCATTGGGCATTGCTACAATGACCATAAACAAAAATTTAAATGAATTAATGCAATAAATCAAATAAGAGGAATTAGAAATGATGAACATATCTCAACAAGTAATTCCACAACCAGGACACTCTCAAGTAGGATTCCTATCTTTATAATTTTTAAAGTAATTGGGCACAAATATAACCATGGGTGAGAAAATTTTATAATTAAGAATACAAAGTTAGAAACATAGTTAAAAATAAAAATGGATTTAACAGTATAAGAGTTTAAAAACAAGATTACAAAGGTGGATATAGTTGGAAATTTCTTCATTTAGTAGTAATTTTTTTTTATTTACTAAAAAAATATTTCCTTAATTTGAGTTTTTAGAAATAATTAGCCATAGACAATGGACTTTGTATTTGCATTAGCCTATAATTATAAATATTACAATATTATTTGCAATATCCGATGATTATAAATATTACAATATTAGAAGTGATCATGGCAACATTGCAACAAATATTGTCACATAAAAGCAAAAGTTATTTTTCTTATAGCTTACCTATATTTTATAGAAATGTTGCAATGTTTATGAAATTCATTGATTTTTATATTTTCTAGTTCACTTTTCCTTGAAAATGTTTCAATCTATTAAACCCTTATACTAGAACATACATGTTATAACAAAAGATATTAACCATGAAAGGGTACCAAATTCCTACCTAAATTATGGCTTATTTAAATATATTTAAATATTAAAGAGATTTTATTTAGCATATTGAGTTAAATTGTTTAATATTAAATTGAATTGTTTTAAATTAATCATCTTTAATAATTTACGTAATTGTATTTTATTTAATTATATTTTTTTCTAAAATATACTTCACTGTGAAATACTATATAATTTTCAAAATATATCATTATTTTTTTATTATTAAAAACATTAAAATTTTAAAACTTGTTAACTAAATGTAGTTAATATTTGACTATTAAATCATAACTACCCTAAAAAAACACTATAACTTATTTACCTATATCTCATCAAAGTTATGGCTTATCTTTTTACTTTAAAAATAAATAAATAAAAAGCAATCTCCCTTGATGAACGTGCATGTTATGGCACATACACATGATAAAATATTTTATTAATATGGTATCAAGAGATATTAAAACCCTTACACATACAAGCTTCACTAACGTTGAATCAATTCGAAGTTGTGTGTGGGCATTATAATGATTAAGGGTTTCATGAAGTGTTAAAATGATTCGTTGAAGTGGTTTAAATAATAATGTTTGGAAACAAACTTTTATTTAAACATCTAATGAAATTTTATATGTCATTTCTAGTTTATTTCTTATAAGGTTTGTAGTTTAGATATATTGTTTTGTTAAATTTGTTAAGAATTTGATAGAGATTTGTTGAAATTACAACTTTAAGTTGTCAACTCTCCATAATCTCGTTGTCCCATAGGTTTTTTAAGGGAATAAATTCATATATGTAGTCAAAAGAATAATTAAAAAAACAAAAAATATATTTTCTCTTATACTTCTCTACTTCCCATTATCTTTTTTTTTTTTTTTCATTTGTTTCCTAGCTTTAGAACGATCAAATACAACAAGGACTCATCTCTAGTGACACAAAACACTATAAAGTATCACAATAGTAGTACTCGAAGAGTATGTAACATGCCTAGTAAAAATTTCATGTAATAAAACTTAATAAAGGAAAAATAATAACCACGATTGATGAGACACTTATTCAAATCCGAAAGTTGGGCAAGACATCCTAGTGTGGTTGTTCATTGGTTTATTATGGCTAAGGAAATTGGCAAAAGAAATGGCTAAGGATTTGGAAAGACAAAATGACGTTTTTGGCACATTTATTTATGAAAATAATGGAAAATAAGAGAAAAGGAAAGTGAAATGTCACACGTTGCATGTGAGGAGGAAATTGAGGGAAAATAATGGAAAGTGAAGAAAATATAGGCCTAATTGATAAAAAGGCTTCTGAGCATCAGTTGGTACCTTTTGTCAGTTCATTTTTTGAGCTCTCTCATTATTCTCTCTCTCTCTCTCTCACTCTTGGACACTTAGAGTTTTCTTGGAGCAATTTGGAATTGTAGCAAGAAAGGAAAAGAAGACAAGAGGAAGGAAGGGGCAAGCAAGGAAGAGCAGGATCAAGCAGCTGCAACAGGATTCTTTGCAGGTACCAATTTGCATGTGTGTTTTCCTTGCTAGATTTTGCATGCATGGTATTGCATGTGGTTCTTTTATTGTTATGGAATGGGTTTTCCCATTTGTGATAGTGTTTTCATCCTAGCCTTGTCATTTCTAGATTTCCATGGTGTGATGGGGTTCTCATGTTTTGACTGAGTTGGATATTTAGATGGATTTGAAGCTGAGTGAGGTGGATCTACCAATGATAGAGCACATGGCCTAGTAATCCCTGAACCAGACTATGGGCTACGGTAAAGACAGATTTTTTGTTGCTTGAGTGGGCTTAGGAATCCTCGACCGGTGAATGGCGGGATATACTGTAAAGACTAAATGTTATTTCCCTTGGTTGTGGTAAATACTAAGAGACTAAGAGACAGGAAAATTCGTCACGGTGTAGGTGGACAAATCCAGTGGAATCCATGCTTTTTTTGGCCCAGTGGTCTAGTGGAGTTCATGGTAAACCATGTTATTACATGTTTATTGTGTTGGCCTAGTGATTTGGTGTGGATTACTGTAAAGTATGGTTTCTATTGATGAAAGTGAGGTGGTTTAGCTTTGGGATACCCTGGTTGGTTCTTTTGGTTTCAGTCCCACATTCATGATTGGAATATGGCACGGGGGTGAATGGTTGAAGAGAGAATTGGCTCAACCATTCTATGGTTGGGTGGAATTTGGTAGTCCCATCCCCAGTTGGATTTTGAATTCATTAATAAGAGGTTCTTTCTTTGATATCTTATGTATAAATATACTAGTTTATATGTGGATTGTATGGCTGATGTACCATTGATATTTCTATTGTTATTATTCTGGTTATAAGCATGTTTTTTTGCAGTGGTGGCAATGTATGGCTTTCCTCACGTTTTGATTTTTAAATGAATGAACAATGTATCTATGACCTAATAGATGATAATGAAACTAATGATATAAGGGCAAAATGCTTCTTATCGATTCTCGGATAAGTATGAGGCCCCTATGCTTATATCTATTGTTTACTCCTGTAGATTACATGTTTGTGACATGTTTGACGAAATGCTTGTCATGGCTAGTATGGGTCCAATCAAGGGCTTGCTTAAGTAGTTTTATTTGCATCATAATTCCCTTGTTATCCTTCTGTTCTAAAGGCTTCATTTAGTGCTGGGCAGTGACCTAGGCTCTAGGCCTGAAAAAGTGGCTCAAATCCAGGGGACATTGGCATAGCACTGAGAAACATAACGCTTGGATGCTGGCATACCATGTTGTGGGAGTGTTGAGAGCCTTCTAGACTCCTGCATGCCCATATCATTGTAGTATCCAGAGGATAATTGGTCTAAAAACTCAGTAGGACCAAGGGGCTAGTTGGCTCAGAGATTGGAATGGTTCCTAGGAGTCCTCTTGCTGATGTGGAAGGTCTTTATGTTGTGTCTCTGTCAATTCCACTTCCTTAAGGTCACATAGGAGGTTGAATCCCATTATAGTAGTCTCTGGTCACATGCTTACCCTAGTTGGTCGGTTACTTGGGTAGATGTGGGAGGAGGGTGTTACAGAGTGGTATCAGAGCATGGTTCACCCCTTGGACTGGATGAGTTGTGTGTGTTTTTCATGCATTCATGTCATTTTCACATGTGTTAATCATCATGTCCTCTATATGCTTGTTGCATATTCATGGTGTCAATCATGGTTGTAGTGATGTCGCCATGTGAAAGAGGATGTTGTTGTAGGTGGTGCTTCTTTAATGTTTCTAGTGCCTCCAACAAACATGAAATATGTTCCTCCCAGGTAGCACTATATACTAGTATATCATCCAGATAGACAATAACAAATGATTCTATAAAAAGGCATAGTACACCATTCGTTATTCTCATAAATGTAGTTGGTGCATTACATAGGCCAAATGGCATAACTAACCACTCATACAAACCTTTCCTGGTTTTGAAGGCACTCTTCCATGTATCTTCTTCTTTGACTCAAACTTGGTGATATCTAGACTTTAAGTCTAGCTTGGTGAAATATTTTTCTTGTTGAAATTGATCTAGTAGATTGTCTATCCTCGGCAGGGGGTATCTTCTCTTGAGTGTGATTTTATTCAATGCCCTGTAATCTATACTCATCCTCCAAGTCCCATCATTGTTTGGAACAATGATGATGGGTGCCCCACATGGTGATGTACTCGGTCGAAGAGTTTGGTCATTTCTTTCTCTTCCTCTTGCTAAATTCTACTCAGATTCACCTCCATATGCACTGATTTCCAGACGATATTCTCATCCACATATGAGCTTCTTTCAACTTGGTTGCTTGAATCAATGGCCATGAGGTTCTTCTTCTTATTATCTTACTTCTTGTTCTTTGGGTTTAGCTCTGGATAGAACTTCCATCACTTCTCCTCTATATGGCCATCATTGTTGCAGTGGTTGTAGTGGTTGCTAGGATCTTTGCACTGGTGTGTTGTGGCTGGCATATTTTTATCTCTTACCACATTTTTCTTCCTCTTCCCCTCCTTAGAAGCTTCATGTTTCTCCTTCAAATTTGATCCACTTGATTGGGCTCTTTTCATGCCTATGTTCTCTAGGTACTATGCATGTACACAAGCCTCATCCACCGATTTTGGCATGAACAACACCACTTTCTCACGTAGATGGCAGTGCAAACCTCCCAAATAATTTAGGAGTATATATGGGTTCTTTGGAGAGATACCAAACATTATAGTGATATTTGTTAATTATGTGGTGTATTCCTGCATGCTTTTGGCTCGCTCTTTCCTAAAGTAATTCCACTAGATCCAATTCTCCTCCACATACTCAATGGGATACAATTGTGACTTAATGAGGGTTTTGAAATCCTCCCACTTAGTCACTAGAGTTTCTTCCTCCAACCTGAGGGTTATTATGTGGCTCTCCCACCAAGTCAGTACACGACCCTCTAATTTCAGCCATGCAAATGAGATATTTTCCCTTCCTCGATCTAATGGACATTGAAATAAACTTCCAGTTGCTATAGCCAGTGGTTCAGCTTCAGAGCATGGATCTCGTTGTGGTATGTCTTGATATCAACTTTTGCTTTATTTTTTAATAGGGATTGATGCTTGACACTCAAACTAGGTTGCTCTTTTCTGGGTTCTTTTTTCAGCTGGTTCTTTTTGTCTTCCCGATCTCCTAATCCCCGTTCTTATTTTTCTCTTGCAGTCGAACCCCATCTTCTCTAAATATCCCCAACTTATTTCTTACGGACACCATGAGGAGGTTTACATTATGGTTTATATCCATGACTTCTATTCAAGCCAGGAAAACCTCACGTCTGTAGGATCATGAGGTTCATTTATAAATTTGTCGCCCATGATTAGGGTTTTACGATTTTCGACCCCATCGATCTAGATCCCTATAATCTCCTTAAAATATACAAAGAAACCCACTTTGATATCAAATGATTCGTAAACTGCCGTGGACATTCCACTAGAGAGTTTGTCACAATAGATCTAATAATATTATATTTAAACCTTGGAAATTTTACACTATTAGTGTTTATTAAATTTTAATATTTTAAGATTTAACTATAATTATTGCATGCATGTGAATATAGCTTATGCAGAAAAGTAGATAGTTACAAAATAATCTCATAGACACATAAGACGAAAGATATGCTCTCTCGGAAACCCTTTCGGGAGAAGACCCAGCTGGAAGGTGAGGTGGCTTTGCTCTCTTTCTTTGTCTAGAAATATGGTTGCAGGTACAAAGAAGCAATGCTTGTGGCCCGTGGGCCACTATAGTGCATAGATCCTCTATGTGTGCTCTACCTCCTGTCTCTTCTTGCTATCTTTGCTTAGTTATGGAACAAAATTCTCTTGAAGGAATGGAATGCCTCTTCCTCCTAGTGGCCTGGTTATAACACAACCCGATAGCATACTAGTGGTTAAGTTTTACTATATTGAATCTTAACTAGAGTTACAGAATAGTCTCTTATAGAGTATTTTACATAAGAAAAACATGGCTAGCCTCTTTTCCATGAATAATGCGGGTTTACGTAGCATCCTCCCAAACTATAAATGTGAAAATAGGAAGGTCAACTTCTCAGTGGCATAACTTTTGCATACAGACTCTAATTAACAAGGTTCTTGTGTCGTTGAAAGGTAAATGTGTGTAGAATAGCATGAAATGTTACAGCACTACAGAGGCAAACTTTTACTGCTAAAAAACATTGTTTTATGCCTCAAAATTCTCCCGGAAGTTTTCAGACCTCGTTTCGCCAAACTAGTTTTCGCCAGTAAAAAAGGTCTTGTGAGCTAATTCCACCACTTTTTCCACTCTAAATGCATCAAGGTAGGTGAAAAAAAATATAATTATCTAATTCAAATCACATAAATAAAAGATTTAAAACTTAGAAGGGGAAACCAACCCTTTTACTAAATCGTAGGAAATTAGGCATCATTAAACATTTCTACAATGTCCATAAACAACATTTTGAATGAATGGATGTAATAAGTCAAATAAGAGGAATTAGAAATGATGAACAAATTTCAGCAAGAAATTCCACAACTAGGAGACTCACAAGTACGATGCATATATTTGTAATTTTTAAAGTAGTTGGGTATAAACATAACCATGGGTGAGAAAAATTTATAATTAAGAATACAAATTCAAACACAAAGTTAAAAATAAAAATGGATTTGACGATATAATAATTTAAAAAGGAGATTATAAAAGTTCTTATGGTTGAAAATGTCTTCATTTAGTAGTAAAAAAATTATTTACTAAAAAATTATTTTCTTAATTATCTATTTTTAGGAATAATTAGCCATAGAAAATGGATTTTTTGTTTGCCTTAGCCTATGATTATAAATATTACTATATTACATTTGATCATTGCAACATTGCAACAATTTTTGTCACTTATAAGCAAAAGTTGTTTTTTTCTTGTACAATTTATCTATATTATATAGGAATGTTGTATTGTTTATTAAATTTATTGATTTTTATATGTTATAGTTGAGATTTGGTTGAAAATTTTTCAATACCATATATCATCATAGAACATGCATGTTGTATCAAAAGATATTAACCATGAAAAAAGTATCAAAATTCTTGCATGAATTTGGCATATAAATGTTAATGGGATTTTATTTAACATATTGTGTTAATTATTTTACCATAACATTAAATTGTTTTAAATTAATCATCTTTAATAATTTAAATAATAATATTTTATTTAATTGTATTTTTTTCTATAATATACATTATTGTAAAATAATATGTATTTTCCAAACATATCTTTATTTTTTATTTACTAATAACATTAATATTTAAAAAATAATTAACTAAATATAATTAATATTTCACTATTTAATCATAAATACCATAAAAAATATAATTTGATTTTATATATCTCATTAAAAGTATGGGTTACCTTTTCTTTAAAAAAATAAAAATAAAGCAATCTCCCTTGTTGAGTGTGCATGTGATGCTACATATAACTGATAATTTTTTTTTATTAATATGGTTTCAAGAGATACTAAAACCCTTACGCACACAAGCTTCATTAACATTGAATCAATTCAAAATTGTGAAAGGGTTTAAATATGTGTGGGCACTAGAATGATCAAGGATTTCATATAGTGTTCAAAGAATTTCCTAAAGCAGTTTAGTTAAATAATGTTTATAAAGCAATTTGTGTTTAAACATGTAATGAAATGTTGTATTTAATTTTATAATTTATTATTTATAGGTTTTGCAGTTTTGGACATATTTCATGATTGAATTTGCTAAGAATAAGATTTTATTGAATTTACAAGTTTATGTTATCAACTCTCCATAATATAATTGTCCCATAAATTTATTACGTAATAAATAAATCAATATAATATATGTAGTAACAAAAACATTTAAAACAAACATTTAAAAAAGAAAAAATATCATATTTTATTATTCTTCCTTTATTTTTATTATTTTTTCTTGTTTTATTAGTCCCTGCCATTTGGCAATGGCCAGGGACTATAGTAATCGATTATGCCCATCTTTGCTTTATTAGTCCCTGCCATTTGGCAATGGCTAGGGACTATAGTAATCGATTATGCCCATCTTAGCATTAGTTCACCTATTTGTTAATCCCACTGATCACAATATAACCAAAGTTTCTAGATAAAGATTGATTCGTGATCCAAATTTTTTTGATACAAATTTATTTTCCTTCTTATTTGGCCTCTTCCCAAGGCCGAAGAGCAAAACCATATGTTAAAAATAGTAATTCGTTTCATATTTTCAAACTAGTAAATACTAGCTAAATTAATGCTAGCATTAGTTGAGCAAATTAAATGCTAGTTTTGTTTCACCAGCATACATGGGAAGTTTAATATGATTCCTTTCGTAGCTTTCCCTTTTTGACGTCTGGATCTTTCCGACACTGCCATTTGGGCCTTTGTAACACTTATGTGGCGCTGGGATCTCCAGAGCTGGGTTTAATACCTTATTGCTGAGAATCCCAGGTCTCTGTCTTCATACCATAACAATCTCGGATCTCACCTTAGAATATATAATATCGCTACAACTTGTTGTGCCCTTGCTTCAACAAGGCAACCGCAACAGCCCGGAACAGCCTGCTTCACGCCCCAGGAACAGAGAAAAATGAGAGTTTTTTGCGGCAATATCTCTATTTTGTTAATGCTACTTACGATTTCTATAGACTATGCAAGGCCAAACTGGATGCCTCCCACCGGAACCGAGCAGCTTCTTCCATATCTAGGAGATGCAATCGCCGAACTGGATCCCTGTCAATGCCTGTCAAGGTTGTCTATGCCTGTCAAGGTCGTCTGCGGGAACCGAGCAGCTTATGCCTGTCAAAGTCGTCTGCGCGAACCGAGCATCTTCTTCCATCGTGGCAAGAAACAAAGTAAACTGCCTCACTCTTCCCTCTTCTTAATCTGTAAGTACCCCTTCTTAATCTGTAGGTAACAAGCAATCACACTTCAGAGCCAATATTCTAGTAAATTGCAATTCAGAATACGTTGTTATTAAACAACATACATTGCATAACTTGCAGAGAGATGACAGAAGAAACAAAATCCGGTTGCATAATCCATGGTTGTATTCTTCTCTGCGCATACAAGATTCGATCTCCAAACGACAAATGAACAAAAAAACAAGTCCACAGAATCAGATCTGACAGGCACAAGGCATGCTATAAGAAATCATAATAGACATCGTTGGCCTTCCTAGCATTATTCAAAAGTACCTTTTTTATATTTTCTGGCTTTTCTAACGATTTTTTTGCCGCATAAGTTGCTAATTCATGTGAGACTAAGTAATTAAATAGTCAAAGTATGCACAAACGCCACCAAATTTTCTCAAAACGCTGCAATAGTGTTGGCCTCACACCAAAATAATCTTGAGTTGTTTTTTTCTTTCTAAAAAATCTCGATTTTCAAATTAAAGCTCTCTTACAAAGGAAAAATCAAACAGTATTATGTTTGCCTGCACAGACAGATACTACAATTTGGGTCTTTTTATAGCAAACCAGGCTGTGTGCTACTGCAATCTTGAATTTCAAAACTTTAATTTAGAAATTATCATAATGGTCCCAAAATCTAGAGAAAACAAAAAATTACAGAAGAAATCGAAGCCGAGACCAAGGAAAATCCCAAATTTAGCAAAATTTTGTGCCTCTGGAAGCAGAAATTGAGTTATAAAACAACATCGAGGGTTCACAAAAACCTGAAGAAAATCCTATAATCCAAAACTCAATCATTCTTACATGCTCGAACCCAAAGAAAAAATCTTGAAAACCTTTGAAATTTACCTGCAAATAAGTTGTTGACTTTCCTGGACTTCCTTGAGGCGTAAAAGAGAAAGAGGATCTACGACCTGTTGCTTATGCCATGTCCAGCAGGTTCGAAGCGCCTGCGCCGTTGGTAGTGAAATGACGAGCTTTGGTTTGTTGCTTCTAGATTGGTTGACACTGTGTTGATACCTTCATTTCCTTTTTCCAAAACAAAAAACAATGGATACCTTCATTTCCTATTACAAGAAAATGTTTCAGCTTATCGGATGTTGCTTCAAAGACGGTCAATTCAAATGTTTACAGAGTTAAACTTTCATCTGTCCTCCATCTGCACCATCACAAAACCATTAGATCGCTAAATATTCATTAAATCTCTGGCACGAAGGAATCAAAAGACCATAAAACCATTAGATCTGTAAATATTCATTAAATCTCAGCGCAAAGATTCAAAAGACCATATATTTAGTGTGGAGAGGGGATACGTGGGCTGCATGCAAGCTCCTGTGCCTACACCCAAGTTTTATTTTTCTATATTTAACTTTATGTTAATTATTATATTTAATTTTTTATTTTTTATTATTAATTTTTCTGTCAAGAAGCTGCAAATTTAATTCAGAAAAATTGTATGCCTTTACATGCAACACACGTGTATAAACTATATGATAACTGAAAACTTTTAATCAAGGCCACCATAAGCTAGGCGCTAGGTGAATAAGAAAAGTTTTTTTCATTTTATAGCCTGTATAAGCTTTCTCGTTCCCAACACAGGTAGTCGTGCAAAACCTTATGATGTTGAAGGCCACGTTATGCTATTTATGCTTGGAAAGTGGAGATTGCAGGGTCCACATGACTCACAGGCCCAAGGGATTAGGGAAAAACCTGATTTCTGCTGCGCCCATCTGAAGATCGATTCCGTTAAGGGTCTGGGTCTTACACCATCCAAGACACACAGAGAGCACAACAGATTAATGATTGAAGCTAAGGCGTACTAGCTCGATTAATGATTGAAGCTAAGGTGTACTAGCTCGCTTGCTTGCTAAGGTACAAAGTTATCATGGTTGCTTTCTCCACTTAGAGCTCTTGGCGCTAGGTCTTGAAGGTATTCATAATTTTCTCTATTTAAGCTTCTCCTTATTGCTTTCTTTCTAGACAAAGACTAGCTTCTAACTAACTAACAGAAGGAGGAGAGCATTAACAATGGGATTTTGTGCTGCTTAGCTTCGAACTAACTGAAGGAGGAGAGCACTAACAACTGGATTTTGGGCTGCTTGACACCTGCAATGCAGAAGACACCTGCCATTCATGCAAAAACCGCATATAAGGAACTTCGTAATCATCGATTTATAATTGATTTAATGCTATCGATCCTATAACACCATCAGCAGGGGAACCCACCTATGTTCAAATGGGTAGTAGGGACCCACGTATGTTCAAATGGGCAAGTAGGGACCCATGTATGTCAAAATGTGAAGCAGGGATGTTAGATCCGGTAATAGCAAAGACTAGACATGAAGGTATTCATAGCCAGTTAGTTCTGAAGTTGCTCTCTGGCCTGATATTCCTGGCTTTTAACCCACTGATCCTACTATTGGTATCAATTATACGCTGCTGAGCCAACGAAATGTCCTTCCGCGCTGGACCACAACCACCTATTTGCATTATGATTTTGATTTTTGCCTTTCTTTTTAATAAAAAGCGGACCAGGCAATGAGATAAAAGTCGAGAAACAAACGAGAGGGACTTTGAGTCGGGACAAAATCAAAGGGATATTTTCTTTGCTGTAGGCGAAGGAAAAAGCTATTTGTGACCGTTTCAAAAGCAGACGATATAAACACATTCTCACACACCGAATACCCACTCTCCTCTTTTTGTTCCCTACTCTGCACTGCATTGCCTTGAATTGTTTCTTTATCGATGTTTGTTTGCTTAGCATGCTGGTTTCTTTTGGGTGTTTCTGTTATGGTGGGATGATTTCCGTTCATTTCTTTGATGTTTTTCATTGTTATTTTTGCCCTATGCGCTTCATTGCTTGTCTGCCTGATTTTATTTTTGTTGTGGAACCTGAAGCACATTTTTGCTCTGTGTTTTGATTTTATTTTTGGTGCAGAAGGTGGAGCAGAAGATAGATGTGACTATTTTTAGATTTTAGATTTCTATAATTTTTCGCCTGGCATGCCACTCCAGTATACGTTTTCGCCTGGCATGGAATTGACAATCAGGTATGCTTACTGGGAGTTGCTTCATGGTTTAATAATTTTTATTTATTAATTGTTTGAGATTCAGATTTTGGAAAATTGGAAGGGTTTTAATTATTCGCATTGTAATAGATAGAAACCACCAATAGTAATAGTAATTATTGGTATTGTAAGGGTTCTAATAATTAATTTGCCATTGGAACCATAAATTACAGCTATCATTTGCCGGTATTAAAATCTTAATTTGCTGATGGTTGGTGTAAATTTTGTTGATGGTCTCAAGTGATCTCATAATCACGACCTTGTTCTTTCTATGTAGTTTTGGATCTTTTAACCCTACTCTGTATTCTTTAACGTGTTTTTTTGTGGGTCTTCGTGGCTTTTTAATTTTGATTGTTCTGTGAATAGATCAAGAATCCCTGATTCTCACATGTTGGAAATTTTTGGTAATTTCAAACAAAAAATTGAACAGAGAAAATGCTCTGTTTTTGCACAGGATCTTAACACAAGGAAGCAAAAAAAAAATGTTTGTTGGAGAAGAGAGTTTCACACACCAAAATAAACACTCTGTATTCATTAATCAAGCCACTGCAATTACAAATTTCATCCTCCGCCAGAGGGATTCACCAAGACTGCTTTAGATGCACAAAATAAAATGACTCTGTCTCAAAAATTTTACTCTGTCTCAACTGTAAATTCCACACTGCTGTGTGTAAGAAAACTTCTTACATTCGCATTTTGCTACATATTACACTGCATTACATTGCACATTCAGAAAACAACATTACCCTCACGCTGCTGCACATATTGGGTTTTCATTCTCCACACAAAAAAAAATAATTCTACACTGCCTTGTACCTTTTTCTTGTTCGCACTGCTGTGTGTTTCACTCCGTGCTTCCCTCACATTACATTACAATACGTTTTACTTGTCCCGTAAAACAAAAAACTTACACCCATGAATTTTAAAAATAATAAAATTAAAAAACTTTACCAACATCCTACCAACCATAATAAATTCATTAATTGTTTTACTGATAAAGAACGACGGTCAAAACACAAACTTTCACTTCACGTTAAGAAATAAATGCTGCAGGCCTGTTGCTGTACGTCAACCGTTGATCTGCCCTCAAAAAATCGGATGGCTATGGTCAATATCGGAAGCCCTCTTCTTACTGACCTGTAGGAATTTATAGGGTAAGTTCCTCAGAAAGAACACCAAAGGACACCACTCACAAACAGATCACAGATCAATACACCAATACTTTTGACATGGTTAAAACCCCCAAAGAGGGAAACAGTCCACGGCCTGAGCCAACGCGGCCACTTAAGGCAATTTATTAATAAAAGAATGAAAATTTACATAAGCTTCTCTCATGGACCGTTAACCTACAAATGACCCTCCATGCTCTTTAAATAGAGATCATGGACCAATCGGGTGTTAAGCCACGGATCAAGTGTCGATAATACCGAGGAGAGAATGAACCATCGGATCACTACATATCGTGACTATCGGATTGTAAGTTACAAAATGTACATAGTAAAGAAACACACTTTACCTAACTCTATACTAGACCAAGTTATACTTAACTATTTCCTATGTGTCAGAATATCCTAACATCCCCCCTTAAGAACAACTTGGGATAGGATTGAAGGATTTACAAATATGACACAATAGGAGAAGGAAGGAGGCACTAGAGCCTATCCCCCCTTAGTGACAACTTCCTGAACTCCAACCATAAATCAAAGTTTCGTGAACTTCACCTCTATGAGAGCCTTTGTAAAGATGTCTGCAACTTGATCATCTGTTGAACAATATTGCACTTCAAGAACATGGTCATGGATGAGTTTTCTGATGAAGTGCATGTGCAGTTCAATGTGTTTGTTGTGCTGATGTTGGACTGGATCTTTGCATAGTTGAATGGCACTTTGATTATCACACCAAAGTGTAGTCGGATGTTGCTGCTGAAAGCCAAATTCTGACAGGATCTAATGAAGCCACAAGGCTTCCTTACTAGCTTCTACGGCACCACGATACTTTAATTTTGCTGAAGAAAGGGAAATGGCACCTTGTTTCTTGCAAACCCATGTAATAGGTCCTGAACCAAGAGTGAACACATAACTTGCAGTAGACTTCCGATCATCAGGGTCACCAGCCCAATCGGAATCAGTGAAACCAACTAATAAAGGAGCTGCTTCGGCACTGTAATAAATCCCAAACTAAACTGTACCTCGAACATAACGAAGTATTCTTTTAGTTGCTTTCCAATGACTTTCATGTGGGTTTTGCATAAACCGAGCAACAAGGCCAACAGCAAAGGAAAGTTCAGGATGAGTACGGGTTAGATACAAAAGTTTTCCTACAAGTTGATGGTATAAGGTAGCATCAACTTCAGGAGAAGTACAAGTGACTGAAAGTTTGACTCCAGACTGAAAGGGAGAAGGGGCTGGCTTACAGTCTTCCATGTGAAAATGGCGTAGAATATCATAGGCATACTTGGACTGGGAAAGAGAAATACCTTCCTTGGATTGCAAGACTTGAAGACCAAGAAAATAATGTAAGTGTCCTAAGTCTGTCATTTCAAACTTCCTTTTAAGGCTAGACTTCACATGGTTTATAAGGTTGGGATCACTACCAGTCAGGATAAGATCATCAACATAAAGAACAAGAATGATAAGAGACTTGCCCACTTTCTTGGTGTAGACAGTATTGTCAGAATGACACCTAGAAAAGCCATTTTCTAAAAGAAAGTTATCCATTTTGGCATACAAAGCTCGAGGAGCTTGCTTGAGACCATAAAGGGATTTCTTAAGCCGACATACAAGGCTGGAGTCTATTTGTATAAAGCCATTAGGTTGTTCCATATAGATTTCTTCATGCAAGTCCCCATGCAAGAAGGCAGATTTAACATCCATCTGATGGACTTCCCATTTGAAAGAGGTAGGAAGGGAAAGAACAAGGCGGATAGAGTTAATTTTGGCAACAGGGGAGAAGGTTTCAGTGTAGTCAATGCCTTCAACTTGTGAAAAGCCCTTAGCAAAAAGACGAGCTTTATGTTTATCAACTTTCCCATCTGGTCCATACTTGGTTCTATAAACCCATTTGCATCTAACAAGTTTTCGTCCCTTTGGTAGAGGAACAAGATCCCATGTATCATTTGCCAATAATGAATGATATTCTTCATTCATAGCTGCTTCCCAATCTAGATGGCCTGAAGCTTTTGCAAAGGTGTCAGGATCATAATTCACTGAAGCTTGAGCCAGTAAAGAAGAGGCTCAAGGGCAAAACATAAACAGAAATATCACCGAGTCTGAATATAAATGATGAAGCTTTAGTGAATGCATGACTTCTAAATAAAATTGTCGCTTCCCAAACAACAAATCTGAAAACAAATATCCAATCCTCAGGCGACCATGCGCGAGTCTCCACATGACCTCTCTCCACGGGTCTTCCCACAAGCGCCTTACAGCTCAAAGCTCTTTTGGATTACAAGAACTGTCCTCAGACAGGTGGCCCAGTAGGCTTCAATATTAATAAAAGCAGAATAGAAATACACAAAGCTTATTACAACAGAGTGTCTCAGACTGAATGATCACAAAAGAGAAAATGACTCGAATGATCAGGATGATGACAATGGTCTGCAGACCTTTTCTTATATAGACTCTCTAAGCATCTAATCCTATCTACGCAATGATGTCAAAAGAAAATAATTGAGGGTCCTATCAGTATATTTGTCCACCGACGGTGTCTACTCAACCTTTTCTGTACAAAGGAATCCTTTCACAACATGTGATCAACATTATCACATTGCTGACAAAGATTCTACCAAGGGCCCGTTGGGCTTCTAGTCTCCCATAAGTCTTCTTCAGATGATTTGGGAGATGGTTCGTACTCACCTATTATCTGGCGGTAGTGTCTTTTCATCAGTCGGTCATACTGTTCATCGATTCCTTCATTTGGATCTTGCGCATCTGTCATTTCATATTTTTCTTTCGGCTGCAATATTGTTGTCCGGCGAGATGCTGCTGACAATGATTCTCCTTGGCAGATATTCGTTTTGAGTTTATGGAGGTCTGGTTGTTGTGAGGTATACATCAATTCTTGCTTTTGTTCTTGCTTTTCCCATTTATTCAAAAAAGGAAAAGCACTTACTTCAATATCAAGAAATGAATCTTTAAAGGCGTTCCAAGTTGCAGGCGCTCTCTGTACTGCCATCTCTATGCCATCTAAATATTTCGACTTAAAGAAATGGAACATGTTAATGGAGCTTTCAATAGCGTGTTGAATCCATAATCGACAATTTTCATTCAAAATATCTCTAAGCTGCCATCCAAGTTCAAAGATTATTGATGTACATATCCTTTTTGAAACCATTAAATTGACAAGATGGACGATATTATTATTCCAATTAGGAGATAAGATTGAAATGGTTACTAGTGCATTCTGATTAATTATGAACTTCAGGTCTTTAGGCTGTCCTTGTAATCCATCTAGTTTATTTAAAATTTTCAACTTTTCTGTCAGTCATAGATTTCCAAATTCATGGAACCATTTAGCATGCTGTTTAATTAATTCTTGGTTTTACCAGTTTCAAAACTGCCAATCCTTTCATGACTAGAAACTTGGGCAAATGGATTTGGCTCTATATTATCTCTGATCCTTAAACTGTGAAAATCCCAGGGATAAGCAAATGTCTTTAAATATTGTGTCGCTTTCTGTATACACTAGGATACTCTGGTAACCTGAACCTTTCTGCACTCTCCTCCTCTGATTTCCCAATCTGCAAAAATTTCAAAAATTTCATACTGAGGGAATGTATTAGTAAGATGATAATTCTCATCAATTCTCTTGAGGAAAGCAGCTTCGAGCTCCTCAAAAATATCTGGGATTTTTAATGTCACCAAATATTTTATCATTTCTTCTGTCATGGGAATTTCTTCTAAATCTAAAATCTTAGAACCTGTAAACAGATTGAGGGAAAAATCAACACCTCCTATGATCTAGTAGTAATTTAAGACTCTAAGTGTCCAGATCATTTCTTTTGTATAGACACTAGACCATAAATCACACAAGCTTCTGAAGAAAAGCTTAACCTTCATATTTGGCTAAGGAAAGATCTTTACCAAATTTTCATCTAAGCCTAGTGAGATGCCCACATTCTTTGATTGCCATGCCTGAGACTTTCTGATCCACATATTTCTTCGGAGTCTAAAACTGACCACTTTCTTGATTTCATCTGTTACAAAACTTGCATGACTTTCCAAAATTCTAAATCTATCTACAAATGTAGCAAAACTATCATCTTCAAGTCCTTTGCTTGGAATTTCAAAAACTAAATATTTACAGGTTATATACATCTTATTCATATCTCTTGTCAAAGAATCTGTCAAGACATTTGAATTGCCTGGAATCCACTCTACCTCAAATTCAAACTGCTGAAACCAAATTTGCCAGGCTAGAATTCTGCATTTTGCAGTTTGCCTTGAAATTTTAGCAGACAGAAAATATTTAAAATTTTTGGAGTCTGTTCTAATTAAAAACTTTACTGGGGTGAGATATACCTCAAAACGCTGAATTCCATTAAAAATAGCTAACGTCTCCTTTTCAACTATGAAGTAATTCTTTTGACTTGCCATAAATTCCCCAGAAGCATATCCACACAAATTTTCTTCGACTTCTCCCTCTTTATTCTTCCTTTGCTCTAGAAGTACAGCTGCCCAAAATTCAAGTGAAGCATCAGTTTGTAAAATAAGTAAACCATCACCTGGAGGTTGAAGCTTGGGTAAATGTTGGCATTCCTCTTTAAGCTTCTTTACTGCTGCAGTAGCTTCTTCAGACCAACCTTGGTTGATGTGTCTTCTGATTGGGGCTGTTTTTTCTCACAAATTCGGGATGTATTTGTGGAGATAATTTAGTACTCCAAGAAATCTTTCAATTGTCTTTTTGTCCTTCAATTCATCAGGAAATTGTGTTAATTTTGTTAGCACATGGGGCTGCATTTGAATAGCACCATTAGCAACATTAATCCCCAAAAAATCAATGCTATCCTGAAATAAGGACATCTTTCTTTCTGACAGAACAATTCCATGCTTTTTAACCTCTTCAAGAAAAATCTCTAAATGCTTTAAATGAGTCTGTACATCAGGACTATGTATCAAAATATCATCTATATATGTGACTACAAAATCATATTTAGCAAAAATATAATCCATCCTTCTTTGAAAAAAGGTTGGAGCATTCTTCAAGCCAAATGGAACAACTTTCCATTGATATAATCCTGCTGGGCATATGAAAGCTGTTTTGTGTCTATCTTCTGGCTAGATCTGGATTTGATAGTACCCAGACTTCATGTCAAATTTGCTAAACACCTTACTGTGTTGAATCTTTTGCATAATCACTTCGAGTCTTGGCAATGGATAATTAAAATTCTGAGTGATGGCATTAAGAGGTTTATAATTAATAACCATTCTTGGTTTACAATCTCAGAATGATTTCTTACTAGAAATGCAGAACATGCATAGTGAGATTCACTCGGCTCGATCAGTGGCATCTTTAGTAATTCTTGAATCTGATTCTTTATTTCTTGTTCATCGGCTGGTGTGCACGGAATCAACTTTCCCTTTACTCCATTGTCATGTAAGGTGACTATTTCTTGCATTGGACTTTCAGTTTCCCAAAATTGTTGTGGATTATCCGAGCAACTCTTTAGAAGTCTCTGGTAGATATCTTTCTTCTCTGTAGACCAATTAGTGTCAATGCATGCTAACTGCTTTGTTTTATTTTCTGCTCTGGTTTCATAAATCTGTAGGACTTCCTACCAGTCATTTGAATCTTTTACCGGCTTTCTAGTTCCTACTATTTTTTGACTATTCTCATGCCTAGCTTCAGAATTTACAATACTCAATCTAGGTATTGATATAGCCTTTTTCTTCAAGTTTATTATCAGCTTGTCCTGGCTGATAGTTACTGGTAGCACAGAGTTTCTGAATGGCATGCCTAACATCAAGCTTGTTGAAGGGTCATAATGCTGAATTGCTAAGATTTTAATAATACTCCCTCCAACTTTTAAAGGAATATTGTCTACATAATGTGTGAGCTGAACAGATCCTCCAATTGTTTCTGACACCAGTATATTTTTTAACTGTTTCCACAAGGGTTTGAACAGAGATGGCCTAGCCAGATTGTTAGAACCTCCAGTATCTACAAATGCATCCACAGAAATCCATTCACCTTTTACTTGCACTTGTACTGGAATATAAATCAGGCTATCTGTCTTAACAATCTTTTTTAACAAAGTATTCTGCTCTTCTTTAATACCCTCTAGTTGTGGCATACTGGTTGATGGCGTTATTTTCTTTTCATACGGACAGAAAGAATTAAATTGAGATACAGGCACTGCAGGTTGCTTACCTTTATCTTTACTAACTGATGCTATGCTCTTTGATTCATCATCTGAATCATCGTCTGTCTCGCTTGTCGATTCAAGATTTGAAGAACTCTCTATATCACTGTAATGTTGTTCACTAGAATAGTCTAAACAAGATGTACATACATTCATCTTCTGTACATTATCACATTCATCTTCAACATCTGAAACTTCTGTAAGAATATACACATCAGAAATTTCATCATCTGACTCTACAACAGACCAGTCATCTTGAAACTCTTCAATATCTACACAAGCTCTGAGTTTACTAGATGATTTCTAGGGGCACTTTCTAGCAAAGTGTCCTTCCTTTTTACAAATGAAACAACAATTGTTGTTTCTGGGCTTGTTTCTTTTCTTCAAAAATCTGTATTTTCTGAAAGGCCTCTTTGGGTTTGATATTCTTTTTGGTTTGTATTTGCCATACCTTTTGGATTTCTTTTTTTCTTTAAAAGGTGTCCATGGCAATACTGGTCTACAGACATTGGAACTTGGAGTGATGTCGTGTGCTTTCTTCTGCCAACATAGATATTTTACTTTTTGTGAAACTCTGAACAGAATATCAACCCAATAGATTTGATCTAGACTTTTTAGCTGAACTTCTAGATCTTTCATTATTAGATCTCCCAAATTGCCTGGTAATTTTGATAAAAATGCAATTTTTTGAGCAAGGTCATTAAAAAGATTAGCTTTAAATACTTTAGCCATAAAAATTTTACCAAACTGATCTAAATACTTTAGATCTTTTAATTCCATACGACTAAGGTCAGTTAAAAGCTGCTTTCTCTCATCTGCTGGTTCTGGCACAAATTGGGTTTTTAGCAAAATTTCTAACGTGGACAAACCGGCTTCCATGACTACTCTTCTCTCGGTTTCTGATCCTCCCATCCACCAATCAAAAACAATTCCTGCCATCCTCTTTTCAGCTAGAATCATAATAGATATATTATCTAATTTTGTAGTGACCTGCATCTGGTATAAGGCTCCTATCCATATTCTGATAGACTCTCCTGGATTAGATGAGCTATCTAGATCTAGAATATAACCGCTAGAGTTTGTAGCAAACAGATCTTCTTCGACTCTAGGATACTTTGTAGTTTCTTTCAGAATATGAGCTTTATTCTGATTATGGATGGACGACATAATAAAAGATGGGAATTTTTTTGCAGCTTGTTCTAATGCCGTGACTTCCTTTTTAGACTCAAAGGATTTGTCTATTTTGTATGTCTTTGAAGATTTTGTGTCACTAGTTAGTTTACCAGTGCCTATGGAAGTTCCTTCTCCAGCACTAGATTGAGCCACTTCTTTTTTATCTTCTTCATCTTCTTCTAAATCCCAATAGTTTGGAGTGGACATATCTACATGAAACTTTGGGATTTTCTTGGCCTTCTTTCTCTGTTTCCTTCTTCTCCTTTCTTCTTTTTCTGCTTGTTTCTCTTCATATAACAGCTTTAAATTTTCATTTATCAAATCAGCTTGTTTTCCCAAATCATTTAAAACATCCTAGGCATGGGAGCACCAAGTAGTCAAGTAGTTTCCTACTTGATAAACCTGATCCATATCATTTGGGTCTTGAGAATTATGTTCTAACAAGGGAGCACAATTTGCTCTTGTAGAAGGCTGTCTACTTTGAGATGAAGAAACACAGAACTTGGTTTTGGGTGGCCATTTCCCCCCTCTAACAAATCTTTTGTTAGAAAACTGATATTCTTCTATAGGTGGAAAAGTATGTACATGAGTCCTCAACATTTTATTGATTGCAAAAAAGGGTTTTTCTTCAGGAATATACAACTGATTTTCAGACTGGGGTGTACTGGTGGAAGTAGAAGGTTGTTCTTCTGGTATAGTGAGCTGTCTATAAAAAGACATTCTTCCACTTTGGATTGAATTTCCGGCTGGTAATACATGTTTCTCTGGCAAGACTATGGGTTGTGGAATTCTAGGATGGTCTGGATTGGGTATGATTTTTACACCACCATCCATAAGAGCCATTCTCTTAATCCTTTTATTTGCATGATCTGAAGCCAAAGATTTATATTGGATATACCAGTCATTGGGTAAGGATTCTTTTTCATAATGCACACCTTAAATTTGAGCATTTCCTATCCCAACTGTTACACAATCTTTCAACACTGGCTGTTTTAATTTTGGATGAACTGTATTAGTAAGTTGAAAAGAAGTCTCGACTATTACAGACAAAAATTCACTGTCATCTACCATAGATAACCCTTGTACTGCTATCAAGGCTTTCCAACAGTCTTTAAGATGGGCATCTGTTAGACTGATAGCATAATCAGGAAAAATTGTTCCGTGCTGACAACCAGATGATAAGTTTCCCAAAATGGTTCCTATTCTAGCATGATCATATTCATTATGCCTTGTATCAAATAACTCTGCTATGCAAGGAGTATCCAACCCATGTCTGAATAGAGGAGCTAGACCAAGTCTAATTGCTCCAAAATGTAAGTAATGAAACCTTCCTTCCTTAGCATACTTTCTGAACTTTCTTATTTCATCCTCAGAGAATAAATTTAAACCAACTATCTGTACAAATGGACCTTTAATTCTGAGTTTGAGCTCTACTTCTTTAAAATAATACTTCTTTGAGAGTTTGAACATAAGCGGGACTGGATAGACTTCTTTTGTATCCAAAGCAGGAGGGTTCCAGCTTTCAGGGTCTTCTACTTGTTCATGTTCATTTATGTCTGACTCCACAGATCTACTTTCTACTTCAGAGATTGATTTTTTGTCAATGGTAGAAAACGATCTCAAAAATCTAGCCATAATGGACTGATACAATTGTATTCCAGAAATTGACTGAAGGAGATTTTATCTACTCGACACAATGTAAAAAAAATATGTCTTTCGAAGGCTTCCTAGCTTTCTTCAGATTCTGTCTATAGAATGTATTTCGTCAAGGTTATATTTCCAAGGAACGGGTTATGGCTCTGATACCAAAATATACTCAAAATTTAACTCTGACCTTTCAAGGGCAAAAAAACTTTGACCTTTCAAGTGCAAAACACAAATAGAAATATCACCGAGACTGAATATAAATGATGAAGCTTTAGTTAATGCACGACTTACTTCCAAATAAAATTGTCGCTTCCCAAACAGCAAATCTGAAAACAAATATCCAATCCTCAGGCGACCATGCGCGAGTCTCCACACGACCTCTCTCCATGGGTCTTCCCACAAGCGCCTTACAGCTCAAACCTCTTTCGGATTACAGGAACTGTCCTCAGACAGGCGGCCCAATAGGCTTCAATATTAATAAAAGCATAATAGAAATACACAAAGCTTATTACAACCGAGTGTCTCAGACTAAATGATCATAAAAGAGCAAATGACTCGAATGATCAAGATGATCACAATGGTCTGCAGACCCTTTCTTATATAGACTCTCTAAGCATCTAATCCTATCTAAGCAATGATGTCAAAAGAAAATAATTGAGGGTCCTGCCGGTATCTTTGTCTAGCGACGGTGTCTACTCAACCTTTTCTGTACAAAGGAATCCTGTCACAACATGTGATCAACATTATCACATTGCTAACAAAGATTCTACCGAGGGCCCGTTGGGCTTCTAGTCTCCCATAAGTATTCTTCAGATGATTCGGGACATGGTTCGTACTCATCTATTATTTGGCGGTAGTGTCTTTTCATTAGTCGGTCATACTGTTCATCGATTCCTTCATTTGGATCTTGTGCATCTGTCATTTCATCTTTTTCTTTCGGCTGCATTATTGTTGTCCAGCGAGATGCTGCTGACGATGATTCTCCTTGGCAGATATTCATTTTGATTTTATGGAGGTCCAGTTGTTGTGAGGTATACATCAATTCTTGCTTTTGTTCTTGCTTTTCCCATTTATTCAAAAAAGGAAGAGCACTTACTTCAATATCAAGAAATGAATCTTTAAAGGCGTTCCGGGTTGCAGGCGCTCTCTGTACTGCCAGCTCGATGCCATCTAAATATTCCCACTTAAAGATCTGGAACATGTTAGTGGAGCTTTCAATAGCGTGCTGAATCCATAATCGACAATTTTCATTCAAAATATCTCTATGCTGCCATCCAAGTTCAAAAATTATTGATGTACATATCCTTTTTGAAATCATTAAACTGACAAGATGGACGACATTATTATTCCAATTTGGAGATAAGACTGAAATGGTTACTAGTGCCTTCTGATTAATTATGAACTTCAGGGCTTTAGGCTGTCCTTGTAATCCATCTAGTTTATTTAAAATTTGCAACTTTTCTGTCAGTCTTAGATTTCCAAATTCATGGAACCATTCAGCATGCTGTTTAATTAATTCTTGGTTGTTACCAGTTTCAAAACTGCCAATCCTTTCATGACTAAAAACTTGGGCAAATGGATTTGGATCTATATTATCTTTGATCCTTAAACTGTGAAAATCCCAGGGATAAGCAAATGTCTTTAAATATTGTGTCGTTCTCTGAATACACTGGGATACTCTGGTAACCTGAACCTTTCTGCACTCTCCTCCTCTGATCTCCCAATCTGCAAAACTTTCAAAAATTTCATACTGAGGGAATGTATCAGTAAGATGATAAATCTCATCAATTCTCTGGAGGAAAGCAGCTTCGAGCTCCTCAAAAATATCTGGGATTTTTAATGTCACCAAATATTTTATCATTTCTTTTTTCATGGGAATTTCTTCTAAATCTAAAATCTTAGCACCTGTAAACAAACTGAGGGCAAAATCAACACCTCCTATGATCTGGTAGTAATTTAAGACTCTAAGTGTCCAGATCATTTCTTTTGTATAGATGCTAGACCATAAATCACACAAGCTTCTGAAGAAAAGCTTAACCTTCATATTTGGCAAAGGAAAGATCTTTACCAAATTTTCATCTAAGCCTAGTGAGATGCCCACATTCTTTGATTGCCATGCCTGACACTTTCTGATCCACATATTTCTTTGGAGTCTAAAACCGACCACTTTCTTGATTTCATCTGTTACAAAACTTGCATGACTTTCCAAAATTCTAAATCTATCTACAAATGTAGCAAAACTATCATCTTCAGGTCCTTTGCCTAGAATTTCAAAAACTGAATATTTACAGGTTATATACATGTTATTCATATCTCTTGTCAAAGAATCTGTCAAAAAATTTGAATTGCCTGGAATCCACTCTACCTCGAATTCAAACTGCTGAAACCAGAATTGCCAGGCTAGAATTCTGCCTTTTGCAATTTGCTTTCAAATTTTAGTAGATAGAAAATATTTAAAATTTTTGGAAATTGTTCTAATTAAAAACTTTACTGGGGTGAGATATACCTCAAAACGCTGAATTCCATTAAAAATATCTAACATCTCATTTTCATCTATGAAGTAATTCTTTTGACTTGCCGTAAATTCCCCAGAAGCATATCCACACAAATTTTCTTCGACTTCTCCCTCTTTATTCTTCCTTTGCTCTAGAAGTACAGCTGCCCAAAATTCAAGCGAAGCATCAGTTTGTAAAATAAGTAAACCATCACCTGGAGGTTGAAGCTTGGGTAAACGCTGGCATTCTTCTTTAAGATTCTTTATTGCTGCAGTAGCTTCTTCAAACCAACCTTGGTTGATGTGTCTTCTGATTGGGGCTGTTTTTTCTCACAAATTCGGGATGTATTTGTGGAGATAATTTAGTACTCCAAGAAATCTTTCAATTGTCTTTTTGTCCTTCAATTCATCAGGAAATTGTGTAAATTTTGTTAGCACATGGGGCTGCATTTGAATAGCACCATTAGCAACATTAATCCCCAAAAAATCAATGCTATCCTGAAATAAGGACATCTTTCTTTCTGACAGAACAATTCCATGCTTTTTAACCTCTTCAAGAAAAATCTCTAAATGCTTTAAATGAGTCTGTACATTAGGACTACGTATCAAAATATCATCTATATATGTGACTATAAAATCATATTTAGCAAAAATATAATCCATCCTTCTTTGAAAAAAGGTTGGAGCGTTCTTCAAGCCGAATGGAACAACTTTCCATTGATAGAATCGTGCTGGGCATATGAAAGCTGTTTTGTGTCTATCTTCTGGCTGGATCTGGATTTGATAGTACTCAGACTTCATGTCAAATTTGCTAAACACCTTACTGTGCTAAATCTTTTGCACAATCACTTCGGGTCTTGGCAATGGATAATTAAAATTCTGAGTGATGGCATTAAGAGGTTTATAATTAATAACCATTCTTGGTTTACCTCTTACAATCTCAGAATTATTTCTTACCAGAAATGCAGAACATGCATAGTGAGATTCACTCAGCTCGATCAGCTGCATCTTTAGTAATTCTTGAATCTCATTCTTTATTTCTTGTTCATCGGCTGGTGTGCATGGAATCACCTTTCCCTTTACTCCATTGTCATGTAAGGTGACTATTTCTTGCATCGAACTTTCAATTTCCGAAAATTGTTGTGGATTATCTGAGCAACTCTTTAGAAGTCTCTGGTAGATATCTTTCTGCTCTGTAGACCAATTAGTGTCAATGCATGCTAACTGCTTTGTTTTATTTTCTGCTTTGGCTTCATAAATTTGTAGGACTTCCTGCCAGTCATCTGAATCTTTTACCGACTTTCTAGTTCCTACTCTTTTTTGACTATTCTCATGCCTAGCTTCAGAATTTGCAATACTCAATCTAGGTACTGATATAGCCTTTTTCTTCAAGTTTATTATCAGCTTGTCCTGGCTGATAGTTACTGGTAGCACAGAGTTTATGAATGGCATGCCTAACATCAAGCTTGCTGAAGGGTCGTAATGTTGAATTGCTGAGATTTTAATAATACTCCCTCCAACTTTTAAAGGAATATTGTCTACATAATGTGTGAGCTAAACAGATCCTCCAATTGTTTCTGACACCAGTATATTTTTTAATGGTTTCCACAAGGGTTTGAACAGAGATGGCCTAGCCAGATTGTTAGAACCTCCAGTATCTACAAATGCATCTACAGAAATCCATTCACCTTTTACTTGCACTTGTACTGGAATATAAATCAGGCTATCTGTCTTAACAATCTTTTTTAACAAAGTATTCTGCTCTTCTTTAATACCCTCTAGTTGTGGCATACTGGTTGATGGCGTTATTTTATTTACATACGGACAGAAAGAATTAAATTGAGATACAGGCACTGCAGGTTGCTTATCTTTATCTCTACTAACTGATGCTATGCTCTCTGATTCATCATCTGAATCATCTTCTGTCTCGCTTGTCGATTCAAGATTTGAAGAACTCTCTATATCACTGTAATGTTGTTCACTAGAATATTCTGAACAAGATGTACATACATTCATCTTTTGTACATTATCACTTTTATCTTGAACATCTGAAACTTCTGTAAGAATATACACATCAGAAATTTCATCATCTGACTCTACAACAGACCAGTCATCTTGAAACTCTTCAATATCTACACAAGCTCTGAGTTTACTAGATGATTTCTGGGGGCACTTTCTAGCAAAGTGTCCTTCCTTTTTACAAATGAAACAACAATTGTTGTTTCTGGGCTTATTTCTTTTCTTCAAAAATCTGTATTTTCTGAAAGGCCTCTTTGGGTTTGATATTCTTTTTGGTTTGTATTTGCCATACCTTTTGGATTTCCTTTTTTCTTTAAAAGGTGTCCATGGCAATACTGATCTACAGACATCGAAACTTGGAGTGATGTCGTGTGCTTTCTTCTGCCAACATAGATATTTTACTTTTTCTGAAACTCTGAACAGAAGATCAACCCAATAGATTTGATCTAGACATTTTAGCTGAACTTCTAGATCTTTCATTATTAGATCTCCCAAATTGCCTGGTAATTTTGATAAAAATGCAATTTTTTGAGCAAGGTCATTAAAAAGATTAGCTTTAAAGACTTTAGCCATAAAATCTTTACCAAACTGATCTAAATACTTTAGATATTTTAATTCCATAGGCTAAGGTCAGTTAAAAGCTACTTTCTCTCATCTGTTAGGTCTAGCACAAATTGGGTTTTTAGCAAAATTTCTAACATGGACAAACCAACTTCCATGACTACTCTTCTCTCGGTTTCTGATCCTCCCATCCACCAATCAAAAACAATTCCTGCCATCCTCTTTTCAGCTAGAATCATAATAGATATATTATCTAATTTTGTAGTGACCTGCATCTGGTATAAGGTTCCTATCCAAATTCTGATAGACTCTCCTGGATTAGATGAGCTATCTAGATCTAGAATATAACCACTAGAGTTTGTAGCAAACAGATCTTCTTCAACTCTAGGATACTTTGTAGTTTCTTTCAGAATATGAGCTTCATTCTGATTATGGATGGACAACATAATAAAAGATGGGAATTTTGTTGCAGCTTGTTCTAATGTCATGACTTCCTTTTTAGACTCAAAGGGTTTGTCTATTTTGTATGTCTTTAAAGATTTTGTGTCACTGGTTAGTTTACCAGTGCCTATGGAAGTTCCTTCTCCGGCACTAGATTGAGCTGCTTCTTTTTTATCTTCTTCATCTTCTTCTAAATCCCAATAGTTTGGAGCGGACATATCTACATGAAACTTTGGGATTTTCTTGGCCTTCTTTTTCTATTTCCTTCTTCTCCTTTCTTCTTTTTCTACTTGTTGCTCTTCATATAACAGCTTTAAATTTTCATTTATCAAATCAACTTGTTTTCCCAAATCATTTAAAACATCCTCGACATGGGAGCACCAAGTAGTCAAGTAGTTTCCTACTTGATAAACCTGATCCATATCATCTGGGTCTTGAGAATTATGTTCTAACAAGGGAGCACAATCTGCTCTTGTAGAAGGCTGTCTACTCTGAGATGAAGAAACACAGAACTTGGTTTTGGGTGGCCATTTCTCGAACTGAGAATGTGTACGTCGCTGATTTGTAGGATCATCGGCAAGATCACCTGCTGCATCCCGAGTAGCATGGACCCATTTTAGAAGCTGAGGAGCTGAAGGAGGATCCTGAGAAGGTGGGGGAGGATTGTCATCCTCGCTTTCATGATCTGAAGAAGAAATATTTCAAAAGTAGAAGAGATAGGAAGAGGTGGCACATCCGCCGAACTAGGCTCATAGGCCGATATATTTTCAGCAAACTTCACATCTCTTCTAATGATAACATTCTTGGACTTAAGTGGAATAAGTCTATATCCTTTGACATCTTCAGAATATCCAAGAAAAATACATTTTTCACTTAGATTAGGTTCTAAATCTTTATGTTTCTCATCTGGAATATGGGCCCATGCTTCACTTCCAAAAACACGAAAGTGACTTACATCTGGTTTAATTGAGCTCCATGCTTCTTCTGGAGTGATATTCTTTAAAACCTTAGTAGGTGTGCAATTTATTATGTAATTTGCACAGTTAATTGCTTCTGCCCAATAATTAAGACTATGTCCTTTAGATTGAAGCATACAATTAGCCATTTCCTTTAAGGTGCGATTCTTCCTTTCAGCTACACCATTTTGTTGTGGAGTATATGGAACAGTATGTTGCATTTGAATTCCATTCTCAGTGCAAAAGTTGATGAATTTGTTGTTAACATATTCTCCGCCATTATCAGATCTTAGCTTAAGAAGTTGATGTCCAGATTGTTTTTCAACAAAGGCCTTAAAGGCTAAGAACATGTTAAATACTTCACTCTTGAGTTTTAAGAAGTATACCCAAGTGCGTCTGGAGAAATCATCAATGAAAGTTAAGAAATACTTGTAGCCAGAGAATGAAACAACTGGAAGTGGACCACATAAATCACTATGCACAAGCTGTAAAGGGGCTGAGGCGTGCCAAGAGGCACGCTTTTCAAAACTGTCCTGATGATGTTTTCTGAGTACACATCCAGAACAAACACCATCTCTGCAAGATACCATTGGAAGACCTGTCACCATATTTTCTTTACATAGATTCTGAAGAGAGCGATAGTTTAAGAGACCAAATCACTCATGCCAAAGTTTGCTCACTTCAACATTATGAGAAACAAATACCGAGGGAAGATTCGATGACCCAAAGTTGTGAAACTTATACAACCTTGTAGAATCATCAGCAATGCCAGTAGCTAAAATCTTTCTAGGATCTCTTAGGTCCTTAATTACAACATCGTGAGGTGAAAATTCAACGATTTTACCTTCACCTAAATGAGTTATCTGATATACAGATAGAAGGTTGCAGGATAAGGTTGGAACACATAATACATTATTAAACTGACCATTGTCTAGATGAACAGTTCCAGTCCCTACAACACTAAGAGATCTATCATCACCAACATATATATTTTTGGTGTGACAATCATTTGAAGAAGAAAACATGGCTTTGTTTTTGGCCATGTGATAAGAAGCTCCAGAATCAATGAGCCACTCATGAGAATGAGAAGAAGAAGATACATTTAGTGCATAGCCAGATCGAGATGCTTGACAACCACATGCAGAAAGTGCCATTCCTGAAGATGAAGTTGAAGTTGAAAAGTGCTCCAAATGGATGTTATGCTTCTTCATTGCTGCTTCCAAGGCTCCCATCTTCTTAAAGCATTTGGATTCTAAGTGGCCATCTCGATTACAAAAGTTGCAATGTCTATCAGTCTTCTTCCCTTTGTTTTTATTTGTCTTATCATTTTGTTGAAATGATTTTTCATTTTGAGGCTGAAATTGCTTAGGACCCTTGTTTGGTTTAGGACCATTCCTTCTAGGATACAACTTCTTAGGATTCTTTGGATTTTGTTGCTGTTGTGCAGCTAACGCTTTCTTAGAAGAATTTCTAAGATTAAGAAGACCAAGGTGTAAGAGTTTTTCTTGTTCTCTTATTAAAGAATCACAAAAAGAATCAAAAGAAGGGGACTTGTAGTCTTGTCCTTGAGAAATGAAGGCTTCTCTTGTAGAATGGAAGGTGGAAACAAACACAGAGTAGGCTGTTCCCAACTTAGGAAGAATGGAATAGATAAGGTTACTATCTTCTTTCTTAACCTTAACACCTTCCAAGAGAAGTCTAAGGGTCTTGAACTTGGACAAAAAATCTTCATGCAAGAAAAATTATTGGGGTCCAATGTAAGCAACTCATTTTCAAGTTGATGGGCTCTAAGTTCATTTTTTATTCCAAAAACTTTAGTAATCTGTTTCAATGTTTCATCAAGAGTATCAAGTTCTGCAATATGGAATCTAAGATCTCGAGAAATAGACATCCCCATCAACCCATGTGCTTGATCTTGCCTATTTTCCCATTTAGCTGCCTTATCTTCATCTTTTGGTTTGATTTCTTGGCCTGTGGCTATTCTGTAGAGACCTTTACTTCTAAGTAAATCCACAATGTAGGACCACCATTGGAAGTAGTTGGTTCTGTCAAGAATAACTTGGCATGGAATTTCCATTTTAATAGAAACTGAAGCTATAGATGCTGAAACTAAGTGTTGCAATGGAAAGATCTCGAAAAATTAGGCTGTTTCAAAAAAACAGTTCTGAAAATGGCTTCCGGATGAAGAAGTTATGGCTTTTTGAAGAAAATTTGATGAAGATGTCGACGAAGTGCGGGAATGTGCGGAAATGAAAAATTCGCCCCCACAAAAAGGAGACTTGAACTCAAGACCTCTACTCTCATAAATTAGCTTCGGACCAAGTGAGCTATACAAAAAGTTTGAGAGAGAGAGAGAGAGAGAGAGAGAGGGGGGTTGAAGCTTTGGGTTGCATGCTTGCTTTGAGAAAGCTCTTTTTCCCTACAAAACAAAAAACACAAAACCCAACACGGACATACAAAAAAAAATCGAACCTTACGGCTCGAAGTTAGCTTTAGTCAGAAACTAAATATTTTCCTCAATATTTCTGATTTTCTAAGATCACACTAAGGCGCAGCAGAAAAGAGCATACGCATAAGAAAAATCCTTCCTTTCTGTTTCTGATTTGCCCAGATCGAACAGAGTCGCGGGGAAAAGAGCATACGCAGAAATGAAAGGTATAGATCCGGTAATAAAAAAAGCTAAATAACCGAAACCGAAATAAACAGAGAGAAAATAACTGTAAATTGCAAATAAACACTGTATACCTCCAGATCTTAAAAATGATGCAGTTAGGGCTACCGGAAACTCCTTACTGGAATAGATGCTCCCAACACAACAGATCAGTCCTCTTGGCCCGCAAGTAGTCAGAAACAGTAGATCTAGGAAACGATAGTCGGATGCAGTTCTACTGGCTTCAGATTTGGATCACCAACGAACGCGGCCCTCAAATAGCTCTAATACCATGTAGGAATTTACAGGGTAAGTTCCTCAGACAGAACACCAAAGGACACCGCTCGCAAACAGATCACATATCAATACACCAGTACTTTTGACGTGGTTAAAACCCCCAAAGAGGGAAACAGTCCACGGCCTGAGCCAACGTGACCACTTCAGGCAATTTATTAATAAAAGAATGAAAATTTACATAAGCTTCTCTCATGGACCGTTAACCTACAAATGACCCTCCATGCTCTTTAAATAGAGATCATGGACCAATTGGGTGTTAAGCCATGGATCAACTGTCGATAATACCGAGGAGAGAATGAACCGTCGGATCACTACATATCGTGACCATCGGATTGTAAGTTACAAAATGTACATAGTAAAGAAACACACTTTACCTAACTCTATACTAGACCAAGTTATACTTAACTATTTCCTATGTGTCGGAATATCCTAACATGAGCTTTACCTTCCGGGGAAATGGCTGTTTTGGAACAGTTCCCGTGGACACGCGTCAACAAGTGAGTGTGATCGGAGCCCCCTTGAAAAATACCACGCTGCGTGAAAGGTGGTGCGGGGAAAACTGTCGGTGGTTTTGCAGTCGTCGTTTACTGGCGGCTTCCGGCAACGTGCAGTTAAAAGTATATTTCAACACTCCCCTTTACATTCAACTGTTGGGTTATCAGTCATACCTGGACATTTCCTCAAAAATTCAAAACTTTTCTGCCCCAATGGTTTGGTTAGAATGTCTACAACCTGCTCCTCAGTCCTGCAATGTTTTAAAACAATTTCTCCATTGCTTACCAATTCCCTGATGTAATGAAACTTTGTGTCGATGTGTTTCGTTCTCTTATGAAACACAGAATTCTTGGATAATGCAATAGCTGAGCTATTGTCACAAAAAATCACTATTCCTTTTTCTTGCTCTTGGCGTAAACTCCTTAACATCCTTCTCATCCAAACTTCTTGACATGTTGCTGCTGTAGCTGCCACATATTCTGCCTCTACTGTAGACAACGCTACAATAGGCTGTTTCTTAGAAGCCCATGAAATGGCTCCTGAACCCATGTGAAAAACATAACCGGATGTGCTTTTCCGATCATCTACACTTCTAGCCCAATCACTATTAGTGTATCCAATTAAATCTAAACATTCTGAGACAGTATATAAAATGCCAAACCTTTTAGTACCTTTAACATACCTCAGAATTCTTTTTGCTGCCTGCCAATGTGCTTCTTTTGGCCTCTCCATGAATCTGGAAATCAAACTAACAGCATGCATTATATCCGGCCTAGTTGCAGTCAAATACATGAGGCTGCCAACTATGCTCTTGTACAAACTAGGATCAAAATCCTTGTTGCTGTCCTCTTTGCTGAGTTTTAATCCCATCACTGTGAGAGTGATTGCTGCCTTGCTGTCCTGCATGTTAAATCTTTTCAACACTTCATTAACATATTTCGCCTATGAGATAAAAATCCCATTTTCATTTTGATCTACTTCTATTCCTAAGAAGTATCTCAGCAAACCCATGTCAGTCACTTCAAATTCCTCTTTCATGACTGCTTTGAAATTTTCAATGAGATATTCATCATTACCTGTGAAAATAACATCATCAACATATAACACAACAATTAGAATTTTACCATCATTTTCTTCGATGTAGAGGGTGGGTTCTCCCTCACATTTTTCAATTCCATTTTCCAATAGATAGGAATCTATCCTACTGTACCACGCTCTTGGTGCTTGCTTCAGCTCATAAAGAGCTTTATTCAATTTGCACACTTTGTGCTCTTGGCCTTTCTTTTCAAAGCCTAGAGGTTGTTCAATATAAACCTCCTCCTTTAACACTCCATTTAGGAATGTTGACTTCACGTCCATTTGGTAAACTTTCCACTTGTTTTGTGCTGCTATGGACAACACTGCTCTCACAGTTTCCATTCTAGCAACCAGTGCAAAATTTTCCTCATAGTCTCTCCCATACTGCTGCTTGTATCCTTTGACAACAAGTCTTGCCTTGTGTCTTTCTATTTTGCCTTCAGCATTACTCTTGGTCTTGTAAACCCATTTAACTCCAATGACTTCTTTTCCTTTTGGTATTTCAACTAAATCCCATGTCTTGTTTCTTTCTATGGCATTGATCTCCTCATCCATAGCTTCTATACATTTCCTATCCTTAATAGCATCTTCGAAATGAATAGGGTCATCAACATGACAATATAAAGCAAACAAAGAATTCATACCTTCATCATAAATGTCACTTAAATTTCTGAACTTCTTACCTCTTTCATTTGGTGTGCAAGTGCTTGAAGAAGCACTTGAATTTCCTCCTTGTGGTGTGCTTGGAGAAGCACTTTCATTTCTCCTCAAGGGTGTCCCTTGCTGTCCTTGTGTTGGCACTGCTGTTTGGGGATATATTTCAGCCATCTCTTCATCATCTTCATCATGAGACAAATAGTTTTTAACATTCACTGTTTTCTCTATGCTTCCATCCCAAGCTTCCTCCTCAATGAGCTGAACATCTCTGCTCACAAAAAACTTCTTGGTGGATGGGTTATACAACCTGTAAGCTTTGGATTCCTCATTGTATCCAATGAAAATACATTTCTCCCCTTTGCTGTCCAACTTCTTCCTTAGCTGATCTGGAATGTGTGCATAGGCCACACATCCAAAAACTTTCATGTGGGTGACTCCTTGCTTCCTCCCACTCCATGCTTCTTCCGGCACTCTGTTCATCACTGCTTTTGTAGGGCATCTATTCAAAATGTACGCTGTACAATGTACAGCATCAGCCCAATAATCGTTTGGCAAATGCTTTGCCTTTAACATACTCCTCGCCATATCCATGATTTTCCTATTCTTTCTTTCAGCAACTCCATTTTGCTGCAGGGTGTACCTAGCTGTAAATTGCTTATGAATTCCATTTTCTCTACAAAAACGTAGAAATTCCTTGGAGATATACTCACCTCCTCTATCAGTTCTCAGAACTTTGATATGCAGCCCGCTTTGGTTTTCCACAAGTGCCTTGAAATTTCAAAATTTTTCAAACACTTCACTTTTGTTCTTTAGGAAATAAACCCAAGTTTTTCTAGTAAAATCATCAATGAATGTTAATATGTAGTGGCTGCCTGCAAGTGATGGAGTTTGCATCGGTCCACATAAATCTGAGTGGACAATTTCTAAGGGTGCTTTTGCCCTTATGCTTTTACCTGATGGTAAACTTTCTCTGTGTTTTTTCCCCAAGATACAAACTTCACAAAGGCTGTCCAGTTTCTCTATCAATGGTAATCCTCTTACCATTCCTTTTCTACTCAATAAATTAAGACCTCCAAAGTTGAGATGTCCAAATCTCAAGTGCCACAACCAATTTTCATCTTTTGGTTCGCTTTGGAAAGCCTCTTGAGTCACTGCTACAATTACTTCTTTATTTTTCAAATATGCCTTCATTCTGAGAGGGAACATCCTGTTCTTTGTCATCTTCACTTCAGCAATACACTGTTTGTTGGGTGCTCTATCCATGATGGTGCATACATCATTCACAAAGAAAACATTGTAACCCTTTTGAACAAGCTGTCCAATACTTAAGAGGTTACATTTCATTCCAGGAACATAATAAACATCTACTATGGTTTTCTTTTCACCTTTCTTTGTTAAAACTTTTACTTCTCCTTTTCCCATAACAAAAACTTTATTATCAGTCCCTAGTGTGACTTGTGACTTCACATTCTGATCTAACATGGAAAACAGGGCTATGTTTCCTGTCATATGGTTGCTGCAACCAGAGTCTAGAAACCATACATCTTCACTCTTTTCTTCAGCAATATTACAGGCTAAAAACAAATTGTTTTGGCTGATATTTTCTCTAGTGAAATTTGCACTAGTTCTATTACTCATATCATGTTGCTTCTTCCTACATTCATTTGCATAATGCCCATATTTTTTACAATAATAACATTGGACATTGGATTTTTCATACCTTTGTCCTTGAGCATGATGTTGTCCACTTTGTTGGCTACTGCCTTGGCCTTGGTTCTGATTTGGATTGTTGCCTCTTCTTTCAGTGTTTGCTGAACTGTTTCTTCCACCTCTGTTTTGGCTTTTGCCTCTTCCTCTCTTGTTTCCTCTGCCTTGACCTCTTCCTCTTCCAAAGGAGATTTGGGTCTTGAAGGCATGCTCTAGAGATGATTTTTCATTTCTACTCAATCTCTGCTCATGTGTTATCAGTGATGCATGTAGTTCATCAACTGTGAAATTTGTGAGATCCTTTGTCTCTTCTATGGTGGTGACAATCACATCGAACTTTGAGGGTAGGACCCTCAATAGTTTCTCCACAATCCTCCTTTCTTCAAGAATCTCTCCATGAGACCTTATCTGTGTGACCAGACCAATCACATGTGTGAAGAATGAGTCAATATTGTCTAACTCCTTCATGCATAGATTCTCAAAATCTCTCCTCAGCAACTGTAGTTTTGCTGTCTTCACTTTCTCCATGCCTTGATAGGTTGTCTTGAGAGTTTTCCATGCTTCTTTGGATGTCTTGGTTGTTGCTATCCTTGGAAACACACTCTCATGCACTGCTTGATACAAAAATACGAGGGCTTTTGAGTCCTTCTTCTTATAGCTCTTCAACAGATCTTTCTCTGCCTATGTCAAGTTATTAAACTCATCTTCATCTACTAGCTCTTCAAATCCATCCTCAACAAATTCCCATAAATCTTGTGAGGCAAGCAAAGCCTTCATGGTTATTGCCCAATAGTAATAGTTTTTCCCATTAAATTGTGGGAGCTGAGTATTAAAAATAGCCATGCTAGTGCTGGTGCTGGTGCTGGAGCCAGCCATTCTTGCACTCTTAACTATGTTTCAAAATACAGTCAAGTATTTAAATAACTGGCTTGAGAAATACCTTTGAATCTTTCTTGACTGAGTCTTCACTCTGTTGGAGAAGTTGCTGCAGCAAGAAACCCTTCCTTCAGCTTCTTTGACACCTTCAAAGAGTCTAGACCAGCTCCGATACCATGTTGAAAATTTATGGTAATTTCAAACAAAAAACTGAACAGAGAAAATGCTCTGTTTTTGCACAGAATCTTAACACAGGGAAGCAAAAAAAAATTGTTTGCTGGAGAAGAACAGAGTTTCACACACCAAAATAAACACTCTGTATTCATTAATCAAACCACTACAATTACAAATTTCATCCTCTGCTAGAGGGATTCACCAAGACTGCTTCAGATGCACAAAAAAAAAATTACTCTGTCTCAAAAATTTTACTCTGTCTCAACTGTAAATTCCACACTGCTGTGTGCAAAAAAACTTCTTACATTCGCATTCTGCTGCGTATTACACTGCATTACATTGCACATTCAAAAAACAACATTACCCTCACGCTGCTACGCATATTGGGTTTTCATTCTCCACACAAAAAAATAATTCTACACTGCCCTGTCCCTTTTTCTTCTTCGCACTGTTGTGTGTTTCACTCCGCGCTTCCCTCACATCACATTACATTACAATACATTTTACTTGTCCCGTAAAACAAAAAACTTACACCTGTGAATTTGAAAAATAATAAAATTAAAAAACTTTACCAACATCCTACCAACCATAATAAATTCATTAATTGTTTTACTGATAAAGAACGGCGGTCAAAACACAAATTTTCACTTCACGTTAAGAAATAAATGCTGCAGGTCTGTTGCTGTACGTCAACCGTTGATCTGCCCTCAAAAAATCGGACAGCTGTGGTCAATATCGGAAGCCCTCTTCTTACCAACCTTTACCTTCCAGGGAAATGGTTGTTTTGGAACAGTTCCTATGGACACGCGTCAACAGGTGAGTGTGATCGAAGCCCCCTTGAAAAATACCACGATGCGTGAAAGGTGGTGCAAGGAAAACTGTTGGTGGTTTTGCAGTCGTCGTTTACTAGCAGCTTCCAGCAATGCGCAGTTAAAAGTATATTTCAACATCACTCAACTGCTTGGAATACACAAAGCATACGTGATTATCCAGGAAATACCACGACGGCCCAGGAAACCTGGTTCAACCCAACTGCAGGTAGAGATCAAGAACAACTGATTCGCCTGGAAATAACACGACGCCCAGTAAACCTGGTTCAGCCCAACTGCAGGTAGGTTTCTCTCATAATCTTTTGGAGTCCATCTTGAATGATAATAATTTGGAACCAAATCAACGTTCCAATTCAGTATGCAGGGTCTCCCTCCATTTTTTATTTTTTCTTAGCAAATAAGATAAAGATTATATTTCCTTATTTGTTGGCTACTCTAAAGAAACGTAGTTCTGCCTCTTCATTTTCTGTTTCTTGAATTAAAATAGTTGAATTAAAGAAACCTCCATTACAACTATGTTTCCTCTGAACTGCTCTCAAAGAAATAGCTGAATTAAAGAAACCTCCATTACAACTACATTTCGTCTGAGCTGCTCTCAAAGCAAAACCCAGTTCGTACATCTCAGCTTTATTATTCCATTTTCCTTCTGGTTTCCTCGGCTTTCACAGATGCCTTAGTTTCTTCTTAATTCATTTCAGCGATTGTGAAGCAGAGCAATACAAACCTCCATGGGTTTCAATTACAATTACAGTTCTATTTCCTCTGAGCTCTACTCTCAAAACAAACCCCAATTCTTGTAATTTCAGCCAATATTCCTGAGTTTCTATTTAGTAAGTTTCTAACTATCAACCGTGGAATTTTATACTGCGCAAATTTCAACAAAATATTCCTAACTATTCAGAAAAAAATAGCGAGTGATTTGCAAAGACGTGTTGGATATAACTAGGTATGGAAGGGATTATGAGTCAATCTGCTTAAAAATAATGAATAATTCCCCACATCTAATCTTTTTGCATACTGACTTTTTTATTTTTATGTTTTTTTAAGTGTGTCTTCTGGATTTTGATTCCATAGATTATCTCTAACTTGACTATTCCTTGATTTTTAATTTCTTTTCAAATAAGATTTAGAATATTTATAAATTAATAAAATTGTAAACATTGTCTTCCTAGCTAGAATCCGTACAGAAATTGGAAAATTCGATTAGTATATAGAATAATTAGATTTTATTTATCTGCTTAATTTCTAATTATGTATCACCTGTGCACAGAATCCAACATAAGCTCCATTAACAACGAGCTCCAGCCCCGCTTCCCACTCAAAGCACTCAAAAATATGAACCATTTCAGCAAGGAAGTCTGAGCAGTTTCCAAGGCAAAGCAACCAGCCCTTACAGGATTTTTTACATATTAAAAGCTAGCGGTTAGGAGCAATGGTTTCCAGGCCTCCTACTGCACCCGGACTATGACCCCTCTCACATAAAGGGATATTTTGACCTAGCCTCTAAGAGTAATCCAGGATGCAGAAGCGCAAGTGGCTGGCCCTTTCTTCCTAAATCAAGATAAATAAAGTTCAAGCTGGCAGGGAACACAAACAACAGAACTGAACTTCTAGCAGCCAGCACATTAATGTCCCCGTTTTATTAGTTCATCAATAGCCTGAGTATTACTATCGTTATATCTAATATAATAATATTCACAACTTTTTCCTTATTAGCTTTATGTATGTGTGCGTCGCTTGTCCAAAGATGTTGCTGGACTGCCGGCAAGGACTTGTTGTTTAAGGAATGAATTTTATAGTTTTTCCAATACAGTATCACTACCTAATACTATTATTATTGATTGCATTCTCGCGGACTTTCACCACTGGCTATTCACGCGTCTGCAAATCAATCGGTCACTTCTGAGGCGGTTGGAGAAGTTATCAGTTTCGTACCATCGATTAGAGTCAGCCTTTTCATTGTGTTAAGCTTGATGGCATAGTATTTGCCAGATTGTAAGCCTTATAGCTACTATTTTAGCAGTGTTTTGTTGTTAAAGTTTTGTTTTATTAGTTGACATGGTATTTGTGAGATTCTAAGCCTAGCTACTATTTTAGCAAGCAATGTTGTTGTTCTTAAAGTTTATCGGTCACTGCTGAGGCGGTTGGAGAAGTTATCAGTTTCGTACCATCGATTATAGTCAGCCTTTTCATTGTGTTAATTATAGTCAACCTTTTCATTGTGTTAAGCTTGATGGCATAGTATTTGCCAAATTGTAAGCCTTATAGCTACTATTTTAGCAGTGTTTTTTTGTTAAAGTTCTGTTTTAACTGCTGGCAGGGACTTGCTGCTTCGCAGCATTTCTTGTTTCATTTGTTTTCCATCTTCACAAGAATCAAACACTACAGCAACTCGATTCTCAATGACACAAAATACAAGAAAGTATTACAATAATAGTATTCCTGAAGAGTGCGTGTTCCTACAAAGTAGAAGTTCTTCTTTAAATATTGACTTCATTTCCAAAAAAATGGCATGTGCTTAACTTTACATCTCCATTGTCATGTATCTTGTGTTGTTTTCATTTGTCTCACCAAGGAAATAACATGTCATTTTATATATTTGGAGGAATGGGAAACAATCAATTTTGGAACAATAATAATATTGTCTAGAGAAGTTTGTTTATTTGTATTTGAATTTCTTTTGAAGCAAGAAAAATGAAATGAACATTAGAAAAGATGTAGTTTTGAACATGTGGGCATATCCGATGGGTTTGATTTTAGTAAATTCTCATTCTTTATGGTTTATTTTATTTTTCATGCACCATATATAAAGAGATAGAAGAGGAAGGATGGAGGGAGAAAGAGAAAGAGTTGGATAGGTGAGGTAGAGTTAGAGAGACTAAGGGAGTGAGGGGAAGAAGAGAAAGATACAAAGGGAGGAAGAGAGAGAGAGAGATTTTGGTTGGGTAGACAATGTTAGGAGAGAGAAACAAAGAGGGAGATGGAGAGAAGGTAGGTGCAAGAGATGAGAGTGAGAGAGAGATGTAAGTGCGAGGGATGGAGAGGGAGAGAGAGAGGTGAAGGTGGGAGGGAGAGGGGGGGAGGGTGAAGGGGGGAGGGAGAGGGGGGGAGGGTGAGGGAGGGAGGGAGAGGGGGACAGAGAGGTGAGGGTGGGAGGAAGAGGGACGGAGGGAGAGAGAGAGATGTATATGGAGAAAGAGTCTCCTTTTCCCTTCACTCTCTCTTTATCTCTCTCTCTATCTCTCTCTCTCTCTCTCTCTCACTCTCTAAAATATCTCATACTCTCCATCTCATCCCTTAGTGTATTTCTCTATCTCTCCCTCCTGCTCCATTCTCCCTCCCATCATCCCTCTCCCTCCCTTCACTTTATCCCCCCTCTCTCAACAACTCTCTCTTTACCTATCCCTCGCTATACCCATCCATCTCTACCATTACTCTATCTCCCCTACTTTTCTCTCTCCTCCTCTCTCTTCCTTACCCGATATCTTGATTGAACCAGTCATTCCAATTGTTTTGAGGCCCTAATGAGTTTAACCATTGGAACTAAACCTAAAAAGGTTGATTTGGTACAAAAGTTCTTATTTTTTATATGGAACTGACTAGTTCGATATGAAACCACTCTTGTTTCAAAAAAACCAACTAGTTTTGCACATTATGACAAAGGACCCTCAAAGTGTATTTTTTTTAATAATAATGTATGAGAAGTGTAGACTTATAATCAACCCTACGGCCTTACTAATGTTATGCAATTAATGGTAATGTAAATGTGATATTCTCTATTATCGTTCATTTTCATCCATTTACTTGAATTTTTAATATTACAGTTAATAATTTAAGGGTGTTTGACATTGGTTTCAACCTCATTGGATTTCATATAGAGAAAGTACAATTTTAGATCCCACTCAAAATCCAGTAGACTTAAATATTTTCAAGATATCAAGATTAGGAGGGCTGCAATATTTGCATTGGATTCTATCATGTATCAAGGTACAGAAACAACATTTAATTGAGAACCTAAATCCCTCAATGTACCTCGATATTGATGGCATTAATTGTTGAACTCCTCTTTCATGACCCTAGTAAAAGTGCACCCATCACTCAAAAACAAACTTGATTTGACAATTAAGCTTTTTTCATCTTATTTTAACATTTAGAGTTGATATTGATTATAAATATTTTAGTTATTATATTGAGGAGATGAGTTTCACTATCATAATAGGAAATGATTACGATGATATGTAGGTATTTATTGTAGAATGTTTTTTTTGGACTCTACACGCCATCTATAGACTCTATTTATTGGGGAGATAACAACTTTACACCAAGGAATAGGGACCTTGACTAGTCTACATTCATGCATATTAAAATTATGCGATCATATCTCAACACATTTCCAATGATTCAAGAGGAGTTTCCTATTAGTCCATGCCTAGTGTCAAATCTTCTCAACAAATGTTGGTGAGGGTGACTAATTTATTAGTTAACCTTGTGATATCCATTGCCTCTCAATATAATTCCTACCCTAATCTCACATCACTAAGCATGCTCCTTGATTTTTCCATCAATTTCTTATTTATCCTTTATGCAACCTCATTTAGTTGAGGTGTGTAAGGAGTATTGATCTACCTTTTTGTAGACATTACTTATAGAATTCCTTGAACTCATTCTTACAAAATTCTCCTCTACCATTTGTTCTCAACACCTTGACTTTATTCTTTGTCCACTTCTCCACAAGAGCCTTAAACTCTTTCAATTTACAAAACACAACCAAATTATTTTAGAATAAACAAATCCATATATTCCTTGAGAAATAATCAATGAATAAGACATAGTACACAGCTTTTCCTAGTGACGAAACATACACATGTGCAAATACATCATTATGTACAACTCTAAAATCCTTTTGGATATTGTGTTGCATGTTGAGAATCTTAACAGATTTTGTTTACCAAAAATGTAATGTTCACATAAACCAAGATCATCTATGTAATTAGACATAACATCAACCATACTTTTACTCTATAGTTCTTGAAGGCCCTTCTCTTCAAATTTCCCTAGTCTTTGATGCCACATCATTACATTTTCTCCATGCATAATAGAAGTTTTGACTTCTTCCTTGACAGCCTTAAGAAAAAAAACAATTGTTACACCCAATACTAATAGTGATTCCCAACAACTTGTACATAGTTCTAGTTCAAACTCCTGTTAGCAATATCATTGTTGCTTGAACCATCCTACATGATTCCTTTTCAAACATAGTATTTACAACTACAATACTCATCTTGCTTACAAATATCATGTTTCCAACCAACCCTTGAAGTTGTAGAACACCAGGGAGTGTTCTAATACATCTATCCTTTGAGCATCAATTTGACATTTCCTCATCATATGATCTTAGCTATTGAGTCATCCCCAAGGAAAATAGTAGTTCCTCCATTATACCTTTCATATTTGGAAAACCATTGCTTATGTAGAGTCATATGAAAGGAGGTGCCCAAGTTAATCAATCATACCTCATGATGTACATGTGTGCTTCAAAAATGTGAGTACACATCACATTCCTCCTATGAGGATCTTTCTTCTTCTTTGGAGGGATCATCATGACAAACTCCTCTCTTCCAACACTTTCAACATTATATATTGAGTAGTAATGGAATATCTATATATATATATATATATATATATATATATATATATAAAGAGAGAGAGAGAGAGAGAGAGAGAGAGACAGAGAGAAACCATATTTAATATATGTTTGTTATGGATTGTAGCTATGATTTATAATTTGAGTAAATGAATTTAACCATGTGACTTTTTGTTTTAAATAATTTATATTATTTTCTTAAATTGTAAATATTTTGAATAATATCTTAACTTGAATAAAATGTTTATTTTAATGATATTAATTTAGGTGAAATTATTGATTTCATCTTCATGTGGATATTAATAAGTTAAAAAGAAATTGAAATTTAGTGTTTTTGAAGTGAAGTTTAACAAGAATATGTTATTATAGAATAGAAGGATTCTCAATAGATTCCAAAATTGAAATATAAGAATACACAACTTCAAGTGTAATGATTGTATAGAATTGAATTATGAAAATAAAAATTTCGAGTGTAAAGATAGTTTAGACACATGTTACCAAAGAATTTTTTTTTGGAAGGTTAACCTGCCTCATAGGAAAATAAAGGGAAACAACAGATCAAAATGATAGATCCGCCCTAAGATGAATACTCAAGAGGTAATCCCAAAGAAAATGAAAATTGATCAAAGGAAAAAATTAGTTAATTATATTAAGATCCTCAAACTTTTTTTTCCTGTGGAAAAAGTCATAATTTTATTCATGAGACAAAATTACATTTTGTAGATGCTCAAGAGCATATGAAAATGATCTATTCTTGTTTTCACAGAAACCAGAAATAATAAAAAATAAAAACAAAAATTCTATTCTTTTCTCCCTTTCTTTTTCTCCACCTTTTGCCATCCTCCAGTGTTGGGGGTAGTAGTTATAATGGATAGTTGATTTTCAGTTGTAGTTGTGGGAGAGTCCTTGTCTGACTAGATCCTTCTGATCCATGAGTTCTGTTATTGCCTGATATTTCCTTTCCTGTTGGATGGGAAGTTTGTTGTTGCAAAGGGTTACTGGGGGCTACCTCTTTCTTTTGTGTGCTATTCTGGATTGTTTGTTCATCCATTTCTGCTTTAAATTCTGTTGTCTTTGTTGTGTCTTCTTCTTCATCCAATGGCTATGTATGTTGCCATCCTTTAGGCTTCCTATGTTGCTTCTTGTTCCATTCGGGGGTGTTTCTTGTCTGTGGAAAAGCACTGAGAAGGTGACCTGTCTATAGACATCCTCGGCATCAGAACGTTGTATTTTTAGAGTCCAAGGGTTGTATCCACTGTGTATTGTTGAAATTTAGTGTAATACTTTCTGGTAGTCCCTAACTGAGATCTACTTCAACACAAATTCTAGTGAAAGTAAATATGCCCTTTGCAAGTCTGTCTCCATCCATCTTTAGAAATTTTCCGAAGGTGTTCCCTATGGCGATTAATACCTTTTGATGCCAGAAGTGTAACGGAAGGTTGTGCAACCTAACCCAGACTAGCATCTTTCATACCACCATTGTGTTGGCATCAAAATCTGGAAACCAAGGGGTCATGAAGAGCCCTATGCTGTCCCAGAACCATGGCCCCTTGTTAAGGATATATTCCTTTTCCTATTATGTATTAAATCTTACTATAAAAAAAACCCTTAGGGCATAAGTATATTTCACAGTTTGGAGTCCATGTACTGTGTACCCAATGGTGCATAACATCATATTTGGGCCAGAATCCATTAAATCTACAGATAACTGAGTGGGAATAAAAATTTGAGTACATAGCATTTACCTTAGGCATTGCAATAGTGAGAGTAGGATTCTCAATTTTTGTTCTACAATGTAAGGCCTGAGAAGTTCATGCATTGTTGCTGGTTTGGTCTGCATTTTCCCTTTACCTTTGACTGCATCTTTGAAGGATCTTGTGTTCTTAGAGCTGGTTCCAAAACATCCACCCCACAGACAGAGATTTATGATGATTATAGAGTCTGAAGTTATATTGTAATCCTAAACGGTGTAGTTATCCTGTAGGTAGTATCCCGTGTGGATCAGATTTTGTCCCTGCTCTGGTATACGCAGGAGGTTCTGTATTTTATACCTTAGATCCTGGATCCTACAGTCCTTCCAAAGTCTTAAGCAATAATGCCTACCTTCCAGTGATTTGATAAAGAACTGTATGAGATCTGTCTATGTAGGGTATGAATCCGGTTGAGAATGGCCTTGATCTGTTGCCCATGTCATTTTGTTCGATACCTCTTGATCATCACCGTTCTGCTTGCCTTTCTAGTCTTCTTCTGTGCATTGGACTTCAGGGTAGAGAGGTATCTTGGTGGTTGTTGGCCCTAAGATCTGATCTATGTTTTGGGACTGTGATCCAGAGCGGATGGGAGACTTCCAGATCTGGGCTTGGTATGGGAAGATTTGTCTGTTGTGTGCCAGATCTGTTAGTTCAATCGCAGATCTAAGGTTGATACAGTCTTCCGTGGTGAGAGGGATCGACCCAGAGTGATGCATGGCATAGATTCCTCGTTGAGTGGAGTGTATCGCTTTCGGAGCCCACACAGTTTCAGGATGCACCAGATCTAGGGTATGTAGGATCCCCCAGAAGTTGTTCAGATCTGGCGCTTTGGATTCACACCTACGACAGTCTCTACCCTTAAGGGCTACATCAGTCTGCTCTGCTGCAACGATTGAGTGGTCATCCTCAAAAGCGATCAGGTTGTGTGCAGCGCCCGATCCAGATCCGGGCTAGACCTCCATCAGGGGCGGGGTAGGATGGGCCTTGAGCCGGCAGAGTGGGAAGACAAAAACTTCTCCGGAACCGAATGTGAGATGGCCTGCAGGAGAGAAAATGGGCATCAATGGCTCCGTTTGCAGGTTTAGTGTTGCATCGTTTCGACCGAGCACTAGAGCGACTGTGTTTACCATTGTCGTTGATGCCATTCCACTGAAACCCTTCGAAAATGCAATGTCGATCCGATTGAAATTGCACTTTGAAAACCGTGTAACATATAATCAACGAAGAGCGAATTAAAATAATGCTAGTGACTGAACTCTTAAATAGAAACGTTACCTCTAAGAGTAAGCTCTACTCATTCAAATTCATAGTCCAAAGATCCTCAAACTTGTTAGAACACTTAATCTTATTATTCCAAAACTTTGTTCTAGAATTTGGATAATAAATTCTACTTTCCAACATGTTACTTCTTCTCTATTTAGATTGTTAAGAATGATTACATTTTCCATGTTTCCTCATATCTTTTAAGAACATTCTGATATTTCTTCCTTTATCAAATGTTTTGGGCTAAATCTCAAAAAAAAAATATTTAATAAATTTATCCACAATACAATGTTATACAATATAGTTAATTTATTCAGGTTTCATTTTTGTAAAATAAAAAATAAAAATTATTAAATATATTTATAATTTATTTGTATTTCATTTGTCTAATATAATAAATAAATAATTATTAAATAAATTTATCTTTATACTTGAAAAATATATATATTATTATAAAAAAATTATTTATTTTATTACTTACAAAAGCATTAAAATTATATAAAAATATAAATATAATAGTGATATATTGTTTTTCTATTTATAACACTGTAAGAATAATTTTGAAGTTAAAATTAAATTGAGCATTAATTTATAAGAAATGGATTTTCCTATCAATTATACTCTCATGTCTCCGTTTAAACACATAAACTCTAAATAACAATAACTATAACAGTCTTCTTAAAAGGCCCTAAGCTCTACGTAATTGGGCCACGCGTAATTTCTTTCCCACGCCACATTAACGAAACGAAATTTATACATATACTTGTATTAAGAATAAACGTTGACAACAAACCTAAAGTGTAACCCCAGTGTCAGAAGCATGTATATGTTTTGAGCGGCGTCCAGGTCAGCAACGCGGTCATCTGCATACCCACACGTTGCCAAGCATGTCCTAAACATCAACACATACACACCCCACCATCGCCGCATGCGAACGATATACACATCAACATATACACACTCCAGCATCTCCGCAAACGATATACACATATATATCTGAAGATATACACACATATGTGAACATACACACAGATATCTGAACATATACACAAATATTTGAATATATACACATATTTGAATATACACATACATACCTGAATATATACACATATATTTGAACATATACACATATATGTGTATAAATACGCACAAACATACACATATTTAAAAGTGTAAGAAAAACTGCATACATATATATATAAAACCGTAAGAAAAGCTACAGACCTAACTCAAATTTCGCTGTTCTTGTCTCCAGACTCTCACAGGCCCATAGTCTCGTATCTCTCACGAGAGTCTCTTGTCTGAGCATTCACCGATGGATTATGATAAATCCGTCAGTAAATCAAGGAAGCCCAATTGGTTGCAGGAGTAATTGGTTGTCTGAGCATTCATCAGTCGACTTGGGATAAATCCGTTAGTCAATCAAGGAATTCCAGCGGTCTAAACAGAAAGTGGAAGCGGCTGCAGCAGAGGAAGGAAGCCTGGGAACTGGGCCGAGTCACGATCTTATAAAAGAGTCGCGAAAGGCCGTCATGGATATTTCGCTCTGCAAGGTTGCTAAGGTCGGCCTAGCTCAGACTCAATTCTTTCTTTTATGCATTCTAGTTTTACATATTCGCATCATAAATAAATTGCATGGACTAAATAATGTAGGATGCAATGGAGACCGAGGCGAAAAGACTTGCAGAAGAAGAGAAGTCTCTACACGGATCTGTTATACAGCTTGAGGAATTCTATCAAACGTATGACAGCATTATTAAAAGGTCTGAGAATTCAGCAATTTCAAGATCCTTAACAGTTTCTCCACGAACTTAACGGACTTGTACCTTTTAACTTGCCAGACTGAGCACAGAAGCTGTCGGCCATCACTAAATTTGACCTTTCTAATAACAGAAGCAGTCGACCATCGCCAAATTTGACCTTTCTAATAACAATATGATGGTACTACGTCAATATTGCATCCTTATATGAACTTTCTTGATCGCATTCAGCTCATTTTGTTTGCAATATTAATTTCTTGGTGCATTGCCTGCCCGAATCCGTGACGAGTGTGGTGAATTTGAGAACTCTCAATGCATTCAGAAGGTTAAAATCCTCAACATTTCTGAAAACTTCTCTACCGAATTGCCAGAAAGCATTTAAATTGCAGGTAAAAATTATATGAGAATATTTAATTGAAGATACTCAATGCTTTTGGGAGCTTGTTTCCCCAATTTTTCAAGATTGCCTGTAAAAATGGCTTCCAAACCGTAGCTAATATGATTTAATTTTGTGCAATCTAATGGATTGTATGATTTTACTGCTACCAAGACGCTGGGAATCAAACTCTTTAACCTACAAAGGCTCTCTGCTCTCTGTTCTTTCTAACAATCTTTTTCATCTCCCGCCGTCCATCTCATGCCTGATCGATCTCTCTGCGTGTTGACAGATACATCACGTAGGAACTTTCAATCAATGGTCCTATGGCATCTTAATTTAAATAATTATACAATATTTTTTTTAAATGTTTTATTAATATAAATTAAAACCACATTATATATTTATATGCTATTTTAATATGAAATATTAAAATAAAGTTATATACTCTATATAATGTTTTTCATTTATTTATTTCAGTAAAGTGAGTTTACATTTTATCTCTGTATTTTTTTAATCACATAGAATATTTACGTGGAAAATTTAGTTAAGAGAAAATGTACTTGAAGGATTTAAATTTTAGTGGAGAGTAAAAGAAATTCACTTTATTTGCCCAATAAAAACAAATTACGATGGATGGATAAAATAGACAAAACTATTTTGATGATATCTTTTTATATGTTATAATTTTTTTACTACATTGTTAATTTTTTTAATATAATATTTTATTGTATATTTAAATATTTGTCATTATAAAAAATATTATTTCACTACTAGCACAATTATATTAAAAATATTAATATGTTTGATATAACCTAAAACTTCATTTGTATCTGCGATTAATAAATACATAACAATAAAAAAATAATTAAAAAAAACTATTACAATAAAAATATTATTAATATCAATATAATTAATAATAATAAATATTAATTTATATTAATTAATATTTAATATTAAATATTATTTATTATTATTTAATTTAAAATATCTAATATAACTTAATTATTTAATAATATTATTAATTAATTATATTTTAATAGTGTAACACAATTATTATTATCATTCTAAAATAACTAGAACTTGCATGGCTAGAACTTGTTGATTAAGATCAATATATACACGATAAACGTGATATACACAATGTCTATCCTCACAATACCTGCAGTTTTGAAGGGGTGAAAGGGCTGGACAATGGAGGGCGCGCAACCCTTTCAGCTGAATCTCTTGCATAAAAAATCGAGACTGGTTTTGAAACACTAGAATTAGCCAGCGAATAACCACCCAGGCGCCCCCCATCAGAAACCATGGAGTTTGTGCGACCCAGCTGTTGTTGTTTCTTATTCTGATTCTGCTGAAGCTGAAACTGGTGATGGTGATGATGGATTTTCAGGTCGAATGGAAATGAATCAGTGCGTGTAACCTCTATGGGCCCTTGAAATTCCCTGCTATGATGATTGCCCACCTCTCTAGACTTGATTAAATCCATATATATGTGGGTACTTATGTTTTAATATTGAAATATTAATTATATTTAGATATTTTTTACAGATTTTATAATAATATATGTTTAGAAAATTGTATATTATTTTACAATAAAGTATTATATATTTTAAAACAAATAATATAATAAAATATCATCGTGTAAATTATTAAGGATGATTAATTTAAAAATTCAATTTTGTAATAAACAATCTAACATAATATGTCACATAAATGCCCTTTAAATAATTCAAAATTTATGCGAAGAAACTAACTTTTCATGCTTAGTATCTTTTGAGATAATATGTATGTTCTATAATGACATATTATGCTCTATAATGACATAAGTGTTTATTACATTAGAGTTTTTTCAACCAATGGTTAACGAGGACATATAAAAATCAATGAATTTCATGAAAATTACAACATTGTTATATAATATAGGTAAGTTGTAAGAGAAAAATTTAACATTTTAGTATAATTGACAAAATTTATTGCAATGTTTTAGTGATCACATGTAAAATTGTAACATTTGTAATTATGGGCTAATGAAAATACAAATTTAGTTGTTTATTGCTATGTATTTTTAAAATCACATAAGGGAAAAATAATTGGTAAATAAAAATGATTAATATTAAATTAAGAATTTTTCAACCATATTCACATTTATAATTTAATTTTTTAACTCCTATATCCTCAAATCCATTTCTATTTTTAACTGTATGTTTGAATTTATATTTTTAATTATAAATTTTTCTAACTCAAAGTTACATTTATAACCAGTTACTTTAAAAGTTAAAAAATGTGAACCCCATAGTTATAGAATTTAGTTTTGAGATATGTTCATATTTTCTAGTTTCTCTTTTTTATTTATTTGTATTCATTCATTTAAATGTTGTGTATTTTATTGCAATAATTGTCATTTCATAATTTCCCCCAATTTAGTCAAAGGGATAGGTTCCACTTTTAGGTTTGAATTGTTTGATTTATTTTCCAGAAATATCCATCGAGTATTTTTTTTCCATCCGATGGGGGCTTAACAGAAGAAGTACTCATCTTTACTAAAAAACTGAGTTATCATTTGTAATAATAACCAAATAAAAGGATATATTTATAGCAGGTATTCATGGACTAGATAGAGAAAGGTCAATATTGTGGGGCCTTTTGAGATCATTTAACAAGTTTCCATGAGGCCTATGTGCTCTAAATTTCCAAGTTTTTTCTTCATCTCCTCAGGCAATAATAAAGGCACCACATTCATCAAAACTTAAATTAGTTACATCATTTCCTATGGCTATGCCTAGTCTATCCAACGAGTTTGATAAAGAGAACAATACAATGATAGAATTATCTCCTTTAGAAATTTTAGTGTCAACAAAAAAAGACTACCTTATCATAGTATTGAAGGAAGAACATCTCTATTTTTTTATCATTAATCAACTTCATTTATTATAATACAATATAAATAATCCCACAACATCCAAAACCCCTAATCACTTGATCCATATTAAATTACACCCTTAATACCTTAAGTAAAATTACAAAACCATAAATAACATTACCTTAAAACAATCTAACTTTGTATTTTAAAACAACTTTAATGATTTTATTTCCTAATATAGTATTTTCTCTCAAATGAACTCATTTATATATATCTCCCTTCACATAAGTTTTTTTTTTAATGTTGCGCGGAGTATAATTATGCATGGTGGTATTTCATATTATGATCACTATTTATGGCATGCATGAATAGATAATTCACTTAAACACACATGCTTATCCATTTTCAATTTGTTTGCTACTTTCACTTAAATATTTTTTTATTAAATAATTATCAAATAAAAAATATTAGAATAATACTTCTATTATTTGATAATAATTATTTTTTTCCTTACTTCGAAGACTTCTACAAATTTCATTCATAAAATTTGAGCCGATGAAACTTAAGCTTGTACAGAGCACGAGTTTGGAGAATTTCAATCGATAAATCAAGGATTTTTTGCAACGTAATGAAATGAAAAAAGGATAGCACGAAAGCCAATAAAATAAGAAAGATATATAAACTATTTTTAGGGTTTATAGACAAATCCCACTTTCTTTCTCCATATTATTGTTACATATAATAACAACTTACTACGTTACAACGCCCCTTATTTAATATGATAATATTCACTAAGCATAATATGAATCATTGTTGCTAATAAGGGGCGTTGCTAATCAATTTTCTATTATGAAAACGACATGGTTTCCTTTTTTAAGGCCATTTAATGGGAAATTTCCATGCCCTCACGGAACAAAATTGGCTCACATGAAAAAAAACTAGCTCACCAACTTAAGTTATTAAGATGTTGGAGTTGGTGTAACATCTCTATATTTTCTATTTTTAATGTTGATTATTTTTAGACATGGACTTATTATTGAATTGAATGGTTATGGAAGCCATGTTTATACTTTTGTGATTATGTAATTAATTTAATTATTGTTAATATAATAAATAAATTATTTGGAAAAAAACTGAAGAAAAACTAATAGAGTTAGAATATTTCTTGCCATCTTGGGAAAAAGTTGTTGGTGATCAAGGCCACATGATGGACCTTCCCTAAAATCTCCTAGAAAATCTCTAGGAGAAAAATAGTTATAAAGAATTGATTTAACACAATTGGAGAGGAAGATTGTGTTAGATCACTTAGTTGGAGAAAGATACTAAGTAGGATGGAATAGGGCAACATGGGAGAAAAAGGAAAGCTTTAATGAAAAAGGGAAATAAATTTTTTTGAAAAAACAAAAGGCCTAGGGAAAAAGGTTGGCAAACCTTAATGTGGGACACTGCTAAAAAGTTGCTGGCGAGAAATATATAAAATGAACCACCTAGGAATCAAAGGGGTTGTTGATTATGGCAGGAAGAAGATCTTAGCTCGAGGGGAATTAGAAGAGGCAATTCATAGTTAGGAGGAATGTGTTTGTTCAAGAGTGTTTTCCAAAGCAGTAATTATGGTTAGACTCTCAGTTATGTTCATCATCAATATTACATGGTATATATTATGTAGGTTGTATATTGATGACTGAAATGCATGCCCATGACATAAGTATATGATCAACCTTGGGTGTTTAGCATAAAGACTCTTTATTAAGTTAATGTTAAGAATATGTACATTTTCTTAGGGACACATGGAAAAAAAAAAGATCTTATGATTATAAGTAGAATATGAAATTTTATTTATGCATTCTAGAAAAAAGAGAATATTATGTAAATACCAAAGTTCTATACGAGTAACTATGCCTTACAAATCATCATATATTCATAGAATAGAACTTGTGGTTCAATGACGTCTACATAGTTATAAGAGTTGGAGAAGATTATAAAACATAGTTGGGTTGTTATTATTAAATGTATAGTGGTATGGACAAAACTAGATTTGCATGTATAAGTATATATATCTATTAACCTTGTTACACAATGTTTCCTTCTAAGGATGTATGAGAAGAAGCATTTACAGATAGGAGAGGTAAATGAAATGGGAATATTATGGCTATTTAGATCTAACCTTGAATACTTTTCCATGAGTTAACCATGAAGAGAAGTAGCAGATAGAACAAATTTATGCTAACACTACATATATGTGAAATGTTAGGCCAAGGTTGCTTATTCGAGATAACTCTTAAAGGCGATGAGATTCACAACTTCCTGTAAGACATTAAATTAGTAACCATTTAACCATTACATGATGTCTCGCCTGGTTTTACATAGGAGTGATTAATTTAAATATGTCAAGCTTAATGGGTTGGGTATTAACTGTAAGGAATCAAATTATCAAGGTCGTAAACATTAAGCAAGATAAACTAGTTTTTTTGTAAAAGTCATGCTAATATATGTATGGCTTGAGCTTAAGCATTGTACCCATTAAATTATACAGTGAATCTTAACCGATATCAATTCGTCAAGACTTCGCATGGGTGAGTCCTAATGAAAGCAAAGGTTTTGGCCTTGTGATTAGATAAATGATCACGCCAGACAGATTAATTCAAGGAAGGTAGAGGAAACCACAAGATATGAAATAACACAATTACCAAAACATTATTTACAATCACATATTGATAATTGAGCTCAACCAGAAGCTAGGATAGTTAAAGGTTGAATCCTTTGTAATTCCATACAATCTTATAAGTATAAATATAAGGATGCTAAATAGTTAAAGTAGACATTGAGTTCGAATTTTAGTTACTTAAAAAGAAGTGTTGTAAAGAAGAAAATAGAAGTGTTGTAAATAACAGATAGTACAAGTTATCAAAGGTTGTTTTATTTTCGGAAGTTTAAGCTGCATCATGGGAAGATAAAAGAAAATAAAAAACCCAAATGATAGAATCGACCTAAGATGAATCATTAAGAGGTAATTCCAAAGAAAATGAAAATTGATCAAAACCCATAACTTTGGTAAAATCCATAACATTGGTAATGGGCCACCACCCTTATCTTTGAGGAGTATTACATGCATACAAGGTTAGTCATGTAAAATAGGTTATCACTTCTAATTCAAAGTTATCTTATCTAAACACTGGTTTGGGGGGGTGGGGGGAGGAAATAGTACATAAATAAAACAATTCAAACCTAGTAGCGAAAACATCCCTTTGACTAAATCGAGGGAAATAAGGCATTGGGCATTGCTACAATGACCATAAACAAAAATTTAAATGAATTAATGCAATAAATCAAATAAGAGGAATTAGAAATGATGAAAATATCTCAATAAGTAATTCCACAACTAGGACACTCACAAGTAGGATTCCTATATTTATAATTTTTAAAGTAATTGGGTACAAATATAGCCATGGGTGGGAAAATTTTATAATTAAGAATACAAAGTTAGACACAAAGTTAAAAATAAAAAAGGGATTTAATAGTATAAGAGTTTAAAAAGGAGATTACAAAGGTGGATATAGTTGGAAATTTCTTCATTTAGTAATATTTTTTTTTTATGTACTAAAACAATATTGCCCTTTTTTTTCCCAAGGAAATATCGTAATCTTTCATTAATTTTGAAAAACTACATATAGTAGATGCCTATGGCATATGCATAACTGTTTGGCCTAAGCCAGTCAATTAGTTGTCAAAAACATATAAGTTATGGTCGAAGCCATTCCCAAAAAAGTTGTACATATTCACGTCACAGAGTGTACTCAATTTGTCTAGTAAGCAGAGTATAAACATAAATATATACATATAAAGCTATTGTGTATCAACTAAAAATAAACCAGAAATTTAGGGCCTAACCGCCCTAGGATATGCCCTATCAATGTAGGGCCAGTGATAATACTAATATTGTTCTGCACCAAACTGTTCCTGAATCATCCATAGGCCTCTAGGGTGTGTCGTGGCCTCCTTGGATAATTTGTCAGCAGCCTTGTTACATTCCCTGTAAATATGTTAGCAGGTGATAGAGTTAAAATGTGCTTTCAAATCCATAATTTCATCCAAGATGTTCCTAAGTGTATGAGCATGACAATTATTGATGTTATTGAACCAATTTATGATGATTTTGGAGTCTTTGAAGATCTGTAGTTTAATGCATGAATGTGCTAGTGAAAAAGGCAGGAGATGTTTGACTGTGATCAGTTTTGCAAAGTTATTGGTTCCCTCTCCCAATCCGAATTGTATCTTGTAGTGGTATTTCTCAGATAGGAATAGAATGATCCCCCATGCCTCCACATCCCTGTGCTTAGGCGGCTCCATCAAAGTATGCCCACAGTATGGAGCGATCGATCATCTCAAAGGTGTGGGAGCAGATTGTAGAAGGGTGAGATTCATCAGGGATTTCATGGTAGGCTGTGATAACTTTTGTTGATGTAAGTGGCCATCAAGCCTCTGTTCCTTTGGAGATGATTCTGTTTCTTATCAGCCATATAGAACAAAAGATAAGGAGAGGGAGGCATAGAGATTTTGTATCATGATTTGCAACTGTCTAGTTGTCCCATGCTTCAAGTATCGAAAGACCTTTCTAGCTACCATATTTGGAAATGAGGTTTAATACATGTTTCCACAGTTGTACACACTTCAGATAGTGAAGAAACAAGTGGTCATTTGTCTCCTCATCCTGTTTACGGAGAACACACCAATGTGGTCAATAGTGAGGTGGCACTTTGAGCTTCCAGATCTTTCCCCACCAGTCCAGAAGTACAGGTGGTTTGCACTCATTGAGAAGGTTGGGATATCCAGCTTTTGGGGAGTACTTACCATGATTGGCCGGGGTCCAGATAAGCTCATCAGGACCTAATTTGATGTGCACATGGGCTTGTTTCAGGGCATTTATGTACCCTTCCCAGATCTGTTGCCAGTGTTCAAGGATACCCAAATTTTGAGCAGATAACCATGCATGTTCGAAGATGGAGTTGTTCTCCAAATCTGCTATCTAGGAAATCACATTGATGTGCCTCTATTTTAGAAATTGGATGAGACTTGGAGGTAATTGATGCATGTTACCCCCTCCTATCCATGGATCCATACCTATACGGTCAAAATTGCCATCATTTATTGTCCATGTGAGACCCTCTCTTATGAAAGGCATAGTATGCATAATTTCTTTCCAAACCATAGATACCCTTGTTTGAGGCTAGGCAGGTATACGAATGCAGTCCATAAGATGATGAGGCCATATATATTTGTGGTATGAGACTTCACTCCAGAGGTTCTCTGTAGTGAACAGGATCTAGCCCATCTTGGCTACTAATGCATGTCAAAATACAGAGAGTTATTTTAGTCCCCATCTTCCCCATTTCTTTGGGAGAGAAATGTGTTTCCATCCTACCCAAGCAAAAGGTTTTCCCTCTTTGTATCGATTCCAAAGGAATCTACAGTAGATCTTCTAAATGCGAGCAAGAATTACTTTAGGAATCAATGCCAATGACATCCAATTAATGGGGTTAGCCTCCAAGATAGATTTAATGAGGACAAGTTGACCAGCTCTGGATAGGAATATGTGGTTCCAATTTGTTAGTCGCTTCTCAATTTTGAGCACAAGCCAAATCTAATCTGCAATCCTCTAATAGTGGGGTTTGATCCAGAACCCTAGGTACCTGAGGCCTTCCTCCAAATTATGTTGTTGAAAGGGGAAATGTTGATGAGAAATTCTGGCTTCTAGGGGAGATGTATTGGAGAGCGTTATGGTAGAATTGGAGTGATTTGCTTCGATGTCGGTAGCCAGGAAAAAAGGAGTGAGGATATCATGGAGGGAAGTTGAGTCCCTATGACTTCGATTTAGGAACATAAGGACACTGTCAAGAAATAGAAGATTTGTGAGATAGTAGTGGTCACTCATTTTTAGCCCTTGTAGTTGCCCGCCCCTCTTGGCTGATGCATTGAGTCTATTGCTTCCTTCCATTACAATAAAAAAAGAAGCGAGGAAAGTGGACAACGTTGCTAAAGGCCTCTGTCAGCGTGGAAGAAATGAGATGAAGAACCATTTATGAGGACACTGAAGGTTTCTGAGGTGATACAACACATGATCCAGTCAATGAAGGGAGGGGGAAAACCCAGATGGGTGAGGATCATTTTGGTATAGAGCTAGCTGACCCGATCAAATGCTTTAGCTAAGTCAATTTTGAGGATTGCCCCTATTAGCTTTTTTGTTTGGATGGAATGGAGGGCCTCTTGGGCAGTATCAATTGCTTCATGGATTTGTATGTTTTGTAGGAAAGCAAATTGTTTAGGGGAGATGTGGTGAGATAGGATTGGTTTGAGCCTGTTAGCAAGAATCTTGGTAATGATTTGATATAGACAGTTACAAAGGGAGATGGGGCAGAAATCACTGAAGGATGCGAGGGAATCGGATTTAGGGATTAGGGAAATGAAGTTGGGGTTAATGGCCTCATACATATGCCTAGAAGTCCTGCATTCTTTCACCACCTTAAGTAGGTCATGTCCAATGAGTTCATAAAAAACAAGGTAGAATTTGATTGTCCAGCCATCCAACCCTAGACTTCTATCTTTTTTGAACTATTTTAACATACCTTCTAGTTCTGCTTGAGTGACGAGGGATGTGATCTCCTCAGTCATGTCCATGTCCACAGATATGCACACTTCAGATAGTGAAGAAATAAGAGGTCATTTGTCTCCTCATCCTGTTTATAGAGAACACACCAATGTGGTCCATAGTGAGATCGGCGAATAAGGTTATCTTCAGTTGGTGTCTTGTTTTTTAGCATATTCCACATGAAGAGTCTGGTTCTAGGTGGCACTTTGAGCTTTCAAATCTTTCCTCTCCAGTCCAAAATCACAGGTGGTTTGCGCTCATTGAGAAGGCTGGGATATCCAGCTTTTGGGGAGTACTTACCATGATTGGCTGGGGTCCAGATAAGCTCATCGAGACCTACTTTGATGTGCACATGGGCTTCTTTCAAGGAATTTATGTACCCTTCCCAGATCTGTTGCCAATGTTTGGGGATACCCAAATTTTGAGCAGATAACCATGCCTGTTCAAAGATGGAGTTTTTCTCCAAATGTGCTATCTAGGAAATCACATTGATGTGCCTCTATTTTAGAAATTGGATGAGACTTGGAGGTAATTGATGCATGTTCCCCCCTCCTGTCCATAGATCCATAACTATATTGGAAAAATTTCCATCATTTATTGTCCATGTGAGACCCTTTCTTATGAAAGGGATAGTATGCAAAATTTCTTTCCAAACCATAGTTACCCCTATTCGAGACTAGGTGGGTATACAAATCCAGTCCATAAGATGATGAGGCCAGATATATTTGTAGTATGAGACTTCAGTCCAAACGTTCTCTGTAGTGAACAGGGTCGAGCCCATCTTGGCTGCTAATGCTTGTGAAAATAAAGAGAGGTCTTTTAGTCCCCATACTCCCTATTTCTTTGAGAGAGCAATGTGCTTCCATCTTACCCAAGCAAAAGGTTTTCCCTCTTTGTATCCATTCCAAAGGAATCTCTAGCAGATCTTCTGAATGTGATCAAGAATTCCTTTAGGAATCCAGGCCAGCGACATCCAATAAATGGGGGTAGCCTCCAAGGAAGATTTAATGAGGACAAGTTGACCAGCTCTGGATATGAATTTGTGGTTCCAGTTTGTCAGTCACTTCTCAATTTTGATCACAAGCCAAATCCAATTTGCAATCTCTAACAATGGGGTTTGATCCAGAATCGTGGGTACTTAAGGCATTCCTCCAGATGATGTTGCTGAAAGGGGAAATGTTGATGGGAAATTTTGGCGGGAGATGTATTGGAGAGGGTGATGGTAGAGTTGGAGTGATTTTCTTCGATGCCAGTAGCCAGGGAAAAAAGAGTGAGGATATCATGGAGGGAAGTTGAGTCCCTATGACTTCCATTTACGAACATAAGGACATCGTCAACAAATAGAAGATGTGTGAGATAGCAGTGGTCACTCATTTTCAGCCCTTGTAGTCGCTTGTTCCTCTTGGCTGATGCAATGAGTCTATTGCGACCTTCAATTACAATAAAAAAAGAAGCATGGAAAGTGGAAGCATTGCTGAAGGCCTCCCTCAGCATGGAAGAAATGAGATGCAGAACCATTTATGAGGACACTGAAGGTTTCCGAGGTGATACAACACATGATCTAGTCAATGAAGGGAGGGGGAAACCTAGATGGGTGAGGATTGTTGGAAATAATACTGAGAGGGGGGGTGAATCAGTATTATCTAATTCTTTTTCAATATATTTATACTTTGAATTATTGTATGTCAGTACCATAAAATAATGAGCATGAACAAGAAAAACAGATAGCCACACCAAAGAACACCAGATATAAGGTGGAAACCCAATGTGGGTGAAAACCACCTGCTGCAATATGTCTCTATATTCTTTCAATTAGAAACTCCTTTTACAATGATTTTGTACTGGTGTAGTCCTTTACCAGTACGCAAGATGCAACCTGCAGAGAGCTACAACTCTCTCTCTCCTGGAAGGGAGTTACAACCCCCTACTTCTTTTCTTTCAAGGACCACTTTTCATAAATTTTCAGACTAGATCCATGAACATCAATCAATCATCAAGTATATCTGCATCAAACAATCTCCTTTTCCCAATTAGCACTGAATCAAGTAAACGCTTCTCTGACATCTGTACCCAGAACACAGTAATAGTAACCACACACCAAATTCTGAACCCAAAATACTGCAGCAATAGACAGAAGCAGCTAGATCATAATTTAAAGATATATGCTACTTCAACAACCTGAAACCTGCGTGCAGATCTATAAAGGATAATTCCTTCTTTCAAATATTCAGACACTAATTAACCGAGATTGTCAGATTTATAGATCAAGCATGCGCCTCATATAACAGATCAAAATCATACAAAGATACTATTATTCAAGCATAAAGATTATGACCCATCAATAGAACTTATCCTTCTTTATGCGCTAAGGTTCCTCCTTCATTCAGATCCAGATCTGCACCATAACCCAATCACAAATATTTCAGATCTAGAACTTATTAGATATTCAATTCATTCGATGATACTTTGCCAAATGATCTTCTTCCTCTTATATAGTCTTAGGCCTTTCACAATACCACGGTCCAAAACCATAATAACACAATACCACGGACCCAATACTTGGAATCGACACTTTTGGATGCAATACCACGGACCAAAACCATAGGATCAAAAACTGTCAGACTAATACCATGAACCAACCATGAAAGTGCGTGAGATCAACACTTTTGGATGCAATACCACGGACCAAAACCATAGGATCAAAAACTATCGGACTAATACCATGAACCAACCATGAAAGTGCGTGAGATCAACACTTTTGGATGCAATACCACGGACCAAAACCATAGCATCAAAAACTGTCAGACTAATACCATGAGCCAACCATGAAAGTGCGTGAACTTTTCTCTTCATGAAAGGAACTTTTCTCTGCATGAAAGTGCATGAACGTTTCTCTACATGAAATAAACTTTTCTCTGCATAAAAGTGCATGAACTTTTCTCTACATGAAATAAACTTTTCTCTGCATAAAAGTGCGTGAAATTTTCTCTACATGAAATAAACGTTTCTCTGCATAAAAGTTCGTGAACTTTTCTCTACATGAAAGAAACTTTTATCTGCATAAAAGTGCGTGAACTTTTCTCTACATGAAATAAACTTTTCTCTGCATAAAAGTGCGTGAACTTTTCTGCACTATAATTTATCATCTGAGATGAGTGGGTTGCCATCAAGTACAACAGATCTATCATAATGCCAACAATCTCCCCCTTTGGACTTGATGGCAACAACAACCAATCACTCTCCCCCTTTGACATCAAGGGCAAAGGGCAAACCAAGATAATATCTTTCCTAGAGAAACATTCTGCTACCCATACTCCCCCTAAGTATCTGCTGACATCTCTGAAAGAGCTCCCCCTTTGTATATGCCAAGGTGTACCACTCTGTCCATGCTTCCTCTGAGTACATGCTGAAGTCTCTGCTCTACTGAAGTGTGCTGTTCATGCTCCCCCTGACTATAAGCAAGGTCAATAACTGATAGTAGCAGCATCTGATAATCACCATAAATGACCATGAAAGAGATAGAGACATATTACAGCAATATTCCTTCTGTCCTTCCTCCATAATGCCAACAATGCATTATATGCTCCCCCTGAACTTGTGCCATTCGATCTTTGACCAATCCGCAACTCAGCAAATGTACGCATATACCCCAGATGAACCTTGCGTACAACCAACAATCAGAAGAGAGTCAACAACAAGATGATTCATCAACAACCCCCAGCTTTTGCCTGAGGTATTCAAAGGTCTCCCTGGGGAATGGTTTGGTGAGTATATCAGCAACTTGTTCCTTAGAAGGAACATACTCCAACTTGACCTTTTGTTCAAGCACTTGTTCTCAGAGAAAGTGATATTTGATTGGTATGTGCTTGGTCTTTGAATGCATGACTGGGTTCTTTGAAATGCTGATTGCACTTGTATTATCACATAAGATGGAGATAGGTGGTGTACAAGTGATTTGAAAATCTTGCAAGGTCTGCATCATCCAAAGGAGTTGAGTGCAGCAAGATGCAGCAGCCACATATTCCACTTCAGCTGTAGACAAAGCAATTGAAATCTGTTTCTTGCTGAACCAAGATACTAATCAGGAACCCATAAAGAATGCACCGCCACTTGTGCTCTTCCTGTCATCCACGCTTCCGGCCCAATCTGCATCTGTATAAGCATGAAGTGTGAGATCTGTATCTCTAGGATACCATAAGCCATAATTTTGAGTCCCTTGAAGATATATGAAGATTCTCTTCACTGCCTGAAGATGAGTTTCCTTTGGATTTGCCTGAAATCTTCCAATTATTCCCACTGCATGCATGATGTCTGGTCAGGTACCTGTCAAATAAAGTAGACTTCCAATCATAGATCTGTAAGTTGGTTGATGCACTGCTACTGATTCATCATTTGCACTGAGGTTATATCCTGTGACCATGGGTGTACATACTGGTTTTGCTTCTTCCATACCATATTTCTTCAAAATCTGCTTGAGATACTTGGTTTGAGACAAGAAGATCCCTCCTTCATTTTGTTGGATTTGCAAACCAAGAAAATATGTCAATTCTCCAAGCAAGGACATTTCGAATTCTTTCTGCATCACCAAGGCAAAGCTTTGACTCATAGATTCTTCATTGCTGCCAAAGATAATGTCATCTACATACACAACAAGTATTAGCAATTTGTCATTTTCAATTTTTATATAAAGATTGCTATCTGCTGATCCTTTTGAAAAACCTTGTTGATGAAGATATTTGTCCAAACGATAGTACCAAGCCCTTGGAGCTTGTTTAAGACCATAGAGAGCCTTTTTCAATCTGCATACAAGATTTGGATCATTTCCAAGAATGAAACCATCTGGCTGCTCAATGTATACTTCTTCTTCTAAGTCTCCATTCAGAAAGGCTCATTTCACGTCCATTTGAAATACTTTGAACTTTTGAAAGCTTGAGAGAGCAAGGAACATTCGGATGGCCTCAAGTCTTGCAACAGGAGCAAAAGTTTCTTCAAAATCTATTCCTTCTTGCTGCGCATACCCTTTACAAACAAGTCTGGCCTTGTTTCTAATTACTTCCCTATTTTCATTCAACTTATTTTTGAAGACCCATTTTGTCCCTATAACATTCTTATCCTTTGGTCTAGGAACCAACTCCCAGGTGCTGTTCTTTTCGATCTGCTCAAGTTCTTCATCCATTGTTTTGACCCAACATTCATCTTTGCATGCCTCTTTTACATTTTGTGGTTCAGTGGATGAGAGTAATGCCAAATAGCTTGAAGCTTCTGCAATTGTTCTTCTTGTTTGTACACCTGCTTCTTTTTGCCCCAAAATCTGAGATTCTGGATGATTCTTCTGAATGTACCTGGATGGAGTCTTCTCTTCTACCCTTATCTGTTCCTCTGGTGCTTCTTGAGGTTCTTCTTCATCATTCTGTCTTTGAGGGTAGTCTTCATCTTCTTCGATATTTTCATGATTTACTTGCCTAGGAATGTATCCTTTTTCATCAACCACTACATCAATGTTGTCAACAATTCTTCCAAGTCTTTTATTGTAGCACTTATATGCTTTGTTGTGTGGAGAATAACCAAGAAGAATGCCTTCATCTGCTCTAGGTTCAAGTTTGCCAAGTTGCTCATCAGTATTCTTAATATAGCATTTGCTCCCAAATATTTTGAAGTGTTTTACCGAAGGAGTGTCACCATACCAGAGTTCATGAGGAGTTTGAGTGCTGTTCACTCGGACATTTGTTTTATTGAGAATAACAACCGCAGCATATGCAGCTTCACCCCAGAAAGTTGCGAGAGTTCCGGACTCATCAAGCATAGCACGGGCCATTTGTTGGACTGTTCTGTTCATCCTTTCCACCACTCCATTTTGCTGAGGAGTTCTAGCTGTAGAGAATTCCCTTCTTATACCATGTTCTTCACAAAAATCGAAAAATTCATTTGAGGTAAACTCCCCACCTCTGTCGGACCTGAGGCACTTAATTTTGTAACCTGATTCATTTTCAACCAAGGCTTTGAAGGATTTGAATTTCTCGAATGCTTCGTCTTTGTGCTTCAAAAGTCCTAACCAAACCAACCTGGAGAAATCGTCAATGAATAATATCAAGTATTCTTCTCCTCGAGGTGACCTCGTCCTGAAAGGACCACATACATCTGTATGGACTAGTTCAAGAGGCCTGCTGGCTGATCCTTCCTTCTCCGGGAAGTTGGTTCTGGTTTGCTTACCAAACTGACATGATTTGCATATAGTGTTGTCTGGAATTTTGATATCTGGAAGACCACGAACTGCCTCATATTTGCATGCCGTCCTTATTTGTGAAAAACTTAGATGACCCAACCTCTGGTGCCATAACCAATGTTCATCATCCTTGCTCAAATAGCATTGTTGTTGTCCTTCAAATATGTATAGATTATTTGGAGTTCTTCTACCTTTGATCATTGTTTTCCCTGTATCAAGATCACGAACACTACATCCATTTGATCGAAATATTACCTCGGTTCCTTGATCGCACATCTGACTAACACTCAGAAGGTTATGCTTCAAGCCATCAACATACAAAACATTTCCAGCTTTGACCTTTTCTTTTAACTGAGCTGTGCCTTTTCCTTTTATAGCTGCTGGAGTATCATTTCCAAAAGAAACTTTCTTTCCCTTTTCTAAAGCAGAATATGATTCAAGTTTTTCTTTATCACCTGTCATATGCTTCGAACATCCACTGTCGATGTACCATAGATTTTCCTGTCCCTCTGCATAAAAGGCTATCCCACATCTTTCTGATTGTGGTTCCTTTATTCTCCATGTTCTGGTGCTTGAGGCTTGTTCCTTTATCTGCTGAAATCTGCTCCTGCATTCAGAATCTTCATGACCGAAGTTATTACAAATAGAACATTCAATTTCATTTTCAAGAGCCGAAAAGTTGTTATAGGTCCTTTTTGTAATCCCAGTCATACTTCTTTGTTTTTGAGCTTCTCTAGTCATGATTGTTTTATATGCAACACATTGAACTGCTTTGTGACCAAAGTTATGGCAAGAGAAACATTGGCCATTGAAGAAACTTCTGCGGTTATCAAATCTACCACCCAAATGATTGTAATTCTTATTGTCATCCATTCTTGAAGCAAATTGAGAAGATTTTACCTGTGGCTGGTTGTAGCTTTTGTTCACCCTTAAGACAGATTGCCCCTGGTTTACCTGGTAGTCTTTGTTAGTTCTTGATGTAATTCGTCCCTGCTTTACCTGGTGATCTCCATTGTGCTTTTGCTCATTCCTTCTTGTTGCATCAAGATAACTCTTTGAGGTGGATGCTTGAGATGTTTCTCCATTATACCCCAGACCTGTCTTGTTTAGCGGAGAACGTTGTACATTGATGATCTCATCCAGAGTTTCAGATCCTTTGACAAACTTAAGATTAATAGTCTTTGTTTTCTCAATTTCTTTTCTAAGGCCAACAATTTCACATTCTAACTTTTCAAGAAATTTTTCTTTTTCATCAATTTGAAATTGTAGAGTATCAATGATCACATTCTTTTCTTCTATACATGTCTTGAGTCTAGAAATCTCTTCATAAAAACTATCCACATCTATAGCATCCATGTAATCATCATCTTCAAAGGCCATTAAAAGTTTATAGTCATTACCTTGTTCGTCTTCATCACTATTTGATAGGCCATCACTATCTTCATGAGTGTAGTAGCTTTTCTTATTTGCATTATGTTTCTTGTTCCATCTAATAGGTTCCTTTCCCTTGTCGATCTTATCCTTATGAGGACATTTGGCAGCATAGTGACCTACTCTTCCACAAGCAAAGCATTTGAAGGGTAACTTACCTCTGAACCGTCCAGCACCCCGTTGAAGATTTCTGACAAAATTTGATTCTTCTTCTTCTTCTAACCCATGTCCTGATTCATAGTACTCTCCTTTACCTGAAGCCTTGAAGGCAACTTCTTTCCTGTCAGATGGACCTCCTTTTCTCATTTCATAAGCAGTTAGAATTCCATGTAGTTGTGACATTTTAAGATGTTGTAGATTCTTCTTTTCTTCTATAGCATAAAATTTAGATTCAAACCTAGGTGACAAAGATCTTAGAACTTTTTCAACCACAACAACATCTTTTATTTCTTCACCCAAATTTTTCATACAATTAACAATCTCATCCACACGAAGAAAATAGTTAGCCACACTTTCATCATTATACATCTTGAGATTTTCATATTGAATCCTGAGGGTTTGAAGTTTTGCACGTTTTACCTGATCATCTCCTTCATAGCTCAAAACAATCTTGTCCCATATTTCTTTTGCGGATTTATACTGCATAACTTTCACAAATTCTGATTGAGATAGACATCCTAGAAGAGTATTGACTGCCTTTGCATTTGTTTCATATTTCTTCTTCTCAGCTGGATCTGTAGGAGTAGCTGATGGAAAAGTATACCCTGTTTCTACGATGTCCTAGACTTCTGTACCCAAAGATTGAAGATAGGCAGTAACTCTTACCTTCCAATACACGAAGTTTGTCCCATCAAAAATCGGTGGCCTGATTGATGCTTCCCTCTCGTAGTTGCTCATGATGATATATCTTCCTTCAAGCGATCAAGCTCCTTCAGAAGGACTTGCTCTGATACCAACTGTTAGAAATAATACTGAGAGGGGGGGTGAATCAGTATTATCTAATTCTTTTTCAATATATTTATACTTTGAATTATTGTATGTCAGTACCATAAAATAATGAGCATGAACAAGAAAAACAGATAGTCACACCAAAGAACACCAGATATAAGGTGGAAACCCAATGTGGGTGAAAACCACCTGCTACAATATGTCTCTATATTCTTTCAATTAGAAACTCCTTTTACAATGATTTTGTACTGGTGCAGTCCTTTAACAGTACGCAGGCTGCAACCTGCAGAGAGCTACAACACTCTCTCTCCTAGAAGGGAGTTACAACCCCCTACTTCTTTTCTTTCAAGGACCATTTTTCATAAATTTTCAGACTAGATCCATGAACATCAATCAATCATCAAGCATATCTGCATCAAACAATCTCCTTTTCCCAATTAGCACTGAATCAAGTAAACACTTCTCTGACAGCTGTACCCAGAACACAGTAACAGTAACCACACACCAAATTCTGAACCCAGGATACTGCAGTAATAGACAGAGGCAGCTAGATCATAATTTGAAGATATACGCTACTTCAACAACCTGAAACCTGCATGCAGATCTATAAAGGATAATTCCTTCTTTCAAATATTCAGACACTAATTAACCCAGATTGTCAGATTTATAGATCAAGCATGCACCTCATATAACAGATCAAAATCATACAAAGATACTATTATTCAAGCATAAAGATTATGACCCATCAATAGAACTTATCCTTCTTTATGCGCTAAGGTTCCTCCTTCATTCAGATCCAGATCTGCACCATAACCCAATCACAAATATTTCAGATCTAGCACTTGTTAGATATTCAATTCATTTGATGATAGTTTGCCAAATGATCTTCTTCCTCTTATATAGTCTTAGGCCTTTCACAATGCCACGGTCCAAAAACATAATAACACAATACCACAGACCCAATACTTGGGATCAACACTTTTGGATGCAATACCACGGACCAAAACCATAAGATCAAAAACTGTCGGACTAATACCATGAACCAACCATGAAAGTGCGTGAGATCAACACTTTTGGATGCAATACCATGGACCAAAACCATAGGATCAAAAACTATCGGACTAATACCATGAACCAACCATGAAAGTGCGTGAGATCAACACTTTTGGATGCAATACCACGGACCAAAACCATAACATCAAAAACTATCGGACTAATACCATGAGCCAACCATGAAAGTGCGTGAACTTTTCTCTTCATGAAAGGAACTTTTCTCTGCATGAAAGTGCATGAACGTTTCTCTACATGAAATAAACTTTTCTCTGCATAAAAGTGCGTGAACTTTTCTCTACATGAAATAAACTTTTCTCTGCATAAAAGTGCGTGAACTTTTCTCTACATGAAATAAACTTTTCTCTGCATAAAAGTGCGTGAACTTTTCTCTACATGAAAGAAACTTTTATCTGCATAAAATTGCATGAACTTTTCTCTACATGAAATAAACTTTTCTCTGCATAAAAGTGCGTGAACTTTTCTGCACTATAATTTATCATCTGAGATGAGTGGGTTGCCATCAAGTACAACATATGTATCATAATGCCAACAAGGATCATTTTGATATAGAGCCAGTTGACCCAATCAAATGCTTTAGCTAAGTCAATTTTGAGGATTGCCCCTTTTAATGTCTTTTGTTTTGATGGAATGGAGGGCCTCTTGGGCAATACCAATTGAGTCATGGATTTGTATGTTTTCTAGGAAAGCAAATTTTTCAGGGGAGATGTGGTGAGATAGGATGGGTCTGAGCTTGTTAGCATGAATCTTAGCAATGATTTTATATAGACAGTTACAAAGGGAGATGGGACAGAAATCATTGAAGGATGTGAGGGAATCAGATTTAGGGATCAAGGCAATGAAGGTGGAGTTAATGGCCTCATACATATGCCCAGAAGTCCTACATTCTTCCACCACCTTAAGCAGGTCATGTCCAATGAGTTTATAAAAAAGAAGGTAGAATTCGATTGTCCAGTCATCCGACCCTAGACTTCTATCTTTTTTGAACTATTTCAACATACCTTCTAGTTCTGCCTGAGTGATGAGGGATGTGAGCTCCTCAGCCGTGTCCATGTCCACAAATCTAGGGAATTGTCCTGCAATTTTGACTATTTCAGCATGAGTGGCACCATGGGGAGCCTTGAAGAGGTGCCTGGAATGTGAATTCCCTATGCGGGAGAGTTGAATGAAGGTGGTTTCTGTGGTCCCATCTTCCATGGGCATATTCCAGATAGTATTGGTGACTTTCCTTCAGTTGGAAAATTTTTGGACGAACTTGGTGTTCTCATCTCCAGCTTGTAACCGGACCGCTCGACTCCAGGGTCACCAAGTTTCTTCCCATTCCTTCAAAATTTTAGATCTCTGATTTTCTAGATTTATTAGATGAGACATTGCATCAGCAGATATGAATCCCCTGCCTTGTTCATCTAGAAGATTGGCCAATGACAGTTCGATTTCAGCAACGGTATGGTCATCCCTCTTAGCTTTTTCCTTTTCCCAGTTAATGGAGAGTCTCCTGAGCTTAGAGAGGTTGGAGCAGAAGCCTTCTGCCAGAGATCAACCCTTGGTTGGTAGGTTTGTAAGCCAAAAATCAGTAACCAATTGAATTTAGGATGGGTTTGCAAGCCACGTGGAGTTGAATTTATACGGTGCCCTTAGTTTTTGAGGGGGGCTATAAATCTCAATATAGATGGGAGAGTGGTCCGATATACCTCCAGATCCAACCCATTCTCTATATAGGGAGAGATTTTATATCAGAGAGTTCTTAATTAGAAATTGATCCAGTCTCTTGGACAAAACAACCTCATCCACTCTCTGATTTCTCCAGGTGGGGAGGGGTTTTATCATGGGGATATCCATCAGATGATGTTTTTCAAGCAACAACTCCATAGTTTCTGTAAGTGAATATACTTGTGCATTTGGCCCGCAAGATTCCGCGAAACCTATGGAGAAGTTTAGGTCACCACCGATGATGATATTATCTAGGGAAGTGAGTGATAAATTGAGGAAGCGGTTCCAGAAGACCTCTCTTCTATGACATGGCCCATATACATTGATCAAGCAGAGGTCCATTCCCAGTTTAGATGAAAATATTTCCATACCAATGAAACTAGCACCCCCCTTGGAGGCCTTTAGGTTGATGGTGCGAGGGTTATATCCCATGGCCAGACCTCCTAATCTTCCTATGACATCAATGGATTGGATGATCCAACAAGGCTTTAGAGAGCCGAGAGTGCAGGAGATATAGTAAGTCGCTCCCAATGTTTCTTGTAGGAATATGATATCAACAGACTCAGATTCAAATATTCTTCTAAGGGCTAGCTTTTGGGCGAGCTAGCCAGGCCCATGTAATTAAAGGAAAGCCACTTCATGGGGACAGATTTGAATGGGTGTTCATAGCTTTAAGAACATGGTCAAGTGATGATTGTCTGCCTGAGGCCACTTCCACCTCGACAATAAGGATAACTTTGGATAAATGGGATTTGCGACCCCTATTGGATTTAAGGGGGTGAGGGGAGGGGATTAGGCCCAAGCGAGAGGGGGTAGAGTATTCCTCAGATAGGGGGAGGCAAGGCCTAAGGTTGCAGGGATGGGGTGGATCAGAGAGGAGTGAAGGTATGGTGGAGGGGGAGGGAGGGGGATTAGGAGGAAAGGATGGGGGCGTAGTTGAGAGGACTGACAGTTGTGTGGAAAGGAGGCAGGGGATGGTAGAGTGGGAGTAATCCTAGACCGATGTAGATGCAGTGTGCATATGCAGTGCAATACATGCAGGAGAAGAAATAAAAACAAAGTTAGAGAGGAGGAGTACTCGAGGAGCGAGCAGCGTCAACAGCGGCCCTAAATTTGGTCTTCGATGGGGAGCACTTGTAGTAGCCCAGTGAGATGGAGAAAACTTCCTGCTCATTGTTGTGGCAGCCGGTGGAGTTGACTCGGGGATGGATATAGGAGCCTTTTTTGCCTCACCTTCTGGTCCCTTAGGAGGGTCTAAATCCCTCCGCACCAATGCAAATTCCTTGTATAAGTGTCCCAATTTGTGGCACCTACGGCATATGAAGTGGGCTCCTGAATAATCTAGGATTTGTATCTTGGTGAAATTCTTTTATTGTAGGGTGATTTTCTCCTCCAATCCTTCTCTCATATCAAGGTGTACTAAAATTCGAGCTAGATATTTCTTTCTGGATTGTATATAGGTCCTATCATAGTCCAAGTAGGTTCCTAGCACGTTCCCAATTCGGACAAACACATCTTTAGAGCAATATTGCAAGGGGAGTCCAGGTAGCCTAACCCCATAATGGTCCATCTCCATTCTACTCTTTCAGGATCGAAGAGTGGGCTCCATTGCTTCAAAATGACAGGGGCCATTTCGATGTGCCAGTATTGAGCAAGGGCCCAGTTGGTGTATTCCTCTTGTAGGAAATAGAGCACAAATGAGCCGCGGGGCAGAGTCTGCACTTCATGTAGGTATTGGAAGATATTTCCCCAGATATACTTGACCCAAAGGCTGAGTCGTTCTGCGGAGTAGGCACGGCCTGTAACCTTGTCCACCAGAACCTTTCCAACTATATTTACTACCTCACCCATGTTCATTCCTTCTCCAAATTTCAGGGTGATATCCTTCCCTGAGGCCTTCACACACTTTACTTTCCACTTACCAGATCTAGGTGCGGTTGGGTGGTCCTACAAAGGATCTGTCATGCCCTAGTGATCTTGTTGGTGATTCTGTGTAGATTGTAGAACCTTAATGACTGGGGTTCAAAGAACCCACATGGTAATGTCAAGGATGTAACTGTCATAGAGGAAGAAGGGATACCAGGCTCAGGGGTATGTTTCACGGGTACGAGAGGATGTTCTAGCCCAGATGTGGGACCAGTGTGTGGTGAACGAAAGAGGTCTCCAGGAGGTGAGGGTTCGAAGGTTGGGGATGATGGAGAGCAAGCTGCAAGCAGGTGTAGGGTCGTCGGTGAGAGCACAGGATAGTCTAGCTCCAGAGAGTTGATGGAGAGGGTAGCGAAGGGGAGGTTGGATGTGGACAAGTCAGGTAAGGTGACCACAGAAGGCAGGACAGAGCATAACGAAGCAGTCAAGTCTCGTAGAGCAGATTTAGTCGGCATAGTATTAGGTCTTCTAAATATAGGGATATCGGGGTTAGTGTCAATGGAGTAATCAACCTCCTTGATGTCCATTTCCTCCATGCTGGAGCCAATTCAGGGGTAACAGGAAATGACGATGTCAATATAAGGCATGGATGGTAGCTAATAGTTTGCAAGGGGTGACATCGAGTCTGGAAACGAAGCTGACAGTTACAAAGGGTAAAAAACTGTGGTTAGCCATATCCGCTGTTCGGAACGGTCGCCATCTCTCCACCTTTCCTTCATTGATTATTCTTTTCTAAAAAACGCTTGCCTTAATTGTGTGTTTTTAGGAATAATTAGCCATATACAATGGACTTTGTATTTCCATTAGCCTATCATTATAAATATTACAATATTATTTTCAATATCCTATTATTATAAATATTACAATATTACAAGTGATCATGGCAACATTTCAACAAATTTTGTCACTTAAAAACAAAAGTTATTTTTTTTACAACTTACCTATATTATACAGGAATGTTGTAATGTTTATGAAATTCATTGATTCTTATATGTTCCAGTTCACTTTTGGTTGAAAAAATGTCAATCTATTAAACCCTTATACCATTATATAACATACATGTTGTAACAAAAAATATTAACAATGAAAAGGTATCAAAATTCCTACATGAATTATGGCTTATTTAAATATATTTAAATACTAAAGGGATTCTATTTAACATATTGTGTTAAATTGTTTAATATGAAATTTAATTGTTTTAAATTAATCATCCTTAATAATTTACGTAATTGTATTTTATTTAATTATATTTTTTTCTAAAATATACTTCATTGTGAAATAATATATAATTTTCAAAAATATATCAAGGTTTTTTTTATGTATTAATAACATTAAAACTTAAAAAATTGCTAACTAAATGTAGTTAATATTTGACTATTAAATCATAACTACCATAAAAAAAAATATAACTTATTTACCTATATTTCATCAAAACTATGGCTTATCCTTTTACTTTAAAAATATATAAATAAAAAACAATCTCCCTTTATGAGTGTGCATGTGATGGTACATACACATTATAAAATATTTTATTAATATGGTATCAAGAGATATTAAAACCCTTAAACATACAAGGTTCACCAACATTGAATCAATTCAAATTTGTATGTGGGCATTAGAATGATTAAGGGTTTCATGAAGTGTTAAAATAAATTCTTGAAGTGGTTTAATTAATAGTGTTTGGAAACAAATTTTTGCTTTAACATTTAATGAAATTTTATATGTCATTTATAGTTTGTCTTTTACAGGGTTTGCACTTTTAGACATATTTCCTAGTCAAATTTGCTAAGAATTTGATAGGGAGTTGTTGATATTACAAGTTTAAGTTGTGAACTCTCCACAATTTAGCTATCCCATAGGTTTTTTAAGGTAATAAATACATATATGTAGTAAAAAAAAAATCTTTTCTCTTATACTTCCCTACTTCCGATTATCCTTTCTTTCTTTATTTCATTTGTTTCCCAGATTTAGAACAATCAAATAAAATAAGGATTCGACTCTAGTGACACAAAACACTATAAAGTATCACAATAATAGTACTCTCAAAGAGTGTCTAACATGCCTGGTAAAAATTTCATGTAATAAAAGTTAATAAAGGAAAAATAATATGCACTATTGATGAGACACTTATTCCAAGTTGAATGTTGGGCAAGACATCCTAGCGTGGGTGTTCATTTGTTTATTATGGATAAGAAAATTGGCAAAGGAAATGGCTAAGGAAATTGGCAAAGGTAATGGCTAAGGATTTAGTAAGCTAGTGGCATTTTTGGCAAATTTATTTATGAAAATAATGGAAAATATGAGAAAAGGAAGGTGAAATGTCACAGATTGCATGTGAAGAAATTGAAGGAAAATAATGGAAAGTGAAGAAAATATAGATCTAATTGATAAAAATGATTTTGAGGATCAATTGGTACCTTTTGTTAGTTCAGTTTTTGAGCTCTCTCATTATTCTCTCTCTCACTCTTGACCACTTAGAGTTTTCTTGGAGCACTTTGGAATTGCAGCAAGAAAGACAAAGAAGGAAAGAGGAAGGAATGAGCAAGCAAGGAAGAGCAGGATCAAGCAGTTGCAGTAGGATTCTTTGCAAGTATCAATTTGCATGTATGTTTTCCTTGCTAGATTTGGCATGCATGGTATTGCATCTAGTTCTTTTGCTGATAAGGCATGGGTTTTCCCAAGTCTGATAGTGTTTTCATCCTAGCCTTGTCATTTCCGAATTTCCATGGTTTGATGGGGTTCTCATGTTTTGGTTGATTTGGATTTTAGGATGGATTTGAAGTGATAGACCACATAGCCTAGTAACCCCTAAACCAGACAATGGGTTGTGGTAAAGCTAGAATTTTTGTTGCCTCGGTGGGCCTAGGAATCCTCAACTGGTGAATGGAGGGATATACTGTAAAGCCTAGAGGTCGTTTCCCTTGGTTGTGGTAAAGCGTGAGAGACTAGGAGACGTGAAAATTCTTCAAAATGTAGGTGGATAAATCCAGTGGAATCCATGCTTTTTTTGGCCTAGTGGTCTAGTGGAGATCATGGTAAAGCATGTTATTACATGTTTATTGTGTTGGCCTAGTGATCTAGTGTGGATTACCGTAAGGTATGGTTTCTATTGATGAAGGTGAGGTGGTTTAGCCTCGGGATTCCATGGTTGGTTCTTTTGGTTTGGGTCCCACATTCATGATTGGAATATGGCAAAAGCGTGAATGGCTGAAGAGAGAATTGGCTCAACCATTCTATGGTCGGGTGGAACTTGGTAGTCCTATCCTGGGTTGGCGTTTGAATTCATTAATAAGAGGTTCTTTCCTTGATATCTTATGTATAAATGTACTAGTTTATATGTGGATTCTATGGTTGATATACCATTGATATTTCTATTGTTATTATGTTGATTATAAACATTTCTTTTTACAGTGGTGATGTATGGCTTTCCTTATCTTTTGATTTTTAAATGAATGAACAATGTATCTATGACCTAATAGATGATAATGAAACTAATGATATAAGGGAAAAATGCTTCTTATCGATTCTCAGATAAGTATGAGGCCCCTATGCTCAGATCTGTTCTTTACACCTATATATTACATATTTGTGACATGTTTGATGAAATTCTTGTCATGGCTAGTATGGGTCCAATTAATTCCCTTGTTATTTTTCTATTCTAAAGGTGTCATTTAGTTCTGGGCAGTGACCAAGGCTCTCAGCCTGAATGCTAGCATACCATGTTGTGGGAGTGTCCAAAGCCTTCTGGACGCATGCATGCCCATATCATTGGAGTATTCAGGGGTTAAATGGTCTAAAAAATCAGCGGGACCAAGGGGATGGTTGGCTGAGAGGATGGGATGGTTCCTAGGAGTGTTATTGATGATGTGGATGGTCTTTATGTTGAGTATTCATCGATTCCACTTCCTTAAGGTCACATAGGAGGTTGAATCCCATTATAATAGTCTCTGGTCACATGCTTACCCTGGTTGGCTGGTTACTTGGGTAGATGTGGGAGGAGGGTGTTACAGAGTGGTATCAGAGCATGGTTCACCCCTTGGACTGGATGGGTGGTGTGTGTTTTTTATGCATTCATGTCAGTTTTAGATGTGTTAATCATCCTATGCTCTATATCCTTGTTGCATATTCATGGTGTCGGTGATGGTTGTAGTGATGTTTCCATGTGAAAGAGGATGTTTTTGTTAGTAGGTGGTGCTTCTTCAATGTTTTCAGAACCTGCATCATATGTGAAATATGCTCCTCCCACATAGCACTATATACTAGTATATCATCCACATAGACAATAACAAATGATTCTATAAAAAGGCATAGTACATCATTCATTAATCTCATAAATGTAGTTGGTTCATTACATAGGACTCATACAAACCTTTCCTTGTTTTCAAGGCACTCTTCCATGTATCTTCGTCTTTGACTCGAACTTGGTGATTTCCAGACTTCAAGTCTAGCTTGGAAAAATATTTTTCTTGTTGCAACCGATTTAGCAGACCGTTTATCCTGGCTAGGGGGTATCTTCTCTTGAGTGTGATTTTATTCAACGCCCTGTAATCTATACACATTCTCCAAGTCCCATCCTTGTTTGGAACAATGATGATGGATTATCGACATGGTGATGTACTTAATTGAATAGCACTCTCTTCCAGCAACTTCTGCAACTGTTTCTTCACCCCACTTTCTTTTATAAAAGACTTCATGTACATCCCAATATTTGGCAATGTGGAGTCTAGAAATAACTAGATCTCGTGCTCGACTACACTCTTAGGTGGTAACCCTTTAGATTCTCGGAACACATCCTTGTATGCATGTAACAAGTCCTCCAATTGTCGTTTCTATTTCTTAATGCACTGCTCTAGGGATGCCTTACTGCTTATTGAATCCTCTTGAGACTGAATTTCTCTTAAAAAAAATAAAAGATACTTCTTGCTAGAACTAATCAATTTCTTGGTTTGGTTGGATGTTACTAGTGAATTTTTTGACTTGCATTTGTGTGCATTGATGATGAACGATTTTGCATCATTGATGAGTTGGTACTGGTTAGCTCTCCTCATGAATATTGTTTCATGCATGTACATTTATGGACTTCCATAAATGACTCCACATACATCAAGGGGAACCACATAGAGATCTACTTCATGAGTAAAATCAGCATGGATAGCAAATATAATTTTGCATTGTTTTGTTACCTTTATCTCTACATCCTTATTTACCCATCCTAGTGGATATGGGTCCAGAAGATCACCAACTTGCAACCCCAACTTCTTGACCAAATTTTCTGTAGTGAGATTCACCAGTGACACTGAGTCACCAGTGACACTGAGTCAAACAAAGCATCAATATTTGTCTTCTTGACCTGTAGCTTTATATGGAAGAGTTTGGTCATTTCTTTCTCTTCCCGTTGATGAAGTCTACTCATATTCAACTCCTTCTGCAATTATGTGCAGACGATCTTCTCATCCACATTTGAGCTTCTTTCAACTTGGTTGCTTGAAGTAGTGGCCATGATGTTCTGCTTCTTATTATCTTACTTCTTTGTCTTTGGGTTCCATCACTTCTCCTTTGTATGGCCATAAATGTTGTAGTGGTTGCTTGTAACACCCCTCCCTTGTGTGCTAAATTATTACAAACCTAAGAAGAGTTAAATTTAGGTGTGATATCCTCCCTTGCGTGTTCAATGATTCTAAACATAAGTTGAGGAAAGCTAGGTCATATGTAATATGAAAAGTAAATGTGTTATTAAATAAATTAATAAAATAAATCACTTGGAGGGTGGAGCACCAAGAGAGAGGATATTCTTGCCAAATCCCATTTAGGAATGTGATAGAGATGAATCTTTCATGATAAATATTCTAGATGAAATTCTCAATAAGCTTGGATGGATTGGAGATCCATTAGATGGATGAGAGATAAAGATCCATCGGACATAAAAGCTTTACGGGGGATAAGGGAAAGATTTTATGAGGAAAAGCCTCGTGGGAGATAAAGATGAGCTTTTCTGGAAAAGACCTTGGCAAATGGAAAAATCCATAAAAGCGAGGTGCCGATAATGGAAACTAAATCATGAAAGAAGGTATTAAATACCTAGTGCATCGATCAATTGAGGACAGTTGATTCTTGGCAAGAACCTCAACAAGGGGGAATTAGAGGTGATTCATGGTTGGGTGGTGGTGCTCCTCCCTCCAAGTGAGGTTTTAGGTGGTGTCATATGCGTGGAATGTTTTGTATGATGATTCTTACCCTCTCTCTCTGTTATAGTTCCAGTTTGTTTATGAGAAAAGTTCTTAAGTTTCCTCGCCATGAGAATCCCCGAGTGAATTACATATTCTTATGTATTAATAGATTTAATGGTGTTTTCCTATAATCTGATGAGATTCACTTGCATGATATGTGTTTTATGTTAATCCTTACTTTTTATGAGGTTAAATCGTTTAGCTCAGATATACTAATGGCTAAATTTATCCCTATTTGATGGATTTTCTTATGCATGTTGCATTCGAGTGTCAAGTTAACTGTAGAAGAATATTTAGTGGGTAATAGTTCTAGTACCCATTCACGGTAGAATTTTCATGCGACAATTATTCGTAAATAGATTACCTATGTTAATGTTTTTCTTATGAGAATGATTGCAGTTTTATATATGTGATTCCTTTCACATTCAAAAGTAGAGGCATAATATGTAGTTGTAAATACTAACTTTTTTTATGAGGAGATCATATATAAATATACCTGATCGTCTTTCATTTAATAAAGGAATATAGTTTGCTTATAGTTTCCTAAATTGTTGATTACTTATGCAAGAAGAACAGTTGCAAAGATAATGCTTCTCATTGTATGACCAATGGTTCAATTATATGTGTTTACCTGTCAATAAGACTGCCTCCACTTAGGCTAATCCTAGCTAGTTATGCATGTGAATGAAAGGTTGGCTAATAACTTATCGACTATGTCTATAGGACTATGATCATGACGTACAGCCATGATAACTACAATAAACTTAAAGTAATACCCATTAATGCTTACAAGAGTTATTTCATTTTTTTTATGGTTGCATGTCATGATGCGTTCCCTTTCTCCCATTTGATATTAAGCTCAAGGGCTAATCTAAGAGTGTGAGTTATGGTTCATTATCTTGTGGGTATTCAGTAGCTATTATTTTGAGTATAGTTGCCTGGATGATTACTGTGCATGTAATGATTTCGTTAAATCCACCTGTAAATGCATTGGAATTTAACTATAAATAAAATAAAATTTTAATTAATGTAGCCTAGTAGTTATTTTTCTTGGGTAGGCCCAAAGGAGTACATTACAAATGGTGTCAGAGTGATCAAGTCCAAACCTTGCGGCCTATGGGCCAATTCACCTCTGCGGAATATGAAAGTGGGAAAACCAAATAAGATAAATCACCCCACAATTTAAAATTTGAAAATTGGTAAATATTAATCGACTCCCAATAGTAAAATAGAGGCACATTTATATTTTGATCCACTATATAATATCCTTTCCAAGAAGATCAAAGGAATTGGGTGTTTTACATAAATTAATAATACCAATGAATTTATGGACTTCCTGGGTGAATAACGAGACAAGTAATCTCTCAAGGTAATACTGGAAAAGATAGTTCATATCAAGTCAATTTTAAAAGAAGGAATGCATCTAAATAGCATGCGTCTCTATGAAGGACTACATCCAAAGGTTGTACTGCTGTAGACGTATGATAGTACGTAAGAAGGACCCTTTAAAATCAAACAGGAAGCATGCAAGAAATCCATGCACTGTTAGAAATGAGAGAACACTAGATTTATTCTGAACACCTACCCTAAAGGTTGATACCTCGGGGTCGATATATATAGATATATATATATATATATATAGATATATATATATATATATATATATATATATATATATATATATATATATATATATAGATATATATATATATATATATATATATATATATATATATATATATATATATCAGTGTCACAATTTTGTACTTTTGAAGGTAAGGATCTTTTGATGCCAAAGTATGCGTCGACAAATGTTACTTGGGGAGGATTGTTTAGTTACTTACTATGTCAATTTCTCTATTGATTTCTCTATTGCAAACTAGTAGTGCGAAGAAATAAATAAATAAATAAATAAAAATAAATAAAAATTCTCCACACAAGTGAAACTGTCCCATAGTGTTTCAGAATATGTTGAAAGGATGATGAAAACAAGATGCGACTTACGAATAAAATCTTGAATATTTATAGGTGACTTGTCAATTGCGTTACGGGCTTTAAATATGATATGACAGGACTTGTCAACAAAGGTAGGATAAGAATGCAACATATTTTGAAGGGACAAATCGATTGTATTCCATGCTCGAAATCAATTATATAACTCTTTATAGAAAATTAATTTTCTATATATGCACAAATCTAATGGAATTAATTCGATGAATTAGAGAAGCAATGATCCTGCTTCCTTGGACTCCATTATTCACAATTCACCAACAATTGTAAGTACCAAATTACTATGCAGAAAAGGCCTCCATAGAAGTGAGTCTTTCAGCCAGAGTTTTGAATTCAAAAATTGGGCTAAATATCTCAACGAGGAATGTAATGGAAGAAACATGGGATGCTCCACACAATGGATTTTTCCCTACGGTTGGGCACTGAATATGAGGGTGTGCTGTGTGTGTTAGTGTGGAAGGAACACCCATATAGGTAATCGAAATGAAGAAACTCTAATGACTATTGTTTCTATTTCCTTTTGTTAGAAAAAAAAAGGAGGCAACAATACACACCAAAAATTAGAAAAAGGTTGCAGTGCTACGAATGTCGCTTTATCACCATTTTGGGAGATAAGAAAGTTGGTAGGAAGTTTGAAGAAAAGTTGGGATCCGGTTTATTGTCTTCCATCGCTAAGGAGTTGTATGGGGGGAAGGGATAATGACTATCCTCCACCAATTGGATTAAGCAATAAAACATACTATTATAAGTAGGTGTGACATGTGCTAAGTAAAATTAGTCACTATGTTTTCTAAATAAAAATTGAGATAGGATGAGAAGATAGATTAATAGAATAAGGCATGGCGTAAACATTCTCTAATCAGCCACAAGCTTTCATTCTAATTTTTAGGAAAAACATGATTAGTAACTAAGGTTTGCTGCTTTACAATTTCCTTTAAGGACATTAAAATGACTTTTCAAATTTTCTTAGTTCCTGTTGAGGACCTCGGGGAGAGCATTACAAATTCACGGTGCATTACAAATTCATGATCCCTCTTACTCCCAATACTCGTCGAAGATGACATAACAAATCCTGATGTTGCTAGGCAATGACGATTTGGTTCACGCTATTGCACTTTCTCTCTCTCAGGGAGAACAAAGAAAGGAGAATAGTAGAGGGGGCAGTTATGAAGTCGACAATGATGAAGAACCTGCTAGCGCTCAACAAGAAAGCTTGGACATTGGCTTTCCCCGAAGAATGAGTGAGCAGGAAGACCTCATTATACCTTACAAACAACATAGATACGTTTTTTTATCAATTTCTTTGGTTTTCGTTTGAGCAAGTTGGATAATTATATATGCATGGACAACATATTATTTAAAAACTATTTGGGTATTGAAAATATTAGCTATGGCAGATTGGACATCTGCAAACTCTCCACACGAGGAGAAATTTCTGGGTACTGGGGATACAAAGGTGAATGTGCACTATGTACCTTGGCAAGGGAGTTTAGCATAACTCATATCAAAGGAATGTTATGGAGATGGCAGTTTTCCTATTATCCAAAGAGTTTAATAAAATTCAAGGTAGATGATGTTAACTGTGAAATGGGATGTGAGAACCAAGAGTGTTCTCTACGCTCACACTACTCAGTGCCCCGACCAATTAAATTATTTTGCATCACCAGTTCAGAAGAAGATCCAGAACACTCTTTATGTAAATGTGATAGATTTATAAATGGAAAAAACTGACTAAAGCATTTTGTCATTATAGAGATTTTAGGAGCTCCATCAAAAAGGATCTTAATAGGAACAAAATAAACAATAAAAGTTAGCAAGCAGATCCTCCATTAAAATAGGAATTTTAAGCATCATCGATAGGCTTTTGTAAAGGACGCACAGTAAAAAAATTGAGGTTTTTGTCGGGTTGGCCTAAAAGTTGATTTTCCACGTGAGTTTTATAGGAATGAATCTACAAGTTCATATTTAACGTGGGTTTTATTGCACCGATTAGAAAAAAAAAAAAACAAAAAACAAAAAAAAAAAAAAAAAAACAAAAAAACAAAAAACAAAACAAAAAAAAAAAAAAAAAAAAAAAAAAAAACCAAAAAAAAAACACAAAACAAAACAAAACAAAACCAAACAAAAGACAAAAACAAAACAAAAAGCAAAAAAACAAAACAAAAAAACAAAAAAACCAAAATACAAAAAAAAAATAATAATAACAAAAAATTTCATTTTTCTTTCAATTATACTCTCAGTTGGGTTCTTGGCACCATCTACGGGCAATTTTTGGATATAGAGAGCATTAGAAATGAGAAAAAAAGGATTTTAAAACTCTAGAAGCGAAAAACACAGAAAATAATTGTTGTGGAAGTCACCACTCACAGTAAGTAAGTCATTCATTCCGGTAATGATGTGTCAATTTTTTCTTTTGGGGAAATATTTATTATTAGACAATGACTCCGCTGAAAAGTTTATTATCATCTATTTTGATTTCTGTTCATAATTCCACTGTAATTTATGCCGAGGTGGAATATAATAGCTCATAAAAAATTGATTTCTTAGTCTTGAAATCCCCCTTAGAAGATTTTGTAATGCATTGTGGCTCTTTATTTGAGAGAAACTAGATAGTCACGAGATGTTGTAATGAAATTGACTGTTTCAAAGCATTCGGAGACTGCTTCTAAATTTACACAAATCATATCAGATACTTGGGTATTTAGAGTTCAATAATCAACATCGTGTTGCAAGAGAGATAATATTCGATCTTTTAACATTATGCTATAATACTATAAACAAAATATATGTATTGAGGTCCTTGAATGCAATATAAAAATTCAAACTCAAGCACTTCTTAGCCTATCTTGATGACCACGAGCATACGTATGCATTAGAGAGCATTAGACTAAAAAATGGAAACTTGGGAGAGTATTGATATTTTTTTCATGTAAATGGTGAAGCATAGAGAGTTGGTACTATTAATATATAGCGTAGGACGTATTTTTAATGCGATAACATTGAATGTGTTCAGGTTCGCACTGAATTTATTCATTGATGTGAGAATTAGAGACATTGCGTTGCAAACACTACATTCTTTTCTTAATACCAAATACTGCATTCATTCTCTAATGGAACAACATTGGCATTTAGGTTTTCGTACTCTAATTCATTGCAATGTTTATTCATTGGTAGAAGGCTTTAATGCAGTAAAATTGGTTGATATGTTGGTCAGCAAGATTTGAGAAATATACAAACTCGTTGTTTTATTATACTCCTATATAGTTAATGCAAGCTCTTTGAGACTTGGTAGAGCTTAAATTATGAAATAAGATTTTCGAGTGGCAGTAACGAATGATGTATGGATGTGTTATAACCCGAATGTAATTATAACCTATTCATGTTATATGAAATTATATGAAGTATAGGAGCATTGATTTCATCAAATGATATTCATAGTTGTGGAAATTATGGAGAAATTCATATTAGGAAATGAAATTTTATCCACGAAAAGAAAAAAACCTGATATGATCCGTATGTAGGAGAGTTGGTGGACTTAATAGAATTGTTTGTCAAGGATGTGGATTATTTTAGTCCATTTTTAAAGAACAATGCATGCAGTAAATCATATGGGCAAGTGTGGCTTGCATTTAAGACATGCACATTGCTTGGTTTCTTTTACGATAAATCTACTACCAAAATTAAGCAGTGAAACATTATTAGCGTGCATGAATGATTAGGTGATTATGATAAGAAACAATGAGATGCAAACTACGAGAAATTCTGATATTCTAAACAATAGATTAATCACGGCTTGAAAGGGTTATAGTCAGATTGGAAGATTAATTGAGTAGGTATATTTCTATGGCTATATGAAAATCCTTATAACTAACTCATTATGGCCTACTTAACTATCTTCCATAATAAACAAATGGCGAAAAAGGAAGATTGTAGATTAGGAAGATCAATTCCATAGGATATTATACTTATGGTGAGAGAGGTGTGATGATGGTATGATAATCATCCACTCTCGAATGTTTGATTGCATATGAAATTGTGGATACAGTGCAGTTAACAAGGTATAACGGTTAATAATTACTATCATGTCAAAGGTTATGCACAAATTGTAGTTCGCTACTATGTTTTTATCATAACATCTAATGTAAAGATGGTTATGGAAGAGGGCTTACCCTGTTAGGTACTGATCATGAGCCTCTATAATAAATATGACCTATTGGTAGGATATGGTTAGTAGATGGTTTTTGAATGTGTTATGTATTAAGAGATGGTCATTTGGAGAATGTAGACAGAGAAAGCTTGTGAGCACTTTAAACATTGATGTAATTTACATATATCATCATGGTATTAACATTATAGTTGGCTTCAATAAAGGATGTCCATGTTTGCATCATTATTTTGTTGTTGTATTATACATATACTCATGCATTGTCATGGATTGTTTGGAATATTGTTATCATAAGCCTGGTTAAGGGGTCATCAAGATAAACTTGTTGTGGAAAGAATCATGCTAAAATCTACACATAATAATGAGGCATATGAATTTTCCATGTAAACACATGGGTGTACAATGTTATAGCCTTATAACAATATTGCAGTTATCATTTGGTTGATGAGAGATGTCAAGCATCCATGGCATGAAAGAGTCTTGAGTTTAATGGATTGTTGGAATTATCTTGCAACTCATGATGAATTTAGGTATTGGTTTGGGTTCGTTAGGCAATTTATATAGAAATCATTGTAAAAAACCCTTAAAGATGTGGCTACCCAAATGCCTATAAAAGGGGAGTAATCTTCAGAAGAAAAGAACATGATTGACAGAATGATCATGTTGTTAAAGTATAGTGCAGAGTGGTTAAGTTGTTGATACATAAAAAGGGAAATAGTAAATCACTCGAGATAAATGATTTAAGAATTAAGTATTGTTCTAACGATTATTAAATTATGAGTTAATATTATTCTTAAGATGCAAATAAGAATGAATACATACTATATTACTGATATTATGTGACAACCACATGAAATCTGAAAATGATTTTCACTTGACAAAACTTTCTCTGATTACAAAAATGAACCATGCTCATACAATTTCCTTGTCAACTAAGCACAATTATTTTAATTGCTATAAAAAGATAAAGGAATGTTTGGAATGATACTAACATGGTAGAAAAATATGTGGACAGAGTTTTTGTCATGCAAGTGATACCATGGGAATGGTATGATGGGTTGCAGCACAGATGGTACTATGTACAGTAGTACATATGGTACCCATATGACTACATATGTTACATGTTTGAAATTTGATATGTATATCGGTGTGTATAATACACATTGTGTGTAGGTATGCATGAATACATTGGGTAGATGTCTGGGAGGACGACCAACTAGTGGTTTCACAGAAGAAGGAAAGTAAGAAGTGGTTCTTGGATAAGTAACTATGGTTAAGTTGGCATACGTACGATTATGAAGAATATATATGATGAATATATACATTTTTAAGTGAACTAATCTATTATGACATTGCAGTAACATTGATCTGGAAAATATAAAGATTTTTTGTATGCAGAGAAACTGCAAGAAGTTAGTGTTCAACAAAGAACACAAAGGCTTGGAAGAATGCCAGAAGCGAACATGCATTCTTCAGATAAAATGAAAAATGAGCAATAGTTGCTTTATTAATATTAAGTAACATATTATGATATGTATCATAGTTAAATTTCTACATCTATAAATTCTCACAAATGGTTTGAAAACAATGTTACAAGTAGCTATGAATGGAGAACACTCCTTGAGACTAATCTAGCTATGGACGAGGAGTACTCTTTGTGCCCAATGTAGCTATTGAAGAGGAGCAGTCTTAGTGACAAATGTAGCTATGGATGAGGAGCACTCCTTGTGACCGATTTACATTGGAAAAATTGCATCAGATGGTAGAGCCGTGAAAGCTGTTGATTCAGAAACTAGCTACCTATGAATGAGATCATGATACAGTGATACACCGAGGATGGTGTAAAATTTAAGGGGTGGAGTACGTAACAACCCTCCCTTGTGTGCTAAATTATTTTAAAGCTAACCTGAGTTAAATCTACGTGTGATATCCTCCTTTGCGTGTTAAATTATTGTAAACGTAAGATGAGGAAAGCTAGGTGTGATACCCTCCTTTTTGGGTTAAACTATTCTAAACCTAAGCTCGGGAAAGTTAGGGGATATGTAATATGAAAAGAAAATGTGTTATTAAATAAATTAATAAAATAAATCACTTGGAGGGTGGAGGAACAAGAGAGAGGATATTCTTGCCAAATCCCATTAAGGAATGGGATAGAGTTGAATATTTCATGATAAAGCTTCTAGATGTGATTCTAGATAAGCTTGGATGGATTGGAGATCCATCAGATGGATGGGAGATAAAGATCCATCGAACATAAAAGCTTTGCAGGAGATAAAGGAAATATTTTATGAGGAAAAGCCTCGTGGGAGATAAGGACGAGATTTTGCAAAAAAGTACTTAGGCAAACGGAAAAATCCATAAAAGCGGAAATTCGCTAATTGAAACTAAATAATGAAAGAGGGTAGTAAATACCCAGTGCATTGATCAATTTAGGACAGTTGATCCTTGGAAAGAACCTCGGCTTGGGGGGAATCAGAGGTGATTCATGGTTGGGTGGTGGTACTGTACTCTGCAAGTGAGGTTTTTGTTAGTGTCATATGTGTGGAATTTTTGTATGTTGATTCTTACTCTCTCTCTATTATTGTTCCAATTTTATTATGAGGATTTTTCTTAGTTCTTCACCATGAGAAAGTTTGAATGAATTACATGTGCTTGTGTATTAAAAGATTTAATGTTGTTTCCCTCTATTCTGATGAGATTTACTTGCATTGTATGTGTTTCATGTTAATCCTTACTTAATAGGATGTTAAATCATACAATTCAATTATATGGATTGCTTAATTACCTCTCTTATGGAAATAATGGATTAAATAATGCATGTGACTGTTCTGTGATCTCATATCCATATCAAATTTATTAAGATTATATTTAGATTGATAAGAAAGGATATCATGCCTTAGTGTCTTGCAGATGTTCATGCATGCAGTATAAGGAATTAATGGTATATAATTTTAATTATGCATATCTGGGTCTATAAGATATCCAACGAATCTAACTGGAATGTAGATATCTAGTGAATTTAACTTGAATATCACCAGGTTGACTAAGTTAACTAATATGCCTATAATATTATGATATCTCTAGTGTTGTGTCATAACTCATTAAATGTTTATGCTCATGATAATTGTCAGTATATGGTCCGAGAACCAGGTTATCCGAACCTTTCCTACATCTAATAGATCATGCTTAATATTGACTTGACATATAAGCTTTATAGATAAACTTAAAAGTCAACATCCTCCCACTCTGTGGTCAAAATTTATAATGACTATGGAGTCTGTTATATAAATGTTAATAAGCATATACTGGTGGGCTAAAGATACCCTTGACCAGGGTTCAATCTTAAATGGTAAATAACGAAAAAATTCACCTGAATGGGAGCTTATTAGAAAATTTCTAGGGTAGGCTCAGGAGGTATGTTACATCCTCCCAGGTAGCACTATATACTAGTATATCATCCAGATAGACAATAACAAATGATTTTATAAAAGGGCATAGTACATCATTCATTAATCTCATAAACGTAGTTGGTCCATTACATGGGCCAAATGGCATAATTAACTACTCATACAAATCTTTCTTGGTTTGAAAGGTGCTCTTCCATGTACCTTCTTCTTTGACTCGAACTTGGTGATATCCAAACTTCAAGTCCAGCTTGGTGAAATATTTTCCTTGTTGCAACTGATCTAGCAGATCGTCTATCCTGGGTAGGGGGTATCTTCTCTTGAGTGTGATTTTATTCAACGCCCTGTAATCTATACATGTCCTCCAAGTCCCATCCTTCTTTGGAACAATGATGATGGGTGACCCACATGGTGATGTACTCGGTGGAATGACACTCTCTTCTAGCAACTGCTGCAAATGTTTCTTCACCTCACTTGCTTTTATAACAAAATTCCTATACATCCCAATATTTGGCAATGGGGAGTCTGGAAATCGCTAGATCTTGTGCTCCACTTCTCCCTTAGGTGGAAACCCTTTAGATTCTTGGAACACATCCATGTATGCCTCCAATTGTTGTTTATGTTTCTTAGTGCACCCATCCAGGGATTCCTTGTCGCTTATTGATTCCTCTTCAAACTGGATTTCTCTTAAAAATAATTAAACATGCTTCTTGCTAGAACTGATCAATTTCTTGGCTTGGTTGACACTTACTAGTGAAATTTTTGACTTGCATTTGTGCACGTTGATGATGAACTATTTTCCATCCTTGACGGGTCGGTACTGATTAGCTCTCCTCATGAATATTTTGTCATGCATGTACATGTATGGACTCCCAAACACGACTCCACATACATCAAGCTGAACCACATCGACATCTACTTCATCAATAAAATCAGCACTTCTAGCAAATCTAATTTTGCATTGTTTTGTTACCTTTAGGTCTACATCCCATCCCAGTGCATATGGGTTTTGATGATCACGAACTTGCAGTCCCAACTTCCTAACCAGCTTTGCTGTAGTGATATTCACCTGTGATACTTAGTCCAACAAAGCATCAATATTTTTCTTCTTGACCTGACCTTTATATGGAAGCATTTGTTCATTTATTTCTCTTCCTGTTGTTGAAGTCTACTCAGATTAACCTCCTTCTACACTGATTCTAGACAATATTCTCATCCACATCTGAGCTTCTTTTAATTTGGTTGCTTGAATTAGTGGCCATGAGGTTCTTCTTCTTATTATCTTACTTCCTGTTCTTTGGGTTTAGCTTTGGATGCAACTTCCATCACTTCTCCTCTATATGGTCATCAATGCTACAGTGGTTGTAGCGGTTGCTAGGATCTTTGCACTGGTGTGTTGTGGCTGTCATATTTTTATCTTTCCCCCCTTTTTCTTCTTCTTCCTCTCCTAAGAAGCTTCATGTTGCTCTTTCTGCTTCGATCCACTTGATTGGGCTCTTTTCAGGCCTATGTTCTCCAGGTACTATGCCTGTACACAAGCCTCATCCATCGATTCGGGCTTGAACAACATCACTTTCTCATGCAGATGGCGGTGCAAACCTCCCAAATAATTGAGGAGTACATATGGGTTCTTTGGAGAGATACCCAACATTATAATTATCTTTATTAATTATGTGGTGTACTACTGCATGCTTTGGCCTAGCTTTTCCCTGAAGTAATGCCACTAGATCCAATGCTCCTCTGCATACTCAATGGGAAAAAATTGTGACTTAATGAGGGTTTTGAAATCCTCCGACTTAGTCACTGGAGGTTCTCCCTCCAACCTCAGGGTTTCTGTGTGGCTCTCCCACCAAGTTAGTGCACGATCCTCTAACTTCAGCAACGCGAATGCGATCTTTTCGCTTCCTCAACCTAATTGATGCTAAAATAAACTTCCAATTACTGCATCCAATGGTTCAACTATAGAGCATGGATCTCGTTGTGGTATGGCTTGATATCAATTTTTTCTTTCTTTTTGAATAGGGATTGATTCACGAAACTGGAACTAGGTTTCTCTTTTCTAGGTTCTTTGTTCGGCTGGTTCTCTGTGTCTTTGCAATCTCCTAATCCCCCTTCTTATTTTTCTTTTGCATTCGAACCCCCATCTTCTCTAAATATCCCCAGCTTATTTCTTAGGGCCACCATGAGGAGGTTTACATTATGGTTTATATCTTCAACTTGTGTTCGAGCTGCGAAAACCTCACCTTTGCAAGATAACGAGGTTCATTTACAGATTTGTCACCAATGTTTAGGGTTTTACGATTTTCGGCCCCATCGATATATATCCCTGCAATCTCCATAAAATACACAAAGAAACCCACTCTGATACCAAATGATTTGTAAAATTTCGTGGATATTCCACTGGACAGTTCATCTCAATAGATCTAATAATATTATATTAAAACCCTGGAAATTTTACACTATTACGATTTATTAAATTTTAAGATTTGTCGATTTAACTATAATTATTGCATGCATGTGAATATATCTTATGCAGGAAAGTAGAAAATGAAAAAATAAGCTCAGCAAGATATGCTCTCTCAGAAACCCTTTCAGGAGAAGACCAAGCTGGAAGGCGAGGTGGATTTTCCCTCTCTCTTCGTCTGGAAATATGGTTTCAGGTACAAAGAGGTAATGCTTGTGGCCTGTGGGTTGCTACAGTGCATAGATCCTCTATGTGTGATCTACCTCCTGTCTCTCCTCACTATCTTTGCTCAGTTATGGAGCAAAATTCTCTTGAAGGAATGGAATGCCTCTTCCTCCTAGTGGCCCGGTTATAACACAACCCGATAGCCTACTAGTGGTTGATTTTGACTACATCAACTCTTAACGAGAGTTACAAAATAGTCTCTTATAGAGTATTTTACATCAAAAACACGTGGCTAGCCCCTTTTCCATGAATAATGTGGGTTGACGCATCCTCCTCCTGAACTATAGGTGTGAAAACAGGAAGGTCAACTTCTGAGTGGCATAATATTTGCATACAAACTCTGATTAAAAAGCTTATTGCGTTGTTTGAAAGGTATATGTGTGTAGAATATACCATAGAAAATTAGCCAGAGAAAATGGACTTTGTGTTTGCATTAGCCTATGAGTATAAATATTACAATATTAGAAGCAATCATTGCAACATTGCAACAAATTTTGTCACTTATAAGAAAAAGTTGTTTTTTTCTTGTACAACTTACCTATATTATATAAGAGTGTTGTATTGTTTATTAAATTCATTGATTGTTATATGTTTTAGTTGAGCTTTCGTTGAAAATTTTTCAATCCCATATATCATGATAGAACATACATGTTGTATCAAAAGACATTAACCATGAAAAGGGTATCAAAAGGGTATCATCAATGAAATAGACATAGTACACAACTTTTCCTTGTGACAAAACATACACATGTGCAAATACATCATTATGTACAACTCTAAAATCCTTTTGGATATTGTGTTGCATGTTGAGAATCTTACCAGATTTTGTATAGCAAAATGTAATGTTCACATAAACCAAGATCTTCTTGTAATTAGACATAAGATCAACCATGCTTTTACTCTATAGTTCTTGAAGGCCCTTCTCTCCAAATTTCCCTATTTTTTGATGCCATATCATAGTATTTCCTCCATAGATAATAGCGATTTTGACTTCTTCCTCGACAACCTTAAGAACAAAAAAATTGTTACACCCATTACTAACAGTGATTCCCAGCAACTTGTACATAGTTCTCGTTCAAAATACTGTTAGCAATATCATTGTTTGCTTGAACCATCCTACATGATTCATTTTTAAACATAGCATTTACAACTAGAATACTCATCTTGCTTACAGATATCATGTTTCCAGTCAACCCTTGAAGTTATATAACATCAGGGAGTGTTCTAACACTTCTATCCTTGAGCATCAATTTGACATTTCCTCATCATATGATTTTAGCTATTGAGTCATCCCAAAGGAAAACAATAGTTCCTCCAATATACCTTTCATATTTGGAAAACCAATGCTTATGTAGAGTCATATGAAAGGAGGTGCCCGAGTTAATCAATAATACATCATGATGTACATGTGTGCTTCAAAAATGTGAGTAAACATCACATTCCTCCTATGAGGAGCTCTTTTCTTCTTTGGAGGGACTATCATGACAAACCTCCTCTCTCCCAACGCTTTCAATATTATATATTGAGTGGTAGTGGAATATATATATATATATATATATATATATATATATATATATATATATAGAGAGAGAGAGAGAGAGAGAGAGAGAGAGAGAGAGAGAGAGACCATATTTAATATATGTTTGTTATGGATTGTAACTATGATTTATAATCTGAGTAAATGAATTTAACCATGTGACTTTTTGTTTTAAATAATTTATATTACTTTCTTAAATTGTAACGATTTTGAAAAAGCTATAGAAAAAAGATGATGATTTTAAAGTAAAGTTATTTATTTATTTTAAATCTTAATTTTATGGTTTCATGATTTCAATTTGAATAAAATGTTTATTTTATTGATATTAATTTAGGTGAAATTATTGATTTCATCTTCATGTGGATGATAATAAGTTAAAAAGAAATTGAAATTTCTTTTTTTTAAAGGGAAGTTTAACAAGAATATGTTGTTATAGAATAGAAGGATTCTCAATAGATTCCAAAATTGAAATATAAGAATACACAACTTCAAATGTAATGATCATATAGAATTGAATTATGAAAATAAAAATTTCAAGTGCAAAGATGGTTTAGACACATGTTACAAAAGATTTTTTTTTGGAAGGTTAACCCGCCTCATGGGAAAATAAGGGGAAACAATAGACCAAAATGATAGAATCGCCCTAAGATGAATACTCAAGAGGTAATCCCAAAAAAAATGCAAATTGATCAAAGGAAAAAATTAGTGAATTATATTAAGATCCTCAAACGTGTTAGAACACTTAATCCTATTATTCCAAAACTTTGTTCTAAAATCTGGATCATAAATTTAAATTGTATTATATGCTTTGCAACATGTTACTCACTTCTTCTCCATTTAAAATGTTAAAAATGATTACATTTTGACAAGATAATAAATAAAGAATTATTAAATATATTTATAATTTATTTATGTAATATAATAAATAAATAATCGTTAAATATATTTATTTTTATAGTTGAAATATATATATATGATAAAAGAATTAATTTTTTTTATTACTCACAAAAGCATTAATATTATAGAAAAATATAAATATAAGTATAATCGTGATATATTGTTTTTCTATTTATAACACTGTAACAATAATTTTGAAGTTGAAATTAAATTAAGCATTAATTTATAAGAAATGGATTTTCGTATCAATCATACCCTCAAGTCTCCGTTTAAACACATAACTATAAATAACAATAACTATAAGAGTCTTATTAAAAGGCCCTAAGCTCTACGTAATTGGGCCACGCGTAATTTCTTTCCCACGCCACATTAACGAAACGAAATTTATACATATACTTGTATTAAGAATAAACGTTGACAATAAAATATTCATGGCTACCCAACCCTAGAGTGTAACCCCAGTGTCAGAAGCACGTATATGTTTTGAGCGGCATCCAGGTCAGCAACGCGGTCATCCGCATACCCATACCTTGCCAGCAAGCCCTAAACATCAACACATACACACCCCACCATCTCCGCATGCGAAGCATACACACATCAACATATACACACTCGAGCATCTCCGCAAACGATATACATATATATATATGAAGATATACACATATATTTGAATATATACACAAATATTTGAACATATATATACATACCTGAATATATATACATATATGTGAATATATACATACATACCTGAATATATACACATATATGTGAATATATACACATATATTTGAACATATACACATATATGTGTATATATACGCACAAACATACACATATTTAAAACTGGATATTTCGCTCTGCAAAGCTGCGAAGGTCAGAGGGTAGGGGAGAGGGGGCAACCTGCTTCCTCTAAATGGCCTTCGAGCTTATCGATGTAAATGCCAAATAGGGTAGGGGAGAGGGGGCAACCTTGTTTAACTCTGATGTTACACTTAATATCTTTCGACCACCCCTCATTGCTCTTTAGCTTGGCAATTACATTCTCATATAACCTAATAGTGGCAGCTCTCGACTCGAGAGGAACCTTTAGCTCTTCTAATCTATTCCAAAGATTGTATCTACGAATTGTATTGAAAGCCTTTCTAAAGTCCACAGAGAAACAAAATAAATTGGATTTATCATTACGACATTCCTCAGCAATGATGCGTAATGAGGTGGTCTGTTGTTGATTGATGCCTTCTAAAACTTGCTTGTCCTTTAGCCCACTTACCTTCACTTTCAAGCCATATGCTTAACTTCGTTTCCAAAATACTACCATATAACTTGGCTAAGAGAGGGCTGATCATAATTGTCCGATAATTAGAGGCGTTATTTGTATCCCCACTTTTAAAAATAGGGATAATGAGGCTAGAATAATATTGTAACACAATTATTATTATCATTTTAAAATTACTAGAACTTGCATGGCTAAAACTTGTTTGACTAAAATCAATACATACACAATAAATGTGATATACACAATGTATATCCTCACAATACCTGCAGTTTTGAAGCGGTGAAAGGGCTGGAGAATGGAGGCACGTGCAACCCTTTCAGTTGAATCTCTTGCATAAAAAATCAAGACTGGTATTAACTTCCTCACAATCGTGTAGCCTGGAGAAATGATCCATCACCTATAAAACGATCCATCGCCCAACTGAAACGGTGATTCATTGGTTATACACATTTGATCACCTACCAATTATGCCGCCACGTTCACAAGACAACCAAATTTCAATTAAAAAAATAACATGAAATATTTCTCTGTCGTGGCTTCATGCCAATTCGACTCACAGCCGTAGATATGCTTCTTAGATCAAGAATATTCGAGGCATATTCCTGAGAAAATTAAATCTTTCCTGTGTAATTATTTTTATAAAAACAAGTCAACAAACTTATTTCCAATATATAAAAATTTTGACCGATATTTTTTATTAGAATTTGGCGAAACATGTTGACTTTATTTTCTTTTATTTATTATATCATCACTCTATAAAACTCATAAATAAATATATTGTAAAGAGTTCACAACTCAAACTTGTAATTCTAACAAATTTAAAAAAGATTCAATCTAAAAATATTTAAAAAAAAACAACAAAATATATAACAAATAAAAATATAAAATTATAAATAAAATTTATTACTTATTTAAACATCAATAATTATAAACGAAAAATAAATACAAATATTTCCTTCAAAACATTATTAAGTAAACCACCACTTCATGAAATTCTTTTAACATTTCATGAAATCCTTTATCATTGTACACTGTAAACCACCACTTCATGAAATTCTTTTAACTTTTCATGAAATCCTTTATCATTGTACACTGAAGGTTGTACAATTTTGAATTGATTCAACGCGAATGATGATGGTATTTTTAAGGGTTTTAATATCACTTGATGGCATATTAATAATATATTTCATCCTATGTATGTACCATCACATGCACACTCAAAAATGGAGATTGCATTGTTGGTAAAAATGTAAGCTATGATTTTAATGAGTTATATATATGTCATATGTTTTAACAGCGACATATTAATTATATTTAGTTAAATATTTTTTAGACATTAATGTTATTATTATGTAAAAATATATGTTTAGAAAATTATACATTATTTTATGATGAAGTACTATATATTTAAAAAAAATAATATAATAAAATGTAATTTTGTAAATTATTAAGGATGATTAATTTAAAATAATTCAATCTTGTAATAAACAATCTAACACAATATGTCACATAAATTTCCTTTAAATAATTCAAAATTCGTGCGGAGAAACTTTTCATAGTTAATATTTTTTTGAGATAATCTGTATGCTTTATAATGACATAAGGGTTTATTACACTAGAGTTTTTTCAAATAATGGTGAACTAGGACATATAGAAATCAATGAATTTCATGAAATTACAACATTGTTATACAATATAGATAAGTTGTACGGGAAGAATTAACATTTTCCTATAATTGACAAAATTTGTTGCAATGTTTTAGTGATCACATGTAATAACGTAACATTTGTAATCATGGGCTAATGAAAATATAAAGTTAGTTGTCTATTGCTATGCATTCTTAAAATCACATAATTAAGGGGAAAAATAATTGGTAAATAAAAATGATTAATATTAAATTAAGAAATTTTCAACCATATCCACATTTGTAATCTAGTTTTTTAACTCCTATATCCTCAAATCCATTTCAATTTTTAACTTTATGTTTGAAATTTTATTTTTAATTATAAGTTTTTCTAACTCAAGGTTACATTTATAACCAATTACTTTAAAAGTTACAAAATGTGAATCTCATAGTTATAGACTTTAGTTTTGATATGTGTTCATATTTTCTAGTTTCTCTTTTTTATTTATTTATATTCATTCATTTAAATGTTGTGTATGTTTATTGCAGTAATTCTCATTTCATAATTTCCCCCAATTTAGCTGAAGGGATGGATTCCACTTTTACGTTTGAATTATTTTATTTATTTTCGATTTCCACCCCCTTGAGGCATTTGTACAGATGATAACTTGTTTTTTAGCAAAAATTAGTACTTCTTCTATTAAGCCCACACCCGATGGGAAAAAAAATACTCAAGGGATATTTACATTCATTTTCCATACAGCTATTCCTTGAAAGCAAGATTGAGAGGTGGACCCAAAACTTTTGTTATAAAAAAAAATATTATAGATGAGCTACATATTGCATACAGGTGACAAACTAATCCAGTTGGATATTGGTCACCACCTGTCAATTCCACTTGGAACCCCACCATTGTTTCTTTTAGTTTTTTAGTTTCCTTATTTGTAGCACAATTTAATATTTTTGGTAGTTTTTCGTGTTGTGAACTTCCAAAGGCATTTTGATGCCCTAAACGATGTTTTTTGGGAAAAATAGGAGCAACATGGGTCCTTTAACTCTTGTTGTTCATACCAAATTTTTAGTCCTCATATTGATCTTTCTAACAAGGTATTGTGAGAATCAAACAAAGATCGTATGCCAAAGTTATGACCTCAGGAAGTTGATGTACTAATTTACAGAAAACGGGGACCATAGTTCGGTGCTTCATCTCCTAGGGTTAGGGTTCTAGATGTTTAGGGTTTTCCATTGTTTCTCAACAATAAATAGGCCTTTGAGTCTCATTGTAAGACAATTCAGAGGCATGTAGCCGCCACATCTCTCCTCAGAGATACGCTACCATCACCTGAGCTAGCTTATTTCCATTTCTATTTGTAAGCATATTTCAGTATTTTGCATTAATGAAATCAAGTAAAAATGTAAACTTTGAAATGGGAACTGATACTATTACCTGTTTTGTAGAGATAGCAAAAAATTGACCTGATTTTGAGAAGGGGTGATGCAGAACACACATATTTTTTTTAATGCATAGTTTTTGGAACTTTAAATAACCGATACGATTACTCGTTACATAGGGCTAGTAAAAACGTGACCAGCTTTTGAAAAGTGGTGATGCAGAATACACTTCTTCTTTTTTCGAAGCATATTTTTGACATTTTAAATTTTCTTATGTATCAAATATAAATATTTGTTTTTAAATGTTAGTGATTTTCATGTTGATTTTGAAACATGTTGATGCAACATAGTTGTTTTTAGAGGACTTATTTTTCACACTTTAAACTTTATTATGTCAGATTTTTTTTGAAATTATGATTACTAAGCACCATATGAAAGCGCCTCAATTATCGCAAGGTAAGAACAGCATCATAGACGAAAGATCAGAGAAGCACTTGAAATTATCAAACATCCTCATAATCTGAACAGAGACAATGGTATGGAGATTAGTGGGAGCTGGCTTCCCTTGATGGAAATCAAGATCGGCAACACATCCCAGGTATAGCATTTAGTAGGTAAGATATCCCTCTTCTATTCTAATATTTAAAAGTCAGTAACTGTACTTTAATAATAACAAATATAATAATTAACATTTAAATACAATAATTACAGTAATATCTACTACCATTATCATTAACTATTAAAAATTTTATTCTTAACTAAAAAATAAATAATAATAATAATAAAAATAAATAAATAAATAAATAAATATATAATAAATGAATAATTCATAATAAATGAATAAATATATCATAATAAATGGCACTATTTTAATTATTGATATTAATTATTAAGGGTGTCATAATATTAATTAGTATTAATTATCAAGTATTATTATTAATATTAACTTCTGTTTATTAATTATTAAGTGGTTACTAATTAAATATTATTAATATTTATTAACGCTATTAATATCTATTAACATTAATAATAAAGTGCAAGGAGAGCAATTAAGGAAGCTGTTGATGAATCTCTTAAAATGGACAAGATAAAAATATACAAAGCCTTAACTAAAAGGAAAAAGAGGCAGTACATTCGTCAAAGACAGGAGAATCTCTTACACCTCTCTAAGGTAGCTCCTAAGAAATTTTGGAGGCAGATTCTAACTAGGAAGACTAAGGATAATAATAAAATTGCTCTTCACGATTGGAATTCCTATCTTAAAAAGCTTTATGAATCTCTCAATGTCATGGATAATTTGGAAACCCTTCTCACAACGAAAGAATTTTTCTCTTTAGAAGACATTAAGTTTGGGGTTAATCGCCTCGCTAATGGGAAAGCTAAGGACATTGAAGGTTACCAAGCGGAAATCTTAAAAATTGGAGCACCTGTCCTCATCCCCCACATCCACAAGCTTTTCAATCAAGCAGTCAAGCAAGGGTTCCCTAAACCTTGTACTGAGAGCCTCATTATCCCTATTTTTAAAAGTGGGGATACAAATAACCCCTCTAATTATCGAACAATTATGATCAGCCCTCTCTTAGCCAAGTTATATGGTAGTATTTTGTAAAAGAAGTTAAGCATATGGCTTGAAAGTGAAGGTAAGCGGGCTAAAGGCCAAGCAGGTTTCATAAGGCATCACTCAATAACAGACCACCTTGTTACGCTTAGGATCATTGCGGAGGAATGTCGTAATGATAAATCCAATTTATTTTGTTGCTTTGTGGACTTTAGAAAGGCTTTCGATACGGTTCCTAGATACAACCTTTGGAATAGATTAGAAGAGCTAAAGGTTCCTCTCGAGTTGAGAGCTGCCGCTATAAGGTTATACGAGAATGTAATTGCCAAGCTAAAGAGCAATGAAGGGTGGTCGAAAGATATTAAGTGTAACATCGGAGTTAAACAAGGTTGCCCCCTCTCCCCTACCCTATTTGGCATTTACATCGATAAGCTCGAAGGCTATTTAGAGGAAGCAGGATGTGATTGCACGATCTTAGCTGGGATAGTCGTCATCCTTCTTCTTTATGCTAACGATATTGTTCTTTTGGCAAGGTGCCCATCTGATCTTAATAAGCAACTCAGGCTTCTTAAGGATTTCTGCTCTACCATGGGTATGACTGTTAACACTGACAAAACAAAAGTTATGATTATCAAATCCAAGAAGGACACTTACGCTAATTTTATGTATGACAATAATAACTTGGAGGAAGTGTATTCTTACAAGTACCTAGGAATTGATATTCATCACAAGCTCAACTGGAACCATAGCATTGAGAAAAGGATTAATGGGGGGTGGAAAGATTACTTTGGTCTTGAAAATAATTGTAAAATAGAAAACCTTGTAATGTGGGATAAAAAGAAGTTCCTCTTTGAAACTTTAGTCACTCCTGTTATCTTATATGGCTGTGAGGTTTGGGGTTGTAGCATGTCCAGAGAATCATGGAGAAAGATTGAGCAAATCCATAAGCGTTTTATAAATTATAACCTGAAAATTAAAAGTAATACACCCTATCCTATTCTCCTTATAGAAGTAGGTCTTTCCCCTATTGAGAGCCTAGCTATGCTTAGGTTTCTGTTGTACAAGCACAAAATCAGTAACATAGACAATCATAGACTTCCTAAGCTAGCTTTAAATTCTAGCCAAAACCACCTAAGGCTCAATCTAAGGCTCAATCGAGGGTGGCATAAAGACACAAGGGCCTGGTTAAACTATTGGGAGATCAACGAAAATGATGCATTGCAAAACATAAATAACGTTAAAGATATTGTTACTTCTAAGTTCAAAGAAAAAATGTGGTGTGAGAAAGACTTAGCGGCTAAAAGAAAATTAAGTTATTATAAGAAGGTCATCAACCCCACCCTAGAAGATCAAAAGTATCTCTCTATTTTAACTAGCTCAAACAAGAAAATTAATATAGCAAAGATTAGAACGAATTCTCATGAGCTCCATAGTGAAACAGGTTATTGGGCAGTTCCTAAAACACCATGGACGGAAAGGATCTGCCATATATGTGAGAATAGGAACATCGAGGATGAAAACCACTTCCTCTTAGAGTGCCCTGCGTGTAACCACATTAGATCTCAGTTTCACAATCTTTGCTACAATACTGACCTTCCTAGCCTTTTACAATGTCAAAATTATAGTGAGCTCAGGAGGCTTCTCTCCAAGCTTTTTGAGCATAAGAATAAAATCTTAAATCAAAATAGATAATTTGTTTCTTTAGGTCCGATAGACCATTATTTGGTCTCAGTGGACGTTAACCATCATCATCATCATCATCATCATCATTTATTAACATTATTAACATTTATTAATATTAATTAGTTTAATATATTAATTAATTTATATAGCAATTAATTAATATATTAATTATTATTAATATTAATTACTGTTAATTAATTATTAGGTGATTATTAATTTAATATTATTTATATTTATTAACATTATTAATTAAGTATTATTAATATTTTTAACACTATTAATTTCTATTAACATTATTAACATTTATTTATATTAATTAGCTTAATATATTAATTAATTTATATAGCAATTAATTGATATATTAATTATTATTAATATAATTAGTTTAATATATTAATTAATTTATATAGCAATTAATTAATATATTAATTATTATTAATATTAATATATTTCTAAATAAAAATTTAAATAGTTTTAAATATTAATACAATACACTAATTTAATTATTATTACCATTATGAATTAATATATTAACTCATCAATAAATATTAATATATAAAACTCAGCAGTAAAAATAAAAATAAAAATAATTTATTAAAAAAATAATAATAAATAAATAAATAAAATAAAATTAATAAAATTAATAAATAAATAAATTAAATTAAAAATAAATATTCTAGCTGACATTGTGTTGATCCTTAAATTTATTATCCTCATTATTATTTATTTCCTTCTAAGCAGCTCTTCTTTTATCATCATTCATAAGTCCTGATGATGGATCCCAGTTGGGATTTGAAACGTTGACATAAAAATGGTTCAGACTGTGTGTTCTCCGGTAACTAAGTCAAAAGATACAAACCACAGATCTCTTAAATCCAGAATTTTCAAGTTGTTTTTTTTTTTTAATGTTGATTACTTAAAAAAACAAATATAAAAAATATATATGAAAAAGATAAAAAAAAAATGTTTAAAAAAAAGTTATCTCATAAAGCATAAAATAATTCGGAAGAAAAAAAAACAAAATCTAAAATATATATATATATATATATATATATATATATATATATATATATGTATATATGTAAAAATAGAAAAATTCAAAAAAACATGAAAAAAAAGGTAAAAAAATTAAAATAAATTAAAAACAAACTAGATTAAAAAAAAAGAAAAATAAGTAAGTAAAAAACAATCTCCCTTTATGAGTGTGCATGTGATGGTACATACACATTATAAAATATTTTATTAATATGGTATCAAGAGATATTAAAACCCTTAAACATACAAGCTTCACTAACGTTGAATCAATTCAAATTTGTATGTGGGCATTAGAATGATTAAGGGTTTCATGAAGTGTTAAAATGATTTCTTGAAGTGGTTTAATTAATAATGTTTGGAAACAATTTTTTGTTTAAACATATAATGAAATTTTATATGTCATTTACAGTTTATCTTTTATAGGGTTGCAGTTTTAGACATATTTCCTGGTCAAATTTGCTAAGAATTTGATAGGGAGTTGTTGATATTACAAGTTTAAGTTACGAACTCTCCATAAATTAGCTATCCCATAGGTTTTTTAAGGTAATCAATACATATATGTAGTAAAAAAAAAATCTTTTCTCTTATACTTCCCTACTTCCAATTATCCTTTCCTTCTTTATTTCATTTGTTTCCCAGCTTTAGAACGATCAAATACAATAAGGACTCGACTCTAGTGACACAAAACACTATAAAGTATCACAATAATAGTACTCTCAAAGAATGTGTAACATGCCTGGTAAAAATTTCATGTAATAAAAGTTAATAAAGGAAAAATAATATGCACGATTGATGAGACACTTATTCCAAGTTGAATGTTGGGCAAGACATCCTAGCATGGGTGTTCATCGGTTTATTATGGCTAAGGAAATTGGCAAGGGAAATGGCTAAGGAAATTGACAAAGGCAATGGCTAAGGATTTAGTAAGACAAAGTGGCATTTTTGGCACATTTATTTATGAAATAATAGAAAATATGAGAAAAGGAAGGTGAAATGTCACACGTTGCATGTGAGGAAATTGAAGGAAAATAATGGAAAGTGAATAAAATATAGACCTAATTGATAAAAAGGATTTTGAGGATCAATTGGTACCTTTTATTAGTTCAGTTTTTGAGCTCTCTCATTATTCTCTCTCTCTCTCTTTCTCTCACTCTTGACCACTTAGAGTTTTCTTGGAGCACTTTGGAATTGCAGCAAGAAAGGCAAAGAAGGAAAGAGGAAGGAAGGAGCAAGCAAGGAAGAGCAGGATCAAGTAGTTGCAGTAGGATTCTTTGTAGGTATCAATTTGCATGTATGTTTTCCTTGCTAGATTTGGCATGCATGGTATTGCATCTAGTTCTTTTGCTTTTATGGCATGGGTTTTCCCAGTCTGACAGTGTTTTCATCCTAGCCTTGTCATTTCTGGATTTCCATGGTGTGATGGGGTTTTGATGTTTTTGTTGAGTTGGATTTTAGGATGGATTTGAAGCTGAGTGATGTGGATCTATAAATGATAGATCACATAGCCTAGTAACCCCTAAACCAGACTATGGGTTGTCGTAAAGCCAATTTTTTTGTTGCCTCGGTGGGCCTAGGAATCCTCAACCGGTGAACGAAGGGATATACTGTAAATCCTAGAGGTCGTTTCCCTTGGTTGTGGTAAAGCGTGAGAGACTAGGAGATGTGAAAATTCTTCACGGTGTAGGTGGAAAAATCTAGTGGAGTCCATGATTTTTTTGGTCTAGTGGTCTAGTGGAGATCATGGTAAAGCATGTTATTACGTGTTTACTCTGTTGGCCTAGTGATCTAGTGTGGATTACAGTAAAGTATGCTTTCTATTGATGAAGGTGAGGTGGTTTAGCCTTGGAATTCTATGGTTGGTTCTTTTGGGTTGGGTCCCACATTCATGATTGGAATATGGCACGAGTGTGAATGGATTAAGAGAGAATTGGCTCAACCATTCTATGGTCGGGTGGAACTTGGTAGTCCCATCCTGGGTTGGAATTTGCATTCATTAATAAGAGGTTATTTCCTTGATATCTTATGTATAAATGTACTAGTTTATATGTGGATTCTATGGTTGATATACCATTGATATTTCTATTGTTATTATGCTGGTTATAAGCATGTTTTTTTTACAGTGGTGATGTGTGGCATTCCTTATATTTTGATTTTTAAATGAATGAACAATGTATCTACGACCTAATAGATGATAATGAAACTAATGATATAAGGGAAAAATGCTTCTTATCGATTCTCAAATAAGTATGAGGCCCCTATGCTCAGATCTGTTGTTTACACCTGTAGATTACATATTTGTGACATGTTTGACGAAATTCTTGTCATGGCTAGTATGGGTCCAGTTAAGGACTTGCTTAGGTAATTGCATTTGTATCATAATTCCCTTGTTATCTTTCTGTTCTGAAGGTGCCATTTAGTTCTGGGCAGTGGCCAAGGCTCTGGGCCTGAATGTTAGCATACCATGTTGTGGGAGTGTCCAGAACCTTCTAGACTCATGCATGTCCATATCATTAAAGTATTTGGGGGTTAAATGCTCTAAAAACTCAGTGGGACCAAGGGGATGGTTGGCTGAGAGGATGGGATGGTTCCTAGGAGTACTATTGATGATGTGGATGGTCTTTGTGTTGTGTCTTCATCGATTCCACTTCCTTAAGGTCACATAGGAGGTTGAATCCCATTATAGTAGTCTCTGGTCGCATGCTTTCCCTGGTTGGCTAGTTACCTGGGTAGATGTGGGAGGAGGGTCTTACAAAGTGGTATCAGAGCATGGTTCACCCCTTGGATTTGATGGGCGGTGTGTGTTTTTCATGCATTCATGTCAGTTTCAGATGTGTTAATCATCCTATGCTCTATATCCTTGTTGCATATTCATGGTGTCAGTCATGGTTGAGTGATGTTTCCATGTGAAAGAGGATGTTTTTGTTAGTAGGTGGTGCTTCTTCAATGTTTTCAGAACCTGCGTCAGATGTGAAATATGCTCCTCCAAGGTAGCACTATATACTAGTATATCATCCACATAAACAATAACAAATGATTCTAAAAAAGGCATAGTACATCATTCATTAATCTCATAAATGTAGTTGATTCATTACATAGGACTCATACAAACCTTTCCTTGTTTTGAAGGCACTCTTCCATGCATCTTCTTCTTTGACTCGAACTTGGTGATTTCCAGGCTTCAAGTCCAGCTTGGCGAAATATTTTTCTTGTTGCAACTAATCTAGCAGATCGTTTATCCTAGCTAGGGGGTATCTTCTCTTTAAAGTGATTTTATACAACGCCCTATAATCTATACACATCCTCCAAGTCCCATCCTTGTTTGGAACAATGATGATGGATTATCGACATGGTGATGTACTCGGTTGAATAGCATTGTCTTCCAGCAACTTCTGCAACTGTTTCTTCACCTCACTTTCTTTTATAAAAAACTTCATGTACATCCCAATATTTGGCAATGTGGAGTCTGGGAATAGCTAGATTTCATGCTCGACTACACTCTTAGATGGTAACCCTTTAGATTCTCAGAACACATCCTTGTATGCATGTAACAAGTCCTCCAATTGTTGTTTCTATTTCTTAATGCACCACTCCAGGGATGTCTCGCTGCTTATTGAATCCTCTTCAGACTAAATTTCTCTTAAAAACAATAAAACATACTTCTTCCTATAACTAATCAATTTCTTGGTTTGGTTGGCTGTTACTTGTGAATCTTTTGACTTGCATTTATGTGCGTTGATGATGAACGATTTTCCATCATCGATGAGTCGATACTGGTTATCTCTCCTCATGAATATTGTGTCGTGCATGTACATGTACGGACTTCCATAAACGACTCCACATACATCATGTGGAACCACATAGAGATCTACTTCATCAGTAAAATTAGCATGGATAGCAAATCTAATTTTGCATTGTTTTGTTACCTTTATCTCTGCATCCTTATTTAGCCATCCTAGTGGATATGGGTTCGGATGATCACCAACTTGCAGCCAAAACTTCCTGACCAAATTTTCTGTAGCGAGATTCACCTGTGATACTAAGTCAAACAAAGCATCAATATTTGTCTTCTTGACCTGTAGCTTTATATGGAAGAGTTTGGTCATTTCTTTCTCTTCCCATTGATGAAGTCTACTCATATTCAACTCCTTCTGCAATTATGTGTAGACGATCTTCTCATCCACATCTGAGCTTCTTTCAACTTGGTTGCGTGAAGCAATGGCCATGATGTTCTTCTTCATATTATCTTACTTCTTTGTCTTTGGGTTTAGCTCTGGATGCAACTTCCATCGCTTCTCCTTTGTATGGCCATCAGTGTTGTAGTGGTTGCTTGTAACACCCCTCCCTTGTGTGCTAAATTATTATAAACCTAAGAAGATTTAAAGTTAGGTGTGATATCCTCCCTTACGTGTTCAATGATTCTAAACATAAGTTGAGGAAATCTAGGTTATATGTAATATGAAAAGTAAATGTGTTATTAAATAAATTAATAAAATAAATCACTTGGATGGTGGAGCACCAAGAGAGAGGATATTATTGCCAAATCCCATTTAGTAATGTGATAGAGATGAATCTTTCATGATAAATATTCTAGATGAAATTCTAGATAAGCTTGGATGGATTGGAGATCCATTAGATGGATGAGAGTTAAAGATCCATCGGACGTAAAAGCTTTGTGGGGGATAAGGGAAAGATTTTTTGAGGAAAAGCCTCATGGGAGATAAAGATGATGTTTTCTGGAAAAGACCTAGGCAGATGGAAAAATCCATAAAAGTGAGATGCCGATAATGGAAACTAAATCATGAAAGATGGTATTAAATACCCAGTGCATCGATCAATTGAGAGAAGTTGATTCTTGGCAAGAACCTTGACAAGGGGGGATCATAGGTGATTCATGGTTGGGTGGTGGTGCTCCTCCCTCCAAGTGAGGTTTTAGGTGGTGTCATATGCGTGGAATGTTTTGTATGATGATTCTTACCCTCTCTCTCTCTCTGTTATAGTTCCATTTTGTTTACGAGAAAAGTTCTTAAGTTTCTTCACCATGAGAATGCCTGAGTGAATTACATATTCTTATGTATTAATAGATTTAATGTTGTTTTCCTATAATCTGATGAGATTCACTTGCATGATATGTGTTTTATGTTAATCCTTACTTGATGAGGTTAAATCATTTAGCTCAGATATAATAATGTGTGAATTTATCCCTATTTGATGGATTTTCTTATGCATGTTGCATTTGAGTGTGAAGTTAACTGTAAAAGAATATTCAGTGGGTAACAGTTCTAGTACCCATTCGCGGTAGAATTTTCTTGTGACAATTATTCATAAATAGATTACCTGTGTTAATGTTTTTCTTATGAGAATGATTGCAGTTTTATATATGTGACTCCTTTCACATTCAAAAGTAGAGGCATAATATGTAGTTGTAAATACTACCTTTGTTTATGAGGAGATCATATATAAATATACTTGATCGTCTTTCATTTAATAAAGGAATATAGTTTGCTTATAGTTTCCTAAATTGGTGATTACTTATGTAAGAGGAACAGTTGCAGAGATAATGCTTCTCATTGTATGACCAATGGTTCAATTATATGTGTTTACATGTCAATAAGACTGCCTCCACTTAGGCTAATCCTAGCTAGTTACGCATGTGAATGAAAGGTTGGCTAATAACTTATTGACTATGTCTATAGGACTGTGATCATGACGTACAGCCATGATAACTACAGTAAACTTAAATTAATACTGATTAATGCTTACAAGAGTTATTTCATATTTTCGATGGTTGCATGTCATGATCCGTTCCCTTTCTCCCATTTGATATTAATCTCAAGGGCTAATCTAAGAGTGTGAGTTATGGTTCATTATCTTGCGGGTATTCAGTAGCTAATATTTTGAGTATAGTTGCCTGGATGATTATTGTGCATGTAATGATTTCTCTAAATCCACCTGTGAGTGCATTGGAATTTAACTATAAATAAAATAAAATTTTAATTAATGGAGCCTAGTAGTTATTTTTCTGTGGTAGGCCCAAAGGGGTACATTACAAATGGTGTCAGAGTGATCAAGTCCAAACCCTGTGGCCTATGGGCCAATTCACCTTTGCGGACTATGAAAGTCAGAAAACCAAATAAGATAAATCACTCCGCAATTTAAAATTTGAAAATAGGTAAATATTAATTGACTCCCAATAGTGAAATAGAGGCACATTTATATTTTGATCCACTATATATATAACCTTTCCAAGAAGATGAAAGGAATTGTGTGTTTTACATAAATTAAGAATACCAATGAATTTATTGACTTCCTGGGTGAATAACAAGACATGCAATCTCTAAAGGTAATACTGGAAAAGATATTTCATATCAAGTTGATTTTAAAAGAAGGAATGCATCTAAATAGGTTGCGTCTCTATGAAGGACTGCATCCAAAGGTTGTACCGTTGTAGACGTATGACAGTATGTAAGAAGGACCCTTTAAAATCGAACAGGAAGCATGCAAGAAATCCATGCACTGTTAGAAATGAGAGAACAACAGATTTATTCCGAACACCTACCCTAAAGGTTGATACCTTGGAGTCGATATATATATATATATATATATATAGATATATATATATATATCAGTGTCACAATTCTGTAATTTTGAAGGTAAGGAACTTTTGATGCCAAAGTATGCATCGACAAATGTTACTTGGGGAGGATTGTTTAGTTACTTACTGTGTCAATTTCTCTATTGATTTCTCTATTGCAAACCAGCAGTGAGAAAAAATAATAATAATAAATAAATAAATAAATAATAATAAAAAAAAAATCTTCGCACAAGTGAAACCATCCCACAGTGTTCCAGAATATGTTGAAAGGATGATGAAAACAAGATGCGGCTTACGAATAAACTCTTGAATATTTATAAGTGACTTGTCAATTGTGTTACAGGATTTAAATCTAATATGGCAGGACTTGTCAACAAAGGCAAGATAAGAATGCAACATATTTTGAAGGGACAAATCAATTGTATTCCATGCTCAAAGTCAATTATATAACTCTTTATAAAACATTAATTTTCTATATATGCAAAAATCTAATGGAATTAATTTGATGAATTAGAAAAGCAATGATCCTGCTTCCTTTGGACTCCATTATTCATAATTCACCAACAATTGTAAGTACCAAATTACTATGTAGAAAAGGCCTCCTTAGAAATGAGTCTTTCAGCCAGAGTTCTGAATTCAAAGATTGGGTTGAATCTCTCAACGAGGAACGCAATGGAAGAAACATGTGACTCTCCACACGATAGATTTTTCCATGCAATTGGGCACTGAATACGGGGGTATGATGTGTGTGTTAGTGTGGAAGGAACACCCGTCTAGGTAATCGAAATGAAGAAAATCTGACGAATGTTGTTTCCATTTTCTTTTCTTAGAAAAAAAGGAGGCAACAATATACACCAAAAATTAGAAAAAGGTTGGAGTGCTACAAATGTCGCTTTATCACCATTTTGGGAGATAAGAAAGTTGGTAGGAAGTTTGAAGAAGAGTTGGGATCCGGTTTGTTGTCTTCCATCGATAAGGAGTCATATGCGGGGAAGGGATAGTGACTATCCTCCACTGATTGGATTAAGCAATAAAACATACTATTATAAGTAGGTGTGACGTGCTAAGTAAAATCATTGATGATGTTTTCTAAATAAAAATTGGGATAGGATGAGAATGTAGATTAGCAGAATAAGGCGTGGCGTAAACATTCTCTAATCAACCATGAGCTTTCATTCTATTTTTTAGGAAAAACATGATTAGTAACTAAGGTTTGTTGCTTTACAATTTTCTTTAAGGACATTAAAATGACTTTTCAAATTTTCTTAGTTCCTGTTGAGGACCTCGAAAGAGCATTAAAAATTCACGGTGCATTACAAATTCATGACCCCTCTTACTCACAATACTTGTCGAAGATGACAGAACAAATTCTAATGTTGCTAGGCAATGAGGATTTGGTTCACGCTATTGCACTTTCTCTCTCTGATGGATAAAAAAGAAAGGCGAATAGCAGAGGGGCAGTTATGAAGTCAACAATGATGAAGAACCTACTAGTGCTCAACAAGCAAGCTTGGACATTGGCTTTCCCCGAAGAATGAGTGAGCAGGAAGACCTCGTTATACCTTACAAACAACATAGATACGTTTTTTGATCAATTTCTTTGGTTTTCATTTGAACAAGTTGGATAATTATATATGCATGGACAACATATTATTTAAAAACTGTTTGGGCATTGTAAATACTGGCTATGGAAAATTGTACATCTGCAAACACTCCACATGAGGAGAAATTTCTGGGTGCTGGGGATACAAAGGTGAATGTGCACTATGTACCTTGGCAAGGGAGTTTAGCATCACTCATATCAAAGGAATGCTATGGAGATGACAGTTTCCCTACTTTCTAGAGAGTTTAATAAAATTTGAGGTAGCTGATATTAACTGTGAAATGGGATGTGAGAACCAGGAATGTTCTCTACGCTCATGCTACTCAGTGCCCCGACCAATTAAATTATTTTGCATCGCCAATTCAAAAGAAGATCCAGAATACTTTCTATGTAAATGTGATAGATTTATAAATGGAAACAATTGGCTAAAGCATTTAGTCATTATAGAGATTTTAGGAGCCCCATCAAAAAGAATCTTAATAGGAACAAAATAAACAAGAAAAGTTAGCAAGCAGATCCTCCATTAAAATAGGGATTTTAAGAATCATCGATAGGCTTTTGTAAAGGGCGCACAGTAAAAAAATTGAGGTTTTTGTGGGGTTGGCCTGCAAGTTGATTTTCCACGTGAGTTTTATAGGAATGAATCTCCAAGTTCATATTTAACAGCGGTTCTATTGCACTGACAAAAAAAAAAAACAAAGCAAAACAAAAACAAAACAAAAAAACAAAAAGCAAAAAAAAAAAAAAAAAAAAAACCAAAAGACAAAAAAAAAAAAAAAATAACAAAAAAATTTCATTTTTCTTTCAATTATACCCTGAATTGGGTTCTTGGCACCATCCACAGGTAGTTTTTGGATATAGAGAGCATTAGAAATGATAAAAAAAAAGGATTTTAAAACTCTAGAAGCCGAAAACACATAAAATAATTGTTGTGGATGTCACCGCTCACAACAAGTAAGCAATTCATTCTAGTAATGATGTGTCAATTTTTTCTTTTGGGGAAATATTTATTATTAGACAATGACTTTGCTGAAAATTTTATTATCACCTATTTTGATTTATATTCAGAATTCCACTGTAATTTATGCCGAGTTGGAATACAATAGCTCATAAAAAATTGATTTCTTAGTCTTGAAATCCCCCTTGGAAGATTTTGTAATGCATTGTGGCTTTTTATCTGAGAGAGACTAGATAGTCACGAGATGTTGTAATGAAATTGATTGTTTCAACACATTCAGAGACTGCTTCTAAATTTACACAAATCATATCAGATACTTGGGTATTTAGAGTTCAATAATCAACGTCATGTTGCAAGAGAGATAATATTCGATCTTTTAATATTACGCTATAATACTATAAACAAAATCTATGTATTGAGGTCCTTGAATGCAATATAAAAATTCAAACTCAAGCATTTCTTAGCCTTGATGACCATGAGCATACATATGCATTAGAGAGCATTAGATTAAAAAATGGAAACTTGGGAGAGTATTGATATTTTTTTCATGTAAATGGCAAAGCATAGAGAGTTGGCACTATTAATATATAGTGTAGGACATAATTTTAATGTGATAACATTGAATGTGTTCAGGTTCGCACTGAATTTATTCATTGGTGTGAGAATTAGAGACATTGCAATGCAAACACTATATTCTTTTCTTAATACCAAATAGTGCATTCATTCTCTAATGGAACAACATTGGCATTTAGGTTTTTGTACTCTAATTCATTGCAATGTTTATTCATTGGTAGAAGGTTTTAATGCAGTAAAATTGGTTGATATGTTGGTCAGCAAGATTTGAGAAATATACAAACTCGTTGTTTTATTATTCTCCTATATAGTTAATGCAAGCTCTTTGAGACTTGGTAGAGCTTAAATTATGAAATAAGATTTTCCAGTGGCAGTAATGAATGATGTATGGATGTGTTATAACCTAAATGTAATTATAACTTATTCATGTTATATGAACTTATATGAAGTATAGGAGCATTGATTACATCAAATGATATTCACAGTTGTGGAAATTATGGAGAAATTCATATTAGGAAATGAAATTTTATCCACGAAAATAAAAAAAACTGATATGATCCGTATGTAGGAGAGTTGGTGGACTTAATAGAATTGTTTGTCAAGGATGTTGATTATTTTAGTCCATTTTTAAAGAATAATGCATGCAGTAAATCATATTGGCAAGTGTGGCTTGCATTTAAGACACGGGCATTGCTTGGTTTCTTTTACGATAAATCTGCTACCAAAATTAAGCAGTGAAACATTATTAGCATGCACGAATTATTAGGTGATTATGATAAGAAACAATGAGATGCAAACTACGAGAAATTCTCATATTATAAACAATAGATTAATCACTCCTTGAAAGGGTTATAGTCAGATTGGAAGATTAATTGAGTAGGTATTAGTTCTATGGCTATATGAAAATCCTTATAACTAACTCATTGTGGCCTACTTAACTATGTTCCATAATAAATAAATGGCGAAAAAGGAAGATGGTAGATTGGGAAGATCAATTCCATAGGATATTATACTTATGGTGAGAGAGGTGTGATGATGGTATGATAATCATCCACTCTCGAATGTTTTATTGCATAAGAAATTGTGGATATAGTGCAGTTAACAAGGTATAACAGTTAATAATTACTATCATGTCAAAGGTTATGTACAAATTGTAGTTTGCTACTATGTTTTTATCATAACAACTAATGTAAAGATGGTTATGGAAGAGGGCTTACGCTGTTAGGTACTGATCATGAGCCTCTGTAATAAATATGGCCTATTGGTAGGATATGATTAATAGATGGTTTTTGAATGTGTTATGTATTAAGAGATGGTCATTTGGAGAATGTTGACTGAGAAAGCTTGTGAGCATTTTAAACATTGATGTAATTTACATATATCATCATGGTATTAACATTATAGCTGGCTTCAATAAATTATGTCCATGTTTGCATCATTGTTTTATTGTTGTATGATACATATATTCATGCATTGTCATGGATTGTTTGGTTTATTTTTATCATAAGCCTGGTTAAGGGGTCATCAATATAAACATGTTGTGGAAAGAATCATGCTAAAATCTACATATAATAATGAGGCATATGAATTTTCCATGTAAACACATGGGTGTACAATGTTATAGCCTTATAACAATGTTATAGTTATCATTTGGATGATAAGAGATGTCAAGCATCCATGGCATGAAAGAGTCTTGACTTTAATGGATTGTTGGAATTATCTTGCAACTCATGATGAATTTAGGTATTGGTTTGGATTCGTTAGGCAATTTATATAGAAATCATTGTAAAAAACCTTTAAAGATGTGGCTACCCAAATGCCTATAAAAGGGGAGTAATCTGCAGAAGAAAAGAACATGATTGATAGAATGATCATGTTGTTAAAGTATAGTGCAGAGTGGTTAATTTGTTGATACATAAAAAGGGAAATAGAAAATCACTCAAGATAAATGATTTAAGAATTAAGTATTGTTCTAACGATTATTAAATTATGAGTTAATATTATTCTTAAGATGAAAATAAGAATGAATACATACTATATTACTGATATTGTGTGACAACCACATGAAATCTGAGAATGATTTACACTTGACAAAACTTTCTCTGATTACAGAAAAGAACCATGCTCATACAAATTCCTTGTCAACTGAGGACAATTGTTTTAATTGCTAGAAAAGGATAAAGGAATGTTTGGCATGATACTAACATGGTAGAAAAATATGTGGACAAAGTTTTTGTCATATAGGTCATACCATGGGAATGGTATGATGGGTTGTAGCACGGATGGTACTATGTACAGTAGTACACATGGTACCCATATGACTACATATGTTACATGTTTGAAATTTGATACGTATATCATTGTGTATAATACACATTGTGTGCAGGTATGCATGAATACATTGGGTAGATGTTTGGCAGGATGACCGACTAGTGGTTGCAGAGAAGGAAAGTAAGACGTGGTTCTTGCATAAGTAACCATGGTTAAGTTAGCATACATACGATTATGAAGAATATATATGATGAATATATACATTTTTATGTGAACTAATCTATTATGACATTGTAGTAATATTGATTTGGAAAATATATTGATTTGTTGTATGCAGAGAAACTGCAAGAAGTTGGTGTTCAACAAAGAACACAAAGGCTTGGAAGAATGCCAGAAGTGAACATGCATTCTTCAAATAAAATGAAAAGTGAGCAATAGTTGCTTTATTAATATTAAGTAACATATTATGATATGTATCATAGTTAAATTTCTACATCTATAAATTCTCACAAATGGTTTGGAAACAATGTTACAGGTAGCTATGAATGGAGAACACTCCTTGAGGGAAATCTAGCTATGGGTGAGGAGTACTCTTTGTGACCAATGTAGCTATTAAAGATGAGCACTCTTGGTGACCAATGTAGCTATGGAAGAGGAGAACTCCTTGTGACCGATGTACATTGGAAAAATTGCATCATATGGCAGATCCATGAAAGCTGTTGATTCAGAAACTAGCTACCTGTGAACAAGGACATGATACAGTGATACAGCAAGGATGGTGTAAAATTTAAGGGGTAGAGTACATAACAACCCTCCTTTGTGTGCTAAATTATTGTAAACCTAACTTGAGTTAAATCTAGGTGTGATATCCTCCCTTGTGTGCTAAATTATTGTAAACCTAACCTGAGTTAAATCTAGGTGTGATATCCTCCCTTGTGTGTTAAATTATTCTAAACGTAAGATGGGGAAGGCTAGGTGTGATACCCTCCTTTCTGGGTTAAACTATTCTAAACCTAAGCTCGGGAAAGCTAGGGGATATGTAGTATGAAAAGCAAATGTGTTATTAAGTAAATTAATAAAATAAATCACTTGGAGGGTGGAGGAACAAGAGAGAGGATATTCTTGCCAAATCCCATTAAGGAATGGGATAGAGTTGAATATTTCATGATAAAGCTTCCAGATGTGATTCTAGATAAGCTTGGATGGATTGGAGATCCATCAGATGGATGGGAGATAAAGATCCATTAGACATAAAAGCTTTGCAGGAGATAAAGGAAATATTTTATGAGGAAAAGCCTCGTGGGAGATAAGGACGAGCTTTTCCAAAAAGTACTTAGGCAAATGGAAAAATCCATAAAAGTGGAACTCCGCTAATGGAAACTAAATAATGAAAGAGGGTATTAAATACCCAGTGCATTGATCAATTGAGGACAGTTGATCCTTGGCAAGAACCTCGGCTTGGGGGGAACCAAAGGTGATTCATGGTTGGGTGGTGGTGCTGCACTCTGCAAGTGAGGTTTTTGTTAGTGTCATATGTGTGGAATGTTTGCATGTTGATTCTTACTCTCTCTCTATTATTGTTCCAATTTTATTATGAGGATTTTTCTTAGTTCTTCGCCATGAGAAAGTTTGAACGAATTACATGTGCTTGTGTATTAAAAGATTTAATGTTGTTTCCCTCTATTCTAATGAGATTTACTTGCATTGTATGTGTTTCATGTTAATCCTTAATAGGATGTTAAATCATACAATTCAATTATATGGATTGCTTAATTACCTCTCTTATGGAAATAATGGATTAAATAATGCATGTGACTGTTCTGTGATCTCATATCCATATCAAATTTATTAAGATTTGATGCGGGAGCATTCAGCCCAAATGGAAATTATTGTAAATAATAGACATAGGGGTCATGCAATTGTGGAATTAGTTTCCTAAATTCCAAGTCACTTTAATATTTAGGCTTTTAATTAGATATTCTCAAAATAAATAAATAAAACTAGGAGAGCTTTTAGGCATAAAAGGAATGGATGTGGACCATTAAGTGATAAGGAAAGCTTTTCTATTTTAGAACAGGGAAAAAGATGGAATAAAGCTGAGGAGATGCTTTTTGCCATATGTATGCATTGCATGTAGAGTCTTAGAGCTTTTAGTTGAGTGATTTTAGGATTTTTAGATCATGCTAAGTTTAATAAATTATGAAGCCTCAAAGGCATTGAGGAGGAGAGGGGAGAAGGAGAGTAAGCTTAGAAAGCAAGGCTGTAAGCCTTCAAAAAATTGTAAGGCCACGACTGTTGAATATTTGGCCACGGAGAAAGGTTGTAAGTATTTAATTGCATTTATTAATGTAAAAACAATGTGTTTTCAGAATTGTGGGGCTCGATTTATTAAGTGGTGGAATATTTTTGTAACTAGATTTTAAGTTGAATACACATTTCATAGAATTTGGTTGTGAAGACATCAATGTGAATGACTATTTGTTTATATGAAATTGTGTGAAATTATGGAGTTATCAAATTAGCCTGTGCCTTAATTGAAATCATGGAGTTAACAAATCAATCTCAATGGATCGATTCCAAGAGACAGAATTCGGTATAAGTAAATTGCCAGTGAATGTTTGAAAGATTTGTGTATTAATACAGTTGGGTGATAGTGCAGTATAAGTTCAAACCTCAGGCGCAATTTCAGTGAAAGAATTACCAAACCTTACACACTGCATTTGAGAATTCCGCCACTTCCACATGGTACAACTGTTTGTATTTTATATATATAAACTTATGTATTAATACCGCCCTGCAAGCGTGGATATATATAACCATGTGTATTAAATACTTTGGAAGCGAATTCTCTAGCATTTGGCTCGAAGGCAGTATTATATGTATGGAAAGGGCAGCGCGTTCCTAACATATTGACTGTTAGTTATATAACTGTGCGTGTGGAGAGGGTGTCCGCTGGCAGAGCAGTTCTTAGCCATTCAAACCAACAGTTACCTATTTGTTGTTAACTACATATCTGTACGCGTGGAGAGGGTTGCCGATGATATATATAAACTGTATATTAATACCTCCAAGCGTGGGCGCAGTTGGGTTTATGTGACGTTTTCTTGAATTGAATCACAATTTGCCTGAAGTACGTGTAATGACATTTAAATTATAAGTGGAGCGAAGCTTCCTACCTGAGGTAGCGAGGAAGCTTTCGAATCCAAGCGGAGGGCCTTGAGACCGTTTATCCGAGTTGTTCTAACAATGAAGGTTATTCTATTATACGATTAGTCCAGTGATTTGATTATCTGCCTTATTTCAAGATAATATTCTGACCTCTCCATGAAAGATAATTAGAAGGACAGATCGATTGATGGTGTTGGTGCTAGAACCTTTATAACAGGTAAAAGGTGATCAGTAGGCGTTGGAAATGCAGTAGATTTTTTCATGAATGATTTAGAATTAGCCATTGGGGTGTTTGATTGGCATCAACTGAGGTGTATGCTGCAATAGAAGAGAGGAAATCCTGGGTATTGCAGGCCAGGTCTGCATCAGGTGGTATCAGAGCTAGAATAGTTCTGTTTGAAGATTCAAGTTTTTTTAAGTTAAGTTAATTGCATGTGATGATGAATGTTAGATTTTGGAACTGATGAATATTGCAACACAGAGATGCAGTGCGGATGAGGAAGTGAAACAAGATCAACAGGATCTTGAAAGGTGAGCTGACAGGTATTATTTATCTCTGGTTTAAAGTTTATGCCTGATAATTTGATTTACAGGCATAGTGAAGAAATCTCAGTGGGAAGAAGTAGATCACAGCTAGAGTGCAGTGATAAAGGAGTCCAGCAAGGGATTCTAAGTGAATGTGGCAGAACCTAAAGATTCAATAGAGATTGAATAAAGTTGCAGATGAGAGAAGATTACAGGAGCAGTAGAGGATGCTCGAAAGGTTCCAGCAGAGGACCATTGATTACCAAAAGACCAGATCCAGAGGGAAGGATTGGTGAGGTAAGTGGCAGCAAGAGAGTTTGCTGTAGTAGAGGCTTCATGCAACTCATAGGTGAGGAACTCATGGCGAAGGAGATGACTATTGAAGGTCATAAAGGAGAGAGCAGAGGTTCAGAAAGAGGCCACAGTAAAAAAGAGAAGAAATATGCCAAGGCAAATGGCATAAGACAACAGTTGACTCAAGAAGAGTATGAGAAAGAGAAAGTTGAGATAGCAGTTCATATTGAGCTATTGATGGAGTTGTTACGGGAAAATGTGAAAGACCAGAGACATGGTTTACTGATGAGGAAGAGAGTGAAGTGGCAGAGGCTAGAGCAGAAAAGAGATTTACAGATAAGCATGCAGTTAAGAGAGGAGAAGATCATTGATGATTTCTTGAGTTATTGGGCAAATCCAGATCAGATGGATAATTTAAAACCATGTATTTTTGTAGCTGACAATTGTGATGTGATTACAGGTTTTACTGAGGAGGATGTGCAACCTTGTGCAACTGTTACAACACAAGAGGAAGTTCTTATGGATGCAGAAGAAGTGGATCAGTCTGTAGCACGGATAAGTGAAGCAACAGTTGAGTCTGTTAAACTTGGTGATTTTCAAACTGGAAGTTTATGTATGAATGCAGGTGATGATGATATGCTTCAACAATGCTACAGAGAAATTTCATTATTAGAATATTTGTTGGAGAATCTAGAATATGACAGGGAGATTGCAGAAGAAAGAACTCAGTGCAGTAGACAAGAGCAAGAAGGCACCATTAGAACAAATGATGTGGAAGAAAGATTAATGGACAGTCTTATGAATTTTGCTAAGAATTCGAATCAGCATGCTAATATGCTGACAGAGCAGAAGGAGAAAACAGAGCAACCATTTGAATTATTGCCAAAAGGAGATAAGGCACAACAGCCTTATGTTTTTAATTTTAACAAGTGTTTTGTGAGTGCAGGTGATGAAGAAGACAATCCATCAATTGGAATTGTCTCGAGGGAAGAAGAACTGTTGCAAAAAGAAGATAAGACAGTTATGTCTCATATGCATAAACTTGTTTCTATGGGTGACAATAAAGAGTTGATTTGCCTAAATAGCCAAGAGAAGACTAGTATGCAGAATTTTGGAGCTGCTACAATGTTAGAAGATGAGGTTACAATGTTTGAAGGACTTGATTTGATTGAGAAAATCAATCAAGATGATGGTAGACAATTACTGAAGATTTTCGAAGAGGAAGAAGAAGGTGGTGAGCCAAAGAATGTTGCAGAGGGTCAGGAAGTTTGGGAGGAAGCAAAATCTATGGCGGTAGTGGTAGCAACATCTATGGCAGCAGCGGCAGCAACATCTATGGTGGCAATGATAGCAACATCAATGGCGGCAACATCCATAGTAACAGCTAGAGCAACATGTGGGGTGACATTTATGATGATAGCTGAGACAACATTGATAGCAGCAGAAGAGGCACTGATGCCTTATATTTTTTATTCTAACAATTGCTTTGTGAGTATAGGTCTTACTGAAGAAGCTGGAGAAAATCTGCTAGATAAAGAAATTGAAATGATGAGGCGGATGATGATGAAGGAATTCCGGAAGAGACCAGCAGCAGTGAAGCAAAAGAGAAGCAACAAGAGGAAGACAGCAGAAGATTGCAAGAGTACAGCTAGTGGAGCAAAGCAACATAAAGTGTGGAGACCTAGAGAAGAACAATAGACAGAAGCAGTGGCAAATGGAAAGTTACAGTACAAGATATGGGATCCAAGCAAACATAGATCTGAACACATCATCAGGAGATCATGAAATTTTTCTACCTTGGGAGTATGATGCAGGAGCATTCAGCCCAAAGGGAAATTATTGTAAATAATAGACATAGGGGTCATGCAAATTCCAAGTTACTTTAATATTTAGGCTTTTAATTAGATATTCTCAAAATAAATAAATAAAACTAGGAGAGCCTTTAGGCATAAAAGGAATGGATGTGGACCATTAAGTGATAAGGAAAGCTTTTCTATTTTAGAACAGGGAAAAAGATGGAATAAAGCTGAGGAGATTCTTTTTGCCATATGTATGCATTGCATGTAGAGTCTTATAGCTTTTAGTTGAGTGATTTTAGGATTTTTAGATCATGCTAAGTTTAATAAATTATGAAGCCTCGAAGGCATTGAGGAGGAGAGGGGAGAAGGAGAGTAAGCTTAGACAGCAAGGCTGTAAGCCTTCAACAAATTGTAAGGCCATGACTGTTGAATATTTGGGCACGAAGAAAGTTGTAAGTATTTAATTGCATTTATTAATGTAAAAACAATGTGTTTTCAGAGTTGTGGGGCTCGATTTATTAAGTGGTGGAATATTTTTGTAACTAGATTTTAAGTTGAATACACGTTTCATAGAATTTGGTCGTGAAGACATCAATGTGAATGACTGTTTGTTTATATGAAATTGTGTGAAATTATGGAGTTATCAAATTAGCCTGCGCCTTAATTGAAATCATGGAGTTAACAAATCAATCTCAATGGATCGATTCCAAGAGACAGAATTTGGTATAAGTAAATTGCCAGTGAATGTTTGAAAGATCTGTGTATTAATACAGTTGGGTGACAGTGCAGTATAAGTTCGAACCTCAGGCACAATTTCAGTGAAAGAATTACCAAACCTTACACGATGCATTTGAGAATTCCACCACTTCCACATGGTACAGCTGTTTGTATTTGATATATATAAACTTATGTATTAATACCGCCCTGTAAGCATGGATATATATAACCATGTGTATTAAATACTTTGGAAGCGAATTCTCCAGCGTTTGGCTCGAAGGCGGTATTATAACTGTGCACGTGGAGAGGGTGTCCGCTGGTAGAGCAGTTCTTAGCCATTCAAACCAACAGTTACCTATTTGTTGTTAACTACATATCTGTACGCGTGGAGAGGGTTGTCGATGATATATATATAAACTGTATATTAATACCTCCAAGCATGGGCGCAGTTGGGTTTATGTGACATTTTCTTGAATTGAATCACAATTTGCCTGAAGTACATGTAATGGAATTTAAATTATAAGTGGAGCGAAGCTTCCTACCTGAGGCAGTGAGGAAGCTTTGAATCCAAGCGGAGGGCCTTGAGACCGTTTATCCGAGTTGTTCTAACAATGAAGGTTATTCTGTTATACGATTAGTCCAGTGATTTGATTATCTGGCTTATTTCAAGATAATATTCTGACCTCTCCATGAAAGATAATTAGAAGGACGGATCAATTGATGGTGTTGGCACTAGAACCTTTATAACAGATCGGTAGGCGTTGGAAATGCAGTAAATTTTTTCATGAATGATTTAGAATTAGCCATTGGGGTGTTTGATTGGCATCAACTGAGGTGTATGCTGCAATAGAAGAGAGGAAATCCTGGGTATTGCAGGCCAGGTCTGCATCAAGATTATATTTAGATTGATAAGAAAGGATATCATGCCTTAGTGTCTTGCAGATGTTCATGCATGCAGTATAAGGAATTAATGGTATATAATTTTAATTATGCATATCTGGGTCTATAAGATATCCAACGAATCTAACTGGAATGTACATATCCAGTGAATTTAAATTGAATATCACCAGGTTGACTAAGTTAACTAATATGCCTATAATATTATGATATCTCTAGTGTTGTGTCATAACTCAGTAAATGTTTATGCTCACGATAATTGTTAGTAGATGGTCCGAGAACCAGGTTATCCGAACCTTTCCTATATCTAATAGATCATGCTTAATATTGACTTGACATATAAGCTTTATAGATAAACTTAAAAGTCGACATCCTCCCACTCTGTGGTCAAAATTTATAATGACTACGGAGTCTGTTATATAAATGTTAATAAGCATATACTGGTGGGCTAAAGATACCCTTGACTAGGCCTCAATCTTAAATGATAAATAACGAAAAAATTCACCTAAATGGGAGCTTATTAGAAAATTTCTAGGGTAGGCTCAGGAGGTACGTTACATCCTCCCAGGTAGCACTATATACTATTATATCATCCAGATAGACAATAACAAATGATTCTATAAAAGGGAATATTACATCATTCATTAATCTCATAAACGTAGTTGGTCCATTACATGGGCCAAATGGCATAATTAACTACTCATACAAATCTTTCTTGGTTTGAAAGGTGCTCTTCCATGTACCTTCTTCTTTGACTCGAACTTGGTGATATCTAAACTTCAAGTCCAGCTTGGTGAAATATTTTCCTTGTTGCAACTGATCTAGCAGATCGTCTATCCTGGGTAGGGGGTATCTTCTCTTGAGTGTGATTTTTTTCAACGCCCTGTAATCTATACATGTCCTCCAAGTCCCATCCTTCTTTGGAACAATGATGATGGGTGACCCACATGGTGATGTACTCGGTGGAATGGCACTCTCTTCTAGCAACTGCTGCAAATGTTTCTTCACCTCACTTGCTTTTATAACAAAATTCCTATACATCCCAATATTTGGCAATGGGAGTCTGGAAATCGCTAGATCTTGTGCTCCACTTCTCCCTTAGGTGGTAACCCTTTAGATTCTTGGAACACATCCATGTATGCCTCCAATTGTTGTTTATGTTTCTTAGTGCACCCATCCAGGGATGCCTTGTTGCTTATTGATTTCTCTTCGGACTATATTTCTCTTAAAAACAATTAAACATGCTTCTTGCTAGAACTGATCAATTTCTTGGCTTGGTTGACACTTACTAGTGAAATTTTTTACTTGCATTTGTGCACGTTGATGATGAACTATTTTCCATCCTTGATGGGTCATTACTGATTAGCTCTCCTCATGAATATATCATGATAGAACATACATGTTGTATCAAAAGACATTTAACCATGAAAAGGGTATCAAAAGGGTATCATCAATGAAATAGACATAGTACACAACTTTTCCTTGTGACAAAATGTACACATGTGCAAATACATCATTATGTACAACTCTAAAATCCTTTTGGATATTGTGTGCATGTTGAGAATCTTACGAGATTTTGTATAGCAAAAATGTATGTAAGCTCACATAAACCAAGATCTTCTTGTAATTAGACATAAGATCAACCATAATTTTACTCTATAGTTCTTGAAGGCCCTTCTCTCCAAATTTCCCTATTTTTTGATGCCATATCATTGTATTTCCTCCATAGATAATAGCGATTTTGATTTCTTCCTCGACAACCTTAAGAACAAAAAAATTGTTACCCATTCTAACAGTGATTCCCAGAAATTTGTACATAGTTCTAGTTCAAAATACTGTTAGCAATAGTCATTGTTGCTTGAACCATCCTACATGATTCATTTTTAAACATAGCATTTACAACTAGAATACTTCATCTTGCTTACAGATATCATGTTTCCAGCAAACCCTTGAAGTTATATAACATCAGGGAGTGTTCTAACACTTCTATCCTTGAGCATCAATTTGAAATTTCCTCATCATATGATTTTAGCTATTGAGTCATCCCAAAGGAAAACAATAGTTCCTCCAATATACTTTCATATTTGGGAAACCAATGCTTATGTAGAGTCATATGAAAGGAGGTGCCGAGTTAATCAATCATACATCATGATGTACATGTGTGCTTCAAAAATGTGAGTAAACATCACTTCCTCCTATGAGGAGCTTTTTTTCTTCTTGGAGGGACTATCATGACAAACCTCCTCTCTCCCAACGCTTTCAATATTATATATTGAGTGGTAGTGGAATATATATATATATATATATATATATATGTATATATATATATATTTATATAGAGAGAGAGAGAGAGAGGAGAAGTGAGAGAGAGAGAGAGAGAGACCATATTTATATATGTTTGTTATGGATTGTAAACTATGATTTATAATCTGAGTAAATGAATTTAACATGTGACTTTTTCTTTTAAATAATTTATATTACTTTCTTAAATTGTAACGATTTTGAAAAAGTTATAGAAAAAAGATGATGATTTTAAAGTAAAGTTATTTATTTATTTTAAATCTTAATTTTATGGTTTCATGATTTCAATTTGAATAAAATGTTTATTTTATTGATATTAATTTAGGTGAAATTATTGATTTCATCTTCATGTGGATGTTAATGAGTTAAAAAGAATTGAAATTTCTTTTTTTTAAAGGGAAGTTTAACAAGAATATGTTGTTATAGAATAGAGGATTCTCAATAGATTCCAAAATTGAAATATAAGAATACACAACTTCAAATGTAATGATCATATAGAATTGAATTATGAAATAAAAAATTTCAAGTGCAAAGATGGTTTAGACACATGTTACAAAAGATTTTTTTTGAAGGTTTAACCGGCCTCATGGGAAAATAAGGGGAACAACAGACAAAATGGATAGAATCGCCCTAAGATGAATACTCAGAGGTAATCCCAAAGAAAATGCAAATTGATCAAAGGAAAAAATTAGTGAATTATATTAAGATCCTCAAACGTGTTAGAACACTTAATCCTATTATTCCAAAACTTTGTTCTAGAATCTGGATCATAAATAAAATTGTATTATATGCTTTGCAACATGTTACTCACTTCTTCTCCAGTTAAAATGTTAAAAATGATTACATTTTGACAAGATAATAAATAAAGAATATTAAATATATTTATAATTTATTTATGTAAAATATAATAAAAAAATAATCGTTAAATATATTTTTTTTATAGTTGAAATATGTATATATATATATAATAAAAAAATTATTTTTTATTACTCACAAAAGCATTAATTATTATAGAAAAATATAAATATAAGTATAATCGTGATATATTGTTTTTCTATTTATAACACTGTAACATAATTTGAAGTTGAAATTAAATTAAGCATTTAATTTATAAGAAATGGATTTCGTATCAATCATACCCTCAAGTCTCCGTTTAAACACATAACTATAAATAACAATAACTATAAGAGTCTTATTAAAAGGCCCTAAGCTCTACGTAATTGGGCCACGCGTAATTTCTTTCCACGCACATTAACGAAACGAAATTTATACATATACTTGTATTAAGACTAAACGTTGACAATAAAATATTCATGGCTACCAACCACTAGAGTGTAACCCCAGTGTCAGAAGCACGATATGTTTTGAGCGGCATCCAGGTCAGCACGCGGTCATCCGCATACCCATACGTGCCAGCAAGCCCTAAACATTAACACATACACACCCCCCATTCCGCATGCGAAGGATACACAATCAACATATACACACTCGAGCATCTCCGCAAACGATTATACATATATTATATTATATATATGAAGATATAACATATATTTGAATATATTCACAAATATTTCAACATAATACATACATAACTGAATATATATACATATATGTGAATATATACATACATACCTGAATATACCTGAATAGATACACATATATGTGAATATATACACATATATTTGAACATATACACATATATGTGTATTATAGCACAACATACACATATTAAACTGGATATTTCGCTCTGCAAAGCTGCGAAGGTCAGCCTAGCTCAGACTCAATTCTTTCTTTTATGCATTCTAGTTTTACATTTTACATAAAATAATTCATGGATTAAATAATGCAGGATTCAATGGAGGCTGAGGCGAAAAGACTTGCAGAAGAAGAGAAGTCTCTACATTTATTGTTATTCAATTTGAGAAATTCTATCAAACGTATGGACAGCATATTAAAAGGTCTGAGAATTCAGCAATTTCAAGATCCGAAGCTGACAATAGCGGAAATAAGAAGCTAGACCTTCAACAGTTTCTCCACGAACTTAACGGACTTGTACTTTTAACTTGCCAGACTGAGACAGAAGCTGTGACCTTCATAAATTTGACCTTTCTATTAAAGAGCTGTCGACCATCGCTAATTTGACTTTCTAATAACAATATGATGGTGTAAATACCGTCCTTATATCAACTTTCTTGATCGCATTCAGCTGATTATGTTTGCAATATTATTTCTTGGTGCATTGTCTGCCTGAATCCGTGACGAGTGTGGTGAATTGAGAACTCTCGACGTCCATTCGAACAGTTCACATCACTGCCGGATCATGTGAGGACTGCAGTAAGTTTAAAATCTCAACTTTCTGGAAAATTCTTTACGAATTGCCAGAGAGCATTTAAATTGCAGGTAAAAAATTATATGAGAATATTTAATTGAGATACTCAATGCTTTTGGGAATTGTTTCCCCAATTTTAAAAGATTGCTTGTAAAAAATGGCTTCCAAACCTAGCTATGATGATTTATATTTTGTGCAATTCTAATGGATTGTATGATTTTACTGCTACCAAGACACTGGAATCAAAACTCTTTAAACCTACAAAGGCTCTAAGCTCTCTGTTCTTTCTAACAATCCTTTTCATCTCCCTCCGTCCATGTCTCTGCGTTTGACAGAGACATCACGAAGAACTTTCAATGTACTGATTTAATGCTCCGGCTTCCGATCAATGGTCCTATGGCATCTTAATTTAAATAATTATACAATATTTTTTTTAATTGTTTTATGATATAAATTAAAAACCATTATATAAGATAACAGTAGTGAGTAAAGTTTCAAAGAGGAACTTCTTTTTATCCACATTACAAGGTTTGACGTTTTACAATTATTTTCAAAGACCAAAATAAGCTTTCCACCCCCATTAATCTTTTTCTCAATGCTATGGTCCAGTTGAGCTTGTGATGATATCAATTCTAGATACTTGAAAGAATACACTTCTCCAAGTTATTATTGTCACATAAAATAGCGTAAGTGTCTTTTTGGATTGATAATCATAAACTTTTGTTTTGTGATGTGTTAATAGTGATACATGGTAAGAGAAATATAAGAAGCCTGAGTTGCTTATCAGGATTAGATGGGCAATTGCCAGAAAGAAGAACAATTCATTAACATAGAGAAGAGGATGGACAACTATCCCAGCTAAGATCGTTCTATCACATCCTGCTTCCTCTAAATGGCCTTCGAGCTTATCGATGTAAATGCCAAATAGGGTAGGGGGAGGGGGCAACCTTGTTTAACTCTGATGTTACACTTAATATCTTTCGACCACCCCTCATTGCTCTTTAGCTTGGCAATTACATTCTCATATAACTAATAGTGGCAGCTCTCGACTCGAGAGGAACCTTTTGCTCTTCTAATCTATTCCAAAGATTGTATCTACGAATTGTATTGAAAGCCTTTCTAAAGTCCACAGAGCAACAAAATAAATTGGATTTATCATTACGACATTCCTCCGCAATGATGCGTAACGAGGTGGTTTGTTGTTGATTGATGCCTTCTAAAACTTGCTTGGCCTTTAGCCCACTTACCTTCACTTTCAAGCCATATGCTTAACTTCGTTTCCAAAATACTACCATATAACTTGGCTAAGAGAGGGCTGATCATAATTGTCCGATAATTAGAGTCGTTATTTGTATCTCCACTTTTAAAAATAGGGATAATGAGGCTAGAATAATATTGTAACACAATTATTATTATCATTTTAAAATTACTAGAACTTGCATGGCTAAAACTTGTTTGACTAAAATCAATACATACACCATAAATGTGATATACACAATGTATATCCTCACAATACCTACAGTTTTGAAGCGGTGAAAGGGCTGGAGAATGGAGGCACGTGCAACCCTTTCAGTTGAATCTCTTGCATAAAAAATCAAGACTGGTATTAACTTCCTCACAATCGTGTAGACTGGAGAAATGATCCATCGCCTATAAAACGATCCATTGCCCAACTGAAACGGTGATTCATTGGTTATACACGTTTGATCACCTACCGATTATGCCGCCACGTTACCAAGACGACCAAATTTCAATTAAAAAAATAACATGAGATATTTTTCTGTCATGGCTTCATGACAATTCGACTCACAACCATAGATATGCTTCTTAGATCAAGAATATTCGAGGCATATTCCTGAGAAAATTAAATCTTTCCTGTGTAATTATTTTTATAAAAACAAGTCAACAAACCTATTTCCAATATATAAAAATTTTGACCGATATATTTTATTAGAATTTGGGGAAACATGTTGTCTTGATTTTCTTTTATTTATTATATCATCACTCTATAAAACTCATAAATAATTATATTGTAAAGAGTTCACAACTCAAACTTGTAATTCTAACAAATTTAGAAAAAGATTCAATCCAAAAATATTTAAAAAAAAACAACAAAATATATAACAAATAAAAATATAAAATATAAATAATTATAAATGAAAAATAAATACAAATATTTCCTTCAAAACATTACTAAGTAAACCACCACTTCATGAAATTCTTTTAACATTTCATGAAATCCTTTATCATTGTACACTGTAAACCACCACTTCATGAAATTTTTAACATTTCATGAAATCCTTTATCATTGTACACTGAAGGTTGTACAATTTTGAATGATTCAACGCAAATGATGATGGTATTTTTAAGGGTTTTAATATCACTTGATGGCATATTAATAATATATTTCATCTATGTATGTACCATCACATGCACACTCAAAAATGGAGATTGCATTGTTGGTAAATATGTAAGCTATGATTTTAATGAGTTTATATATGTGTTATGTTTTAACAGCGACATATTAATTATATTTAGTTAAATATTTTTTAGACATTAATGTTATTATTATGTAAAAATATATGTTTAGAAAATTATATATTATTTTACGATGAAGTATTATATATTTAAAAAAAATAATATAATAAAATGTAATTTTGTAAATTATTAAGGATGATTAATTTAAAATAATTCAATTTCGTAATAAACCATCTAACATAATATGTCACATAAATGTCCTTTAAATAATTCAAAATTCGTGTGGAGAAACATTTCATAGTTAATATTTTTTGAGATAATCTGTATGCTTTATAATGACATAAGGGTTTATTACACTAGAGTTTTTTCAAATAATGGTGAACTAGGACATATAGAAATCAATGAATTTCATGAAAATTACAACATTGTTATACAATATAGATAAGTTGTATGGGAAGAATTAACATTTTCCTATAATTGACAAAATTTGTTGCAATGTTTTAGTGATTACATGTAATAATGTAACATTTGTAATCATGGGCTAATGAAAATATAAAGTTAGTTGTCTATTGCTATGCATTCTTAAAATCACATAATTAAGGGGAAAAATAATTGGTAAATAAAAATGATTAATATTAAATTAAGAAATTTTCAACCATATCCACATTTGTAATCTAGTTTTTTAACTCCTATATCTTCAAATCCATTTCAATTTTTAACTTTATGTTTGAAATTTTATTTTTAATTATAAGTTTTTCTAACTCAAGTTACATTTATAACCAATTACTTTAAAAGTTACAAAATGTGAATCTCATAGTTATAGACTTTAGTTTTGATATGTGTTCATATTTTCTAGTTTCTCTTTTTTATTTATTTATATTCATTCATTTAAATGTTGTGTATGTTTATTGCAGTAATTCTCATTTCATAATTCCCCCAATTTAGCTGAAGGGATGGATTCCACTTTTACGTTTGAATTGTTTATTTATTTTCGATTTCCACCCCCTTGAGGCATTTGTACAGATGATAACTTGTTTTTTAGCAAAAATTAGCACTTCTTCTATTAAGCCCACACACCGATGGGAAAAAAATATCAAGGGATATTTACATTCATTTTCCATACAACTATTCCTTGAAAACAAGATTGAGAGGTGGACCCAAAACTTTTGTTATAAAAAAAATATTATAGATGAGCTACATATTGCATACAGGTGACGAACTGATCCGGTTGGATATTGGTCACCACCTGTCAATTCCACTTGGAACCCCACCATTGTTTCTTTTAGTTTTTTAGTTTCCTTATTTGTAGCACAATTTAATATTTTGGTAGTTTTTCGTGTTGTGAACTTCCAAAGGCATTTTAATGCCCTAACGATGTTTTTTGGGAAAAATAGGAGCAACATGGGTCCTTTAACTCTTGTTGTTCATCCCAAATTTTTAATCCTCATATTGATCTTTCTAACAAGGTATTGTGAGCATCAAATAGAGATCGTATGCCAAAGTTATGACCCCGGGAAGTTTATGTACCAATTTACACAAAACGGGGCCCATAGTTGGGTGCTTCATCTCCTAGGGTTAGGGTTCTAGATGTTTAGGGTTTTCCATTGTTTCTCAACAATAAATAGGCCTTTGAGTCTCATTGTAAGACAATTCAGAGGCATGTAGCTGCTACATCTCTCCTCAAAGATAAGCTACCATCACCTGAGCTAGCTTATTTCCATTTCTATTTGTAAGCATATTTCAGTATTTTGCATTAATGAAATCAAGTAAAAACGTAAACTTTGAAATGTGAATTGATAATGCTACCTGTTTTATAGAGATAGCAAAAAATTGACCTGATTTTGAGAAGGGGTGATGCAGAACACACATATTTTTTTTAATGCATAGTTTTTGGAACTTTAAATTACCGATACGATTACTCGTTACATAGGGCTAGTAAAAATGTGACTAGATTTTGAAAAGTGGTGATGCAGAATACACTTCTTCTTTTTTCGGAGCATATTTTTGACATTTTAAATTTTCTTATGTATCAAATATAAATATTTGTTTTTAAATGTTAGTGATTTTCATGTTGATTTTGAAACGTGTTGATGCAACATACTTTTTTTTAGAGGACTTATTTTTCACACTTTAAACTTTATTATGTTAGATTTTTTTTGAAATTATGATTACTAAGGACCATATGAAAGAGCCTCAATTATCACAAGGTAAGAACAGCATCATAGACGAAAGATCAGAGAAGCACTTGAAATTATCAAACATCCTCATAATCTGAACAGAGACAATGGTATGGAGATTAGCAGGAGCTGGCTTCCCTTGATGGAAATCAAGATCGCCAACACATCCCCGGTATAGCATTTAGTAGGTAAGATATCCCTCTCCTATTCTAATATTTAAAAGTCAGTAACCATATTTTAATAATAACAAATATAGTAATTAACATTTAAATACAATAATTACAGCAATATCTACTACCATTATCATTAACTATTAAAAAATTTATTCTTAACTAAAAAATAAATAATAATAATAATAATAAAAAATAAATAAATAAATATATAATAAATGAATAATTCATAATAAATGAATAAATATATCATAATAAATGGTACTATTTTAATTATTGATATTAATTATTAAGGGTGTCATAATATTAATTAGTATTAATTATCAAGTATTATTATTAATATTAACTTCTGTTTATTAATTATTAAGTGGTTATTAATTAAATATTATTAATATTTATTAATGCTATTAATATCTATTAACATTAATAATAAAGTGCAAGGAGAGCAATTAAGGAAGCTGTTGATGAATCTCTTAAAATGGACAAGATAAAAATATACAAAGCCTTAACTAAAAGGAAAAAGGGGCAGTACATTCGTCAAAGACAGGAGAATCTCTTACACCTCTCTAAGGTAGCTCCTAAGAAATTTTGGAGGCAGATTCTAACTAGGAAGACTAAGGATAATAATAAAATTGCTCTTCACGATTGGAATTCCTATCTTAAAAAGCTTTATGAATCTCTAAATGTCATGGATAATTTGGAAACCCTTCTCAGAACGAAAGAATTTTTCTCTTTAGAAGACATTAAGTTTGGGGTTAATCGCCTCGCTAATGGGAAAGCTAAGGACATTGAAGGTTACCAAGTGGAAATCTTAAAAATTGGAGGTCCTGTCCTCATCCCCCACATCCACAAGCTTTTCAATCAAGCAGTCAAGCAAGGGTTCCCTAAACCTTGGACAAAGAGCCTCATTATCCCTATTTTTAAAAGTGGGGATACAAATAACCCCTCTAATTATCGAACAATTATGATCAGCCCTCTCTTAGCCAAGTTATATGGTAGTATTTTGGAAAAGAAGTTAAGCATATGGCTTGAAAGTGAAGGTAAGCGGGCTAAAGGCCAAACAGGTTTCAGAAGGCATCACTCAACAACAGACCACCTTGTTACGCTTAGGATCATTGCGGAGGAATGTCGTAATGATAAATCTAATTTATTTTGTTGCTTTGTGGACTTTAGAAAGGCTTTCGATACGGTTCCTAGATACAACCTTTGGAATAGATTAGAAGAGCTAAAGGTTCCTCTCGAGTTGAGAGCTGCTGCTATAAGGTTATACGAGAATGTAATTGCAAAGCTAAAGAGCAATGAAGGGTGGTCGAAAGATATTAAGTGTAACATCGGAGTTAAACAAGGTTGCCCCCTCTCCCCTACCCTATTTGGAATTTACATCGATAAGCTCGAAGGCTATTTAGAGGAAGCAGGATGTGATGGCACGATCTTAGTTGGGATAGTCGCCATCCTTCTTCTTTATGCTGACGATATTGTTCTTTTGGCAAGGTGCCCATCTGATATTAATAAGCAACTCAGGCTTCTTAAGGACTTCTGCTCTACCATGGGTATGACTGTTAACACTGACAAAACAAAAGTTATGATTATAGAATCCAAGAAGGACACTTACGCTAATTTTATGTATGACAATAATAACTTGGAGGAAGTGTATTCTTACAAGTACCTAGGAATTGATATTCATCACAAGCTCAACTGGAACCATAGCATTGAGAAAAGGATTAATGGGGGGTGGAAAGCTTACTTTGGTCTTGAAAATAATTGTAAAATAACAAACCTTGTAATGTGGGATAAAAAGAAGTTCCTCTTTGAAACTTTAGTCACTCCTGTTATCTTATATGGCTGTGAGGTTTGGGGTTGCAGCATCTCCAGAGAATCATGGAGAAATATTGAGCAAATCCAGAAGCGTTTTATAACTTATAACCTGAAAATTAAAAGTAATACACCCTATCCTATTCTCCTTATAGAAGCAGGTCTTTCCCCTATTGTGAGCCTAGCTATGCTTAGGTTTCTGTTGTACAAGCACAAAATCAGTAACATAGATGATAGACTTCCTAAGCTAGCTTTAATTCTAGCCAAAACCACCTAAGGCTCAATCGAGGGTGGCATAAAGACACAAGGGCCTGGTTAAACTATTGGGAGATCAACGAAAATGATGCATTGCAAAACATAAATAACATTAAAGATATTGTTACTTCTAAGTTCAAAGAAAAAATGTGGTGTGAGAAAGACTTAGTGACTAAAAGAAAATTAAGTTATTATAAGAAGGTCATCAACCCCACCCTAGGAGATCAAAAGTATCTCTCTATTTTAACTAGCTCAAAGAAGAAAATTAATAAAGCAAAGATTAGAACGAATTCTCATGAGCTCCATAGTGAAACAGGTAGTTGGGCAGTTCCTAAAACGCCATGGACGGAAAGGATCTGCCATATATGTGAGAATAGGAACATCGAGGATGAAAACCACTTCCTCTTAGAGTGCCTTGCGTATAACCACATTAGATCTCAGTTTCACAATCTTTGCTACAATACTGACCTTCCTAGCCTTTTACAATGTCAAAATTATAGTGAGCTCGGGAGGCTTCTCTCCAAGCTTTTTGAGCATAGGAATAAAATCTTAAATCAAAATAGATAATTTGTTTCTTTAGCCCCAATAGACCATTATTTGGTCTCAGTGGACGTTAACCATCATCATCATCATCATCATCATTTATTAACATTATTAACATTTATTAATATTAATTAGTTTAATATATTAATTAATTTAGATAGCAATTAATTAATATATTAATTATTATTAATATTAATTACTGTTAATTAATTATTAGGTGATTATTAATTTAATATTATTTATATTTATTAACATTATTAATTAAGTATTATTAATATTTGTAACACTATTAATTTCTATTAGCATTATTAATATTGATTTATTAACATTATTAACATTTATTTATATTAATTAGCTTAATATATTAATTAATTTATATAGCAATTAATTGATATATTAATTATTATTAATATTAATTAGTTTATATATATTAATTAATTTATATAGCAATTAATTAATATATTAATTATTATTATTATTAATATATTTCTAAATAAAAATTTAAATAGTTTTAAATATTAATACAATACACTAATTTAATTATTATTACCATTAAGGTTATGAATTAATATATTAACTCATCAATAAATATTAATATATAAAACTCAGCAGTAAAAATAAAAATAAAAATAATTTATTAAAAAAATAATAATAAATAAATAAAATAAAATAAAAATAATAAAAATAATAAATAAATAAATAAAATTAAAAATAAATATTCAGCTGACATTGTGTTAATCTTTAAATTTATTATCCTCATTATTATTTATTTCCTTCTAAGCAGCTCTTCTTTTATCATCATTCATAAGTCCTGATGATGGATCCCAATTGGGATTTGAAACGTTGACATAAAAATGGTTCAGACTGTGGGTTCTCCGGTAACTAAGTCAAAAGATACAAACCACAGATCTCTTAAATCCAGAATTTTCAAGTTGTTTTTTTTTTTTTTTTAATGTTGATTACTTAAAAAAACAAATATAAAAAAAAATATATGAAAAAGATAAAAAAAAATGTTTAAAAAAAAGTTATCTCATAAAGCATAAAATAATTCGGAAGAAAAGAAAAACAAAATCTTATCTATATTATATATATATATATTATATATATATAATATATATATAAATAGAAAAATTCAAAAAAACATGAAAAAAAGGTAAAAAAATAAAAATAAATTAAAAACAAACTAGATTAAAAAAAAAGAAAAATAAGTAAGTAAAAAACAATCTCCCTTTATGAGTGTGCATGTGATGGTACATACACATTATAAAATATTTTATTAATATGGTATAAAGAGATATTAAACCCTTAAACATACGAGCTTCACTAATGTTGAATCAATTCAAATTTGTATGTGGGCATTAGAATGATTAAGGGTTTCATGAAGTGTTAAAATGATTTCTTGAAGTGGTTTAATTAATAATGTTTGGAAACAATTTTTTGTTTAAACATCTAATGAAATCTTATATGTCATTTACAGTTTATCTTTTATAGGGTTGCAGTTTTAGACATATTTCCTGGTCAAATTTGCTAAGAATTTGATAGGGAGTTGTTGATATTACAAGTTTAAGTTGCGAACTCTCCATAAATTAGCTATCCCATAGGTTTTTTAAGGTAATCAATACATATATGTAGTAAAAAAAAAAATCTTTTCTCTTATACTTCCCTACTTCCAATTATCCTTTCCTTCTTTATTTCATTTGTTTCCCAGCTTTAGAACGATCAAATACAATAAGGACTCGACTCTAGTGACACAAAACACTATAAAGTATCACAATAATAGTACTCTCAAAGAGTGTGTAACATGCCTGGTAAAAATTTCATGTAATAATAAAAGTTATAAAGGAAAATAATATGCACGATTGATGAGACACTTATTCCAAGTTGAATGTTGGGCAAGACATTCTAGCGTGGGTGTTCATCGGTTTATTACGGCTAAGGAAATTGGCAAGGGAAATGGCTAAGGAAATTTACAAAGGCAATGGCTAAGGATTTAGTAAGACAAAGTGGCATTTTTGGCACATTTATTTATGAAATAATAGAAAATATGAGAAAAGGAAGGTGAAATGTCACAGGTTGCATGTGAGGAAATTGAAGGAAAATAATGGAAAGTGAAGAAAATATAGACCTAATTGATAAAAAGGATTTTGAGGATCAATTGGTACCTTTTATTAGTTCAGTTTTTGAGCTCTCTCATTATTCTCTCTCTCTCTCTTTCTCTCACTCTTGACCACTTAGAGTTTTCTTGGAGCACTTTGGAATTGCAGCAAGAAAGGCAAAGAAGGAAAGAGGAAGGAAGGAGCAAGCAAGGAAGAGCAGGATCAAGTAGTTGCAGTAGGATTCTTTGTAGGTATCAATTTGCGTGTATGTTTTCCTTGCTAGATTTGGCATGCATGGTATTGCATCTAGTTCTTTTGCTTTTATGGCATGGGTTTTCCCAGTCTGACAGTGTTTTCATCCTAGCCTTGTCATTTCCGGATTTCCATGGTGTGATGGGGTTTTGATGTTTTTGTTGAGTTGGATTTTAGGATGGATTTGAAGCTGAGTGATGTGGATCTATAAATGATAGATCACATAGCCTAGTAACCCCTAAACCAGACTATGGGTTGTCTTAAAGCCAATTTTTTTGTTGCCTCAGTGGGCCTAGGAATCCTCAACCGGTGAACGAAGGGATATACTGTAAATCCTAGAGGTCGTTTCCCTTGGTTGTGGTAAAGGATGAGAGACTAGGAGACGTGAAAATTCTTCACGGTGTAGGTGGACAAATCCAGTGGAGTCCATGATTTTTTTGGTCTAGTGGTCTAGTGGAGATCATGGTAAAGCATGTTATTACATGTTTAATGTGTTGGCCTAGTGATCTAGTGTGGATTACGGTAAAGTATGCTTTCTATTGATGAAGGTGAGGTGGTTTAGCCTCGGAATTCTATGGTTGGTTCTTTTGGGTTGGGTCCCACATTCATGATTGGAATATGGCACGAGTGTGAATGGATTAAGAGAGAATTGGCTCAACCATTCTATGGTCGGGTGGAACTTGGTAGTCCCATCCTGGGTTGGAATTTGCATTCATTAATAAGAGGTTATTTCCTTGATATCTTATGTATAAATGTACTAGTTTATATGTGGATTCTATGATTGATATACCATTGATATTTCTATTGTTATTATGCTAGTTATAAGCATGTTTTTTTTACAGTGGTGATGTGTGGCATTCCTTATCTTTTGATTTTTAAATGAATGAACAATGTATCTACGACCTAATAGATGATAATGAAACTAATGATATAAGGGAAAAATGCTTCTTATCGATTCTCAAATAAGTATGAGGCCCCTATGCTCAGATCTGTTGTTTACACCTGTAGATTACATATTTGTGACATGTTTGACGAAATTCTTGTCATGGCTAGTATGGGTCCAATTAAGGACTTGCTTAGGTAATTGCATTTGTATCATAATTCCCTTGTTATCTTTCTGTTCTGAAGGTGCCATTTAGTTCCGAGCAGTGGCCAAGGCTCTGGGCCTGAATGTTAGCATACCATGTTGTGGGAGTGTCCAAAGCCTTCTAGACTCATGCATGTCCATATCATTAGAGTATTTGGGGGTTAAATGCTCTAAAAACTCAGTGGGACCAAAGGGATGGTTGGCTGAGAGGATGGGATGGTTCCTAGGAGTATTATTGATGATGTGGATGGTCTTTGTGTTGTGTCTTCATCGATTCCACTTCCTTAAGGTCACATAGGAGGTTGAATCCCATTATAGTAGTCTCTGGTCGCATGCTTACCCTGGTTGGCTAGTTACCTGGGTAGATGTGGGAGGAGGGTCTTACAAAGTGGTATCAGAGCATGGTTCAACCCTTGGATTGGATGGGCGGTGTGTGTTTTTCATGCATTCATGTCAGTTTCAGATGTGTTAATCATCCTATGCTCTATATCCTTGTTGCATATTCATGGTGTCAGTCATGGTTGAGTGATGTTTCCATGTGAAAGAGGATGTTTTTGTTAGTAGGTGGTGCTTCTTCAATGTTTTCAGAACCTGCGTCAGATGTGAAATATGCTCCTCCAAGGTAGCACTATATACTAGTATATCATCCACATAAACAATAACAAATGATTCTAAAAAAGGCATAGTACATCATTCATTAATCTCATAAATGTAGTTGATTCATTACATAGGACTCATACAAACCTTTCCTTGTTTTGAAGGCACTCTTCCATGCATCTTCTTCTTTGACTCGAACTTGGTGATTTCCAGGCTTCAAGTCCAGCTTGGCGAAATATTTTTCTTGTTGCAACTAATCTAGCAAATCGTTTATCCTAGCTAGGGGGTATCTTCTCTTGAGCATGATTTTATACAACGCCCTATAATCTATACACATCCTCCAAGTCCCATCCTTGTTTGGAACAATGATGATGGATTATCAACATGGTGATGTACTCGGTTGAATAGCATTGTCTTCCAGCAACTTCTGCAACTGTTTCTTCACCTCACTTTCTTTTATAAAAAACTTCATGTACATCCCAATATTTGGCAATGTGGAGTCTGGGAATAGCTAGATTTCATGCTCGACTACACTCTTAGGTGGTAACCCTTTAGATTCTCAGAACACATCCTTGTATGCATGTAACAAGTCCTCCAATTGTTGTTTCTATTTCTTAATGCACCACTCCAGGGATGCCTCGCTGCTTATTGAATCCTCTTCAGACTAAATTTCTCTTAAAAACAATAAAACATACTTCTTGCTATAACTAATCAATTTCTTGGTTTGGTTGGCTGTTACTTGTGAATCTTTTGACTTGCATTTATGTGCGTTGATGATGAACGATTTTCCATCATCGATGAGTCGGTACTGGTTATCTCTCCTCATGAATATTGTGTCGTGCATGTACATGTACGGACTTCCATAAACGACTCCACATACATCATGGGGAACCACATAGAGATCTACTTCATCAGTAAAATTAGCATGGATAGCAAATCTAATTTTGCATTGTTTTGTTACCTTTATCTCTGCATCCTTATTTAGCCATCCTAGTGGATATGAGTTCGGATGATCACCAACTTGCAGCCAAAACTTCCTGACCAAATTTTCTGTAGCGAGATTCACCTGTGATACTAAGTCAAACAAAGCATCAATATTTTTCTTCTTGACCTGTAGCTTTATATGGAAGAGTTTGGTCATTTCTTTCTCTTCCCGTTGATGAAGTCTACTCATATTCAACTCCTTCTGCAATTATGTGTAGACGAACTTCTCATCCACATCTGAGCTTCTTTCAACTTGGTTGCTTGAAGCAATGGCCATGATGTTCTTCTTCTTATTATCTTACTTCTTTGTCTTTGGGTTTAGCTCTGGATGCAACTTCCATCACTTCTCCTTTGTATGGCCATCAGTGTTGTAGTGGTTGTAGTGGCTGCTTGTAACACCCCTCCCTTGTGTGCTAAATTATTATAAACCTAAGAAGATTTAAAGTTAGGTGTGATATCCTCCCTTATGTGTTCAATGATTCTAAACATAAGTTGAGGAAATCTAGGTTATATGTAATATGAAAAGTAAATGTGTTATTAAATTAATTAATAAAATAAATCACTTGGATGGTGGAGCACCAAGAGAGAGGATATTGTTGCCAAATCCCATTTAGTAATGTGATAGAGATGAATCTTTCATGATAAATATTCTAGATTAAATTCTAGATAAGCTTGGATGGATTGGAGATCCATTAGATGGATGAGAGTTAAAGATCCATCTGACGTAAAAGCTTTCTGGGGGATAAGGGAAAGATTTTTTGAGGAAAAGCCTCATGGGAGATAAAGATGATCTTTTCTGGAAAAGACCTAGGCAGATGGAAAAATCCATAAAAGTGAGATGCCGATAATGGAAACTAAATCATGAAAGACGGTATTAAATACCCAGTGCATCGATTAATTGAGAACAGTTGATTCTTGGCAAGAACCTTGACAAGGGGGGATCATAGGTGATTCATGGTTGGGTGGTGGTGCTCCTCCCTCCAAGTGAGGTTTTATGTGGTGTCATATGCGTGGAATGTTTTGTATGATGATTCTTACCCTCTCTCTCTCTCTGTTATAGTTCTATTTTGTTTACGAGAAAAGTTCTTAAGTTTCTTCACCATGAGAATGCCTGAGTGAATTACATATTCTTATGTATTAATAGATTTAATGTTGTTTTCCTATAATCTGATGAGATTCACTTGCATGATATGTGTTTTATGTTAATCCTTACTTGATGAGGTTAAATCATTTATCTCAGATATAATAATGGGTGAATTTATCCCTATTTGATGGATTTTCTTATGCATGTTGCATTTGAGTGTGAAGTTAACTATAAAAGAATATTCAGTGGGTAACAGTTCTAGTACCCATTCGCGATAGAATTTTCATGTGACAATTATTCATAAATAGATTACCTGTGTTAATGTTTTTCGTATGAGAATGATTGCAGTTTTATATATGTGACTCCTTTCACATTCAAAAGTAGAGGCATAATATGTAGTTGTAAATACTACCTTTGTTTATGAGTAGATCATATATAAATATACTTGATCGTCTTTCATTTAATAAAGGAATATAGTTTGCTTATAGTTTCCTAAATTGGTGATTACTTATGTAAGAGGAACAGTTGCAGAGATAATGCTTCTCATTGTATGACCAATGGTTCAATTATATGTGTTTACATGTCAATAAGACTGCCTCCACTTAGGCTAATCCTAGCTAGTTACGCATGTGAATGAAAGGTTGGCTAATAAATTATTGACTATGTCTATAGGACTATGATCATGACGTACAGCCATGATAACTACAGTAAACTTAAATTAATACCGATTAATGCTTACAAGAGTTATTTCATATTTTTGATGGTTGCATGTCATGATCTGTTCCCTTTCTCCCATTTGATATTAATCTCAAGGGCTAATCTAAGAGTGTGAGTTATGGTTCATTATCTTGCGGGTATTCAGTAGCTAATATTTTGAGTATAGTTGCCTGGATGATTATTGTGCATGTAATGATTTCTCTAAATCCACCTGTGAGTGCATTGGAATTTAACTATAAATAAAATAAAATTTTAATTAATGGAGCCTAGTAGTTATTTTTCTGTGGTAGGCCCAAAGGGGTACATTACAAATGGTGTCAGAGTGATCAAGTCCAAACCTTGTGGCCTATGGGCCAATTCACCTTTGCGGACTATGAAAGTCAGAAAACCAAATAAGATAAATCACTCCGCAATTTAAAATTTGAAAATAGGTAAATATTAATTGACTCCCAATAGTGAAATAGAGGCACATTTATATTTTGATCCACTATATATATAACCTTTCCAAGAAGATGAAACGAATTGTGTGTTTTACATAAATTAAGAATACCAATGAATTTATTGACTTCCTGAGTGAATAACAAGACAAGCAATCTCTAAAGGTAATACTGGAAAAGATAGTTCATATCAAGTTGATTTTAAAAGAAGGAATGCATCTAAATAGGTTGCGTCTCTATGAAGGACTGCATCCAAAGGTTGTACTGCTGTAGACGTATGACAGTATGTAAGAAGGACCCTTTAAAACTGAACAAGAAGCATGCAAGAAATCCATGCACTGTTAGAAATGAGAGAACAACAGATTTATTCCGAACGCCTACCCTAAAGGTTGATACCTTGGAGTCGATATATTATATATATATAGAGAGAGAGAGAGATAGATATATCAGTGTCACAATTCTATAATTTTGAAGGTAAGGAACTTTTGATGCCAAAGTATGCATCGACAAATGTTACTTGGGGAGGATTGTTTAGTTACTTACTGTGTCAATTTCTCTATTGATTTCTCTATTGCAAACCAGCAGTGAGAAAAAATAATAATAGTAAATAAATAAATAAATAAATAAAGTAAAAAATCTTCGCACAAGTGAAACCATCCCACAGTGTTTCAGAATATGTTGAAAGGATGATGAAAACAAGATGCGGCTTACGAATAAACTCTTGAATATTTATAAGTGACTTGTCAATTGTGTTACATGATTTAAATCTAATATGACAGGACTTGTCAACAAAGGCAGGATAAGAATGCAACATATTTTGAAGGGACAAATCAATTGTATTCCATGCTCAAAGTCAATTATATAACTCTTTATAAAAAAATAATTTTCTATATATGCAAAAATCTAATGGAATTAATTTGATGAATTAGAAAAGCAATGATCCTACTTCCTTTGGACTCCATTATTCATAATTCACCAACAACTGTAAGTACCAGATTACTATGTAGAAAAGGCCTCCTTAGAAGTGAGTCTTTCAGGCAGAGTTCTAAATTCAAAAATTGGGTTGAATCTCTCAACGAGGAAAGCAATGGAAGAAACATGTGACGCTCCACATGATGGATTTTTCCATGCAGTTGGGCACTGAATATAGGGGTATGATGTGTGTGTTAGTGTGGAAGGAACACCCGTCTAGGTAATTGAAATGAAGAAAATCTAACAAATGTTGTTTCCATTTTCTTTTCTTAGAAAAAAAGGAGGCAACAATATACACCAAAAATTAGAAAAAGGTTGGAGTGCTACAAATGTTACTTTATCACCATTTTGGGAGATAAGAAAGTTGGTAGGAAGTTTGAAGAAATGTTGGGATCCGGTTTGTTGTCTTCCATCGATAAGGAGTCATATGCGGGGAAGGGATAATGACTATCCTCCACCGATTGGATTAAGCAATAAAACATACTATTATAAGTAGGTGTGACGTGCTAAGTAAAATCATTCATGATGTTTTCTAAATAAAAATTTGGATAGGATGAGAATGTAGATTAGCAGAATAAGGCGTGGCGTAAACATTCTCTAATCAACCACGAGCTTTCATTCTATTTTTTAGGAAAAACATGATTAGTAACTAAGGTTTGCTGCTTTACAATTTTCTTTAGGGATATTAAAATGACTTTTCAAATTTTCTTAGTTCCTGTTGAGGACCTCGGGAGAGCATTAAAAATTCACGGTGCATTACAAATTCATGACCCCTCTTACTCCCAATACTTGTCGAAGATGACAGAACAAATTCTAATGTTGCTAGGAAATGAGGATTTGGTTCACGCTATTGCACTTTCTCTCTCTGATGGAGAACAAAGAAAGGCGAATAGCAGAGGGGCAGTTATGAAGTTGACAATGATGAAGAACCTACTAGTGCTCAACAAGCAAGCTTTGACATTGGCTTTCCCCGAAGAATGAGTGAGCAGGAAGACCTCGTTATACCTTATAAACAACATAGATACAGTTTTTGATCAATTTCTTTGGTTTTCGTTTGAACAAGTTGGATAATTATATATGCATGGACAACATATTATTTAAAAACTATTTGGGCATTTTAAATACTGGCTATGGCAGATTGTACATCTACAAACACTCCACATGAGGAGAAATTTCTGGGTGCTGGGGATACAAAGGTGAATGTGCACTATGTACGTTGGCAAGGGAGTTTAGCATAACTCATATCAAAGGAATGCTATGGAGATGACAATTTTCCTACTTTCTAGAGAGTTTAATAAAATTCGAGGTAGCTGATATTAACTGTGAAATGGGATGTGAGAACCAAGAATGTTCTCTACGCTCATGCTACTCAGTGCCCCGACCAATTAAATTATTTTGCATCGCCAATTCAAAAGAAGATCCAGAATACTTTCTATGTAAATGTGATAGATTTATAAATGGAAAAAAAATGACTAATGCATTTAGTCATTATAGAGATTTCAGGAGCCCCATCAAAAAGGATCTTAATAGGAACAAAATAAACAATAAAAGTTAGCAAGCAAATCCTCCATTAAAATAGGGATTTTAAGAATCATCGATAGGCTTTTGTAAAGGGCGCACAGTAAAAAAATTGAGGTTTTTGTGGGGTTGGCCTGAAAGTTGATTTTCCACGTGAGTTTTATAGGAATGAATCTCCAAGTTCATATTTAACAGGGGTTTTATTGCACTGACAAAAAAAAAAAACAAAGAAAGAAACAAACATAAAGCAAAAAACAAAAACAAAAAACAAAAAACAAAAAAAAAAAAAAAAAACAAAGCAAAACAAAAACAAAACAAAAAAAACAAAAAGCAAAAAAACAAAAAATAAAAATAAAAAAACCAAAAGACAAAAAAAACAAAATTAACAAAAATTTTTATTTTTCTTTCAATTATACCCCGAATTGGGCTCTTGGCACCATCCACAGGTAGTTTTTGGATATAGAGAGCATTAGAAATGATAAATAAAGGATTTTAAAACTCTAGAAGCCGAAAACACATAAAATAATTGTTGTGGAAGTCACCGCTCACAACAAGTAAGTAATTCATTCCAGTAATGATGTGTCAATTTTTTCTTTTGGGGAAATATTTATTATTAGACAATGACTCCGTTGAAAAGTTTATTATCATCTATTTTGATTTCTATTCAGAATTCCACTGTAATTTATGTCGAGTTGGAATACAATAGCTCATAAAAAATTGATTTCTTAGTCATGAAATCCCCCTTAGAAGATTTTGTAATGCATTGTGGCTTTTTATCTGAGAGAGACTAGATAGTCACGAGATGTTGTAATGAAATTGACTGTTTCAACACATTCAGAGGCTGCTTCCAAATTTACATAAATCATATCAGATACTTGGGTATTTAGAGTTCAATAATCAACATCGTGTTGCAAGAGACATAATATTCGATCTTTTAAGATTACGCTATAATACTATAAACAAAATCTATGTATTGAGGTCCTTGAATGCGATAGAAAAATTCAAACTCAAGCATTTCTTAGCCTATCTTGATGACCATGAGCATACATATGCATTAGAGAGCATTAGATTAAAAAATGGAAACTTGGGAGAGTATTGATATTTTTTTCATGTAAATGGCAAAGCATAGAGAGTTGGCACTATTAATATATAGTGTAGGACATATTTTTAATGTGGTAACATTGAATGTGTTCAGGTTCGCACTGAATTTATTCATTGGTGTGAGAATTAGAGACATTGCAATGCAAACACTATATTCTTTTCTTAATACCAAATAGTGCATTCATTCTCTAATGGAACAACATTGTCATTTAGGTTTTTATACTCTAATTCATTGCAATGTTTATTCATTGGTAGAAGGTTTTAATGCAGTAAAATTGGTTGATATGTTGGTCAGCAAGATTTGAGAAATATACAAACTCGTTGTTTTATTATTCTCCTATATAGTTAATGCAAGCTCTTTGAGACTTGGTAGAGCTTAAATTATGAAATAAGATTTTCGAGTGGCAGTAATGAATGATGTATGGATGTGTTATAACCTAAATGTAATTATAACCTATTCATGTTATATGAACTTATATGAAGTATAGGAGCATTGATTTCATCAAATGATATTCATAGTTGTGGAAATTATGGAGAAATTCATATTAGGAAATGAAATTTTATCCACGAAAATAAAAAAAACTGATATGATCCGTATGCAGGAGAGTTGGTGGACTTAATAGAATTGTTTGTCAAGGATGTTGATTATTTTAGTCCATTTTTAAAGAATAATGCATGCAGTAAATCATATTGGCAAGTGTGGCTTGCATTTAAGACACGGACATTGCTTGGTTTCTTTTACGATAAATCTGCTACCAAAATTAAACAGTGAAACATTATTAGCGTGCATGAATTATTAGGTGATTATGATAAAAACAATGAGATGCAAACTACGAGAAATTCTCATAGTCTAAACAATAGATTAATCACTCCTTGAAAGGGTTATAGTCAGATTGGAAGATTAATTGAGTAGGTATTAGTTATATGGCTATATGAAAATCCTTATAACTAACTCATTATGGCCTACTTAACTATCTTCCATAATAAAAAAATGGCGAAAAAGGAAGATGGTAGATTGGGAAGATCAATTCCATGGGATATTATACTTATGGTGAGAGAGGTGTGATGATGGTATGATAATCATCCACTCTCGAATGTTTTATTGCATAAGAAATTGTGGATATAGTGCAGTTAACAAGGTATAACAGTTAATAATTACTATCATGTCAAAGGTTATGTACAAATTGTAGTTCGCTACTATGTTTTTATCATAACAACTAATGTAAAGATGGTTATGGAAGAGGGCTTACGCTGTTAGGTACTGATCATGAGCCACTGTAATAAATATGGCCTATTGGTAGGATATGGTTAGTAGATGGTTTTTGAATGTGTTATGTATTAAGAGATGGTCATTTGGAGAATGTTGACTGAGAAAGCTTGTGAGCATTTTAAATATTGATGTAATTTACATATATCATCATGGTATTAACATTATAGCTGGCTTCAATAAAGTATTTCCATGTTTGCATCATTGTTTTATTGTTGTATGATACATATACTCAAGCATTGTCATGGATTTTTTGGTTTATTTTTATCATAAGCCTGGTGAAGGGGTCATCAATATAAACTTGTCGTGGAAAGAATCATGCTAAAATCTACATATAATAATGAGGCATATGAATTTTCCATGTAAACACATGGGTGTACAATGTTATAGCCTTATAACAATATTATAGTTATCATTTGGTTGATAAGAGATGTCAAGCATCCATGGCATGAAAGAGTCTTGAGTTTAATGGATTGTTGGAATTATCTTGCAACTCATGATGAATTTAGGTATTGGTTTGGATTCGTTAGGCAATTTATATAGAAATATTGTAAAAGACCTTTAAAGATGTGGCTACCCAAATGCCTATAAAAGGGGAGTAATCTGCAGAAGAAAAGAACATGATTGATAGAATGATCATGTTGTTAAAGTATAGTGCAGAGTGGTTAATTTGTTGATACATAAAAAGGGAAATAGAAAATCACTCAAGATAAATGATTTAAGAATTAAGTATTGTTCTAACGATTATTAAATTATGAGTTAATATTATTCTTAAGATGAAAATAAGAATGAATACATACTATATTACTGATATTGTGTGACAACCACATGAAATCTGAGAATGATTTACACTTGACAAAACTGTCTCTGATTACAGAAATGAACCATGCTCATACAAATTCCTTGTCAACTGAGGACAATTGTTTTAATTGCTAGAAAAGGATAAAGGAATGTTTGGCATGATACTAACATGGTAGAAAAATATGTGGAGAAAGTTTTTGTCATGTAGGTCATACCATGGGAATGGTATGATGGGTTGTAGCGCGGATGGTACTATGTACAGTAGTACGCATGGTACCCATATGACTGCATATGTTACATGTTTGAAATTTGATATGTATATCATTGTGTATAATACACATTGTGTGCAGGTATGCATGAATACATTGGGTAGATGTCTGGCAGGATGACCGACTAGTGGTTGCACAGAAGAAGGAAAGTAAGAAGTGGTTCTTGGATAAGTAACCGTGGTTAAGTTAGCGTACATATGATTATGAAGAATATATATGATGAATATATACATTTTTATGTGAACTAATCTATTATGACATTGTAGTAATATTGATTTGGAAAATATATTGATTTGTTGTATGCAGAGAAACTGCAAGAAGTTGGTGTTCAACAAAGAACACAAAGGCTTGGAAGAATGCCAGAAGCGAACATGCATTCTTCAGATAAAATGAAAAATGAGCAATAGTTGCTTTATTAATATTAAGTAACATATTATGATATGTATCATAGTTAAATTTCTACATCTATAAATTCTCACAAATGGTTTGGAAACAATGTTACAGGTAGCTATGAATGGAGAACACTCCTTGAGAGCAATCTAGCTATGGGTGAGGAGTACTCTTTGTGACCAATGTAGCTATTAAAGATGAGCACTCTTGGTGACCAATGTAGCTATGGAAGAGGAGAACTCCTTGTGACCGATGTACATTGGAAAAATTGCATCATATGGCAGAGCCATGAAAGATGTTGATTTAGAAACTAGCTACCTGTGAACGAGGACATGATACAGTGATACACCGAGGATGGTGTAAAATTTAAGGGGTGGAGTACATAACAACCCTCCTTTGTGTGCTAAATTATTGTAAACCTAACCTGAGTTAAATCTAGGTGTGATATCCTCCCTTGTGTGCTAAATTATTGTAAACCTAACCTGAGTTAAATCTAGGTGTGATATCCTCCATTGTGTTTTAAATTATTGTAAATGTAAGATGAGAAAAGCTAGGTGTGATACTCTCCTTTCTGGGTTAAACTATTCTAAACCTAAGCTCAGGAAAGCTAGGGGATATGTAGTATGAAAACCAAATTTGTTATAAAGTAAATAAATAAAATAAATCACTTGGAGGGTGGAGGAACAAGAGAGAGGATATTCTTGCCAAATCCCATTAAGGAATGGGATAGAGTTGAATATTTCATGATAAAGCTTCTAGATGTGATTCTAGATAAGCTTGGATGGATTGGAGATCCATCAGATGGATGGGAGATAAAGATCCATCGAACATAAAAGCTTTGCAGGAGATAAAGGAAATATTTTATGAGGAAAAGCCTCGTGGGAGATAAGGACGAGATTTTCCAAAAAAGTACTTAGGCAAATGGAAAAATCCATAAAAGCGGAACTCCGCTAATGGAAACTAAATAATGAAAGAGGGTATTAAATACCCAGTGCATTGATCAATTGAGGACAGTTGATCCTTGGCAAGAACCTCGGCTTGGGGGGAATCATAGGTGATTCATGGTTGGGTGGTGGTGCTGTACTCTGCAAGTGAGGTTTTTGTTAGTGTCATATGTGTGGAATGTTTGTATGTTGATTCTTACTCTGTCATATCATGCCTTAGTGTCTTGCAGATGTTCATGCATGCAGTATAAGGAATTAAAGGTATATAATTTTAATTATGCATATCTGGGTCTATAAGATATCCAACGAATCTAACTGGAATGTAGATATCCAGTGAATTTAACTTGAATATCACCAGGTTGACTAAGTTAACTAATATGCCTATAATATTATGATATCTCTAGTGTTGTGTCATAACTCAGTAAATGTTTATGCTCGCGATAATTGTCAGTATATGGTCCGAGAACCAGGTTATCCGAACCTTTCCTACATCTAATATATCATTGTCACACCTTCATTCACATACATAAAAAAAAAATTACTGTATGCTTATACGACTACTCTTCTTATGCTTTACTTGATGCAACTATAATGTCTGTCACATATTTATCCACATAGCATTATTATACATACGATATTTATATATACTACACCACATATTCAATACTTTATTAATTCTTGGTTAAGTTTCGATGGTGTCCAAGGTTGACATATGTTATTGCCACACAAATGTGTTTGTCATGGATTTTGGTGTAACCCCTTGACCTTTCGGTGACTTAGCTGTTAGTCCATGCCCGTTTGGCGTATTTAATGAAGTGCAGGCGTTGGTGGACCTGCTGCAACTCTTGCAGGCGCCAACTCATCTCTGTCTTAATGGCACCCATCCTTATAGTGCGAGGTGGCACTGCTGGACTCCTTTGGCCATGTGATGCCTCGAACATGGAGTTCTCGGCCTTTACGCCTGACCTTCCTGCCTTGAATGAATGCTCAGGATTACCCTCATGGATCGAAGGGTGGAGATCCAATCCAGGGTTTACGGCATTACAAAAGTTGTCGCAACGCGTTCACGGGGTTTATTGTTTCGATTATTTCCTACGGTTCTGTCTCGGCACTGCACCTCTGGTCTATCTTACCAGCGATACTTTCTTCAACTGCAACCACTCCGGAGCTGGGCGGTGGCCACCTTCAACTCTACTCAGGTAATGATATTCGGTTCTACGTTTCCCTGTAAATTTACAGTAAGTTTATTGGCTGAGAAATCTTACAACCTTACCGTTAATATATCTTTATGTGATTTCTCACAGTTTGTATGCTTTTGGCTCCTAGGCTCGCGACTGGTTTTGCGGCTCCACCGGTGGTGTCAAGCAGCTGTGCATGACAGCTTCCCCTCACAGCGGCTACAGGTAAGCATTCCAACCTTGTCTCTGTTCCTTTGAATAGAACTTCACCGCCTCAGGTTTTAAGCTATAGGGTTATGGTTGCAGTCTGCCGCACCATGAGGACCTTATTGCAGCACCGACCAAGGTATACTCCTCAGAGGGTCCTCAATACTTGTATATAAAGTCTCTCTTGTGTTCATTTGGTTGTCCCCTTGCGGCCTACTCTGTTTTGATTTGCCGTTTCTATTCTTAGATATGGGTTTCGGGTCTGGCCGTGGTGCGCAGACCTGGCTAATGAAACTCGACTTTGATTGAGGGTTTAGTTCTTTTAAATGAACTTCTGTAATTGTTCAAGTCTTTTCCTCTCGAGTACTGGACTGTGTATAACTTATGGTTTAAGGTGACTGTGACTCTAATTGCGCCCTCAGGGCGATATATTTTTTTTATGTCCATGAATATATATACTTTCGGTTTCCTTCTTATCGTTTCCAATGGTGTGAGGGTTTATGCTATTAGATGCTGGATTATTCTTTTTATAACTGAATCCTTATATATGATTTAGGTTACAATAGTTGCTCCATGCCGTCGCTTTGGTTTCTTATGCATCTGTTTACTTGTAAGATTGATTAGTTTCCATTCGGTTGTTTATACTGTAATGTTTATACAGCATGCTCTCGGCTAGCTATATAGCAATATATGTATTGTGTGCACTCGAATGGATACCAGAACGATAGCTTGTTCTTTTCTTCCGCTATGGAAATATCATACCCCATATATTTGTTTAAGGTTTTCATTGCGTAGCATGCATAGTATATCTGGTATGTATGAACATACTTCTTTCGCTTTGCATGCACAGACTTTTATGAATATATTTCCCCATTTCAGTTTCATACCCAGGGTTTTGTATGCATGAATGTACTCTTCTATTTTGAGTTACATACCCAGGTTTTGGATGCATGAATATATGTTCTTTTCAGTTATCGCTCGACGGAGCTGACTTCGTATTACCGTGCTCACTAGCACTGTATTCTTGAGACTTTGATTGATGAAAGGTTATAATACTCTCATTTTCCTGTGCTACACAGCTGTTAAATTAACGCCGTTGTCTGGTATTCTTTCTGTGTATTTTCTTGTTTATTAAACATTTGTAATAACTACCGAGGGTTTTAATTCTCCCTCCGTCGACAGGGTAGCATCTGACTACCATCAGTGCTCACCTATTCGGACTCAGAGGTGCATTCCTCACTCTGTCGACATGCTCAGTTTTTTTTTATTTGTTCATTTACCAAGATATGAAATAATACTCGCCGAGTTAGTTTACTCTTTGTTAAACAATGACTGACTCGGTCTTCTGCACAAGCTTGCAGTCTGCCCGTCATCGATAACCAGTTCTTGGTTACCTTCCCTAGTTTCTATAACCAGGTTTAACTACACCTTTCTATGTAGCTTATCTACAATCAATCTAGGTTAATGACAATCCGTCTTTAACTTCGACCATGCCTATACAGTTTCTTAACAATATGACAGTAACTAGGAAAAGAAACTTGCTTCCTGTTTGACTACTATACATTCACTGTATATTCATATTCAAACAGAGACTCTGCAGTTGAAACCGTACCTGGTTCGCCAGTAACAAGAATGGTTTCTCAAGCAGGTCACCTGTACTTGTTTATGCTCTACCACCCAGCCATGAGACCCATCTCTCAGACGGAATTCTCCCCCCAAGCCCTCCTGCAGGCCTCCAGCCCTCAACAGGATTTGTGCACTCTCTGTGCCTGGTTATCTGGTCCTAACCAGGCTTAACCAATTTTCTTTGTTCTCTCTTTTCCTGTTCTTGGAAAAGAATTTCTTCTGCCTATCCTCACAGCACAGAATCCCCCCTCCTCAGTCAGGACTTTTCCTGTTCTGGAGGGTAGTTCCATCAGTTATCACAACTGATCTCTTTCTTTAAGATTCACCTCCTAGAGGCTGCCAGCATTTCAAGAAATATTTAAATTACTTTAATTAAAAGAAATAGTTTGTCACAGTTTTGTTTAAAACATAACAACAACTGTATTACTGTCTTTTACCACAGTAAACTTTCACAATTACATATCCTGAGGTCATTACATCTCCCCCTCCTGTGATTGGACATCATCCCGATGTCTGTCACCCTTAAACAAATTCGGGTAAGCTTCTCTAAGGAGTTCTTCATCCTCCCAAGTGGCCTCTTCAGGCCCATAATGTTGCCACTACACCTTAGCTTGGAAAATAACCCGTTTCCGTAGCTGCACTTCTCTCCGGTCGAGAATGGTCAGTGGTTCGACCAGAACCTCGCCTTCCGGCTCGACCTGCAATCAGTAACAGACTAAGTTATTTTCTTGTTCAGGAACAAAACTTATCTAGAGTGACCAGATTAATTCTTACCCGAACATTCTGCCATTGAATCACATGTTTAGGATCGTAAACGTATTGCTTTAATACGGATACATGAAACACATTGTGGATCTTAATATGGCTTGGTAGGGCAAGTTGATAAGCTACCGGCCCCACTCTTGCCAAGACCTAGAAAGGTCCAAAATAGCGAGGTGCTAGTTTGGCACATCCGCTCCACTGCAAGGTACTCCTTCTTGGTTGGATTCTTACAAACACATGATCCCCAACTTGGAATTCTTTGAATCTTCTCTTTCGATCAGCAAAACTTTTCTGCCTGTCCTGAGCGGCTTTTAAGTTGGTATGCACCCTCTTTACCGTATCTTCCATTTCCTTGAGCATATCAGGACCAATTCGTAACCTGTCCTCAGGTCCACCCCAGCTTGCGGGTGTGCGGCACTTCCGCCCATACATAACCTCAAAAGGACTCATCTGTGTTGAGGAGTGATATCCATTGTTATATGCAAATTCGACCAGGTGGAGATATTCTTCCCATTGGGTTGGCTTCATCATAACACATGCTCTCAGCATGTCTTCCACAACCTGATTCACTCGCTCCGTTTGACCATCTATTTGGGGATGATAGGCTGTGCTAAAGTTCAGCTGTGTTCCCTGTTCAACAAACAGTGTCCGCCAAAAAGCTGATGTAAACTTAACATCACGATCGGAAATGATTACTTTCGGAAGTCCATGCAATTTGAATATATTTTGCATGAAAATATGAGCAATCTGCACAGCCTTATATGTTGATTGCACAGGTATGAAGTGTGTTGCCTTACTCAATTTATCCACTACCACCATAATGGAATCATTATTCTTCTTTGTCCGAGGCAATCCAGTTATAAAATCCATGGAGATAGTCTCCCATTTCCATTCTGGAATGGGTAAGGGTTGTAGCAGCCCTGCTGGATGCAAGTGCTCCGCCTTGATCTGCTGACATTCTAGACATCGTGCTAGATACTCAGCTATCTCCTTCTTCATTTTTGGCCAGTAATATTCCTTTCGAAGAGCGGTAACCATTTTCTGGTATCCTGGATGCCTGGTGTAATGACTGATGTGGAATTCGTCCAGAATCAACTTCTTAAGACTGTCTTCATTGGGTATGTACAGCTTTTTATTAAAGTACAATATTCCGGCATCATCTAGTTCATACCCTTGTTGTATTTCCTTATCAGGTAGTTGTTGTAGTAGCTGTTTAATTTGCTGATAAATAGCATCTTGTTCAACCGCTGATTTTATCTTTTCAAACAGAGTACTTTGCCATTTACTGACCGAAATCTTGCACATGCACTATACTTTCCGACTTAATGCATCCGCTACTCGGTTCTCCTTCCCTTTTAGATGCTTAATTTCAAAGTCGAACCCGCTTAAGAAGTCAGCCCAATGAGCTTGTCTCGTATTTAAGGTGGGTTGACTGAAATAGTTTGTTAGGCTGTGGTGGTCTATTAGCAACAAAAATTTTCTGCCCAAGAGATAGTGTCGCCACATTTTCAGGGCATGAATGACAGCTGCCAGCTCCAAGTCGTAAGCAGAGTATTTCTGCTCATGTTCTTTCAGCTTCCTGGATTCATAAGTAATGACTCTTCCTTCTTGCATTAGCACTCCTCCCACACCTTCTTTACTTGCGTCCGTGCAGACCACGTAATCCTTATTAGGATCAGCTATACTCAATACAGGTGTGGTGGTGAGTAAGTGCTTGAGCTGTTCAAAACTCTTCTGGCATTCTGAGGTCCACTTAAATACTTTTCCCTTCTTTTGTAAGGAGGTGATAGGGTATGCTACCCTCGAAAAACCTTCAACAAATCTTCTATAATAACCCGCTAGCCCCATAAAGGATATAATATCTGCCACGTCCTTTGGTATGGGCCACTCCATTATAGTTCTGATTTTTTCAGGGTCTACTGCAATTCCTTCCTTTGTGATTACATGGCCCAAGTATTGTATCTCCTCCTTGAAGAAATCACACTTACTAAACTTTGCATACAATTGATGTTCTCGCAAAGTTTGCAACACCAATCTAAGGTGTTCCTCATGCTCCTTTCTTGATCTGCTGTAAATCAGAATATCATCTATGAATATCAGCACAAACTTGTCTAAAAATCTGTGAAACACACTGTTCATCAAACACATGAAGGTAGCAGGTGCATTGGTCAGACCAAAAGGTAGCACCACAAATTCGTAACGCCCATACCGCGTTCTGAAAGTGGTCTTAGTGATATCCTCCTCCTTAATTCTGATCTGATGGTAACCAGATCGCAGATCGATTTTAGAGAATACCGTCGCTCCCTTCACCTGGTCAAAAAGTTCGTCGATCCTAGGCAAAGGATATTTATTTTTGATCGTGAGCTTATTCAGCTGACGATAATCAATGCACATCCGAAAGGTGCCATCTTTCTTTTTAACAAACAACACTGGGGCTCCCCAGGGTGATACACTGGGACGGATGTAATTTTTATCTAACAGCTCCTGCAGTTGCATTTTTAATTCTATTAGTTCTGGTACACTCATACGGTATGGTGCCCGTGATACAGGTGCTGCCCCCAGAATCAGTTCAATGGTGAAATCCACATCTCTTTTAGGTGGTAATCCCGGTACCTCCTCGGGAAAAACATCTGCAAATTCCTGCACCACCGGAATGTTACCCAATGTGGCAGTTTTATCCTTCTGATTAGCGTAACCCACCTGAATAGCATAGATTTGACACTTCTTTCTTATGCATTTAGCTAACTGAGTTGCTGTAATGGGTCGAATCTGTACAGGATGTCTGATTCCTTGCAACTCCTGCTGCTCCCCACAGTCATCCTTATAGTAAATAGTCTTTGTTTTGCAATTTACTAAGGACCAGTGCTTCTCTAGCCAATCCATCCCAATTAGGATGTCATATGAACCCAACGGTAGTACATTTAGATCCGCTACGATTGGCTGTCCTGCTATAGTTAATGAACAATTATTTACCTTGGCCAAGACTCGCCTCTTGGCTCCTGTAGCTAATTGGACCAGCCACGGATTCCTGAACTTTTCAGCTTGCAGTTTACATTGTTCTACTATTTTTGGGCTAACATAACTTAAAGTAGCCCCTGGGTCAATAAGAACAGCTATAGAGAGGTTTGAAATTTTACCTTCAAATTCAACCATAGATGGCTGGTACTCCACTTGACGGCCCTCCAACGCGGCATTGATTCTGGGTACACTACGTGCCACGTCCCCAATAGTCGATGCTTCATGAATCTGGGATATCTGGTCTGTCCCCTTTCTGCTTACTCTGCTGATAGCAGATCCTTGTTTTATGAATAGCCTCATCCATGGTTCTAGGATTGTCAAACTCAATCCTCTCCCTTATATACGCCGGTAAGCTGCTCACAAACCTTTGGACCTTAGCTTTCTCCTCCTTGATGTAGGGTACATAACGTAACAGAGAGGTGAAACGATTAATAAACTCGTCCATGGTCTGCTGTCCTAATCTCAAATCATGAAATTCCCTTGCCTTCTCATCATAGAAGCGCTCAGTCAGGTACCTTTCCTTGAAGTATTTCTGGAACTTCTCCCATGTAATAGTTCGTTCGCTGACCCCCTTGACAATCTTGATTTCCTCCCACCACAAGGTTGCCTTACCTTGTAACTGGAAGATTGCTAGTCTTGCTTTCAAGTTATGGTCATACTCATACAACTGAAAATATTTATTCATATTTATTAACCAGGCTTCAGCAGCTTCCTCCTGTTCGCCATCGAAATGTGGGGGTTTAATCTTCCGGAATTCTCCCTGCAGTTCCATCCTCTGACGTTTTGAAGTTTGCTGCTCTGGTACATTGTCTGAATGATCCTCTTTGCCCTCTAAGATTTCAGGTTCAACCTGATAATTTTTCTCTTCTATCATCCTCTGCTGCTCTGCGCTGGGGTTAGATAGAGGTGGATTCTGCCTGTCCGACAAGCTCTTCAGAATCCTTTCTTGCTCAATTGTTAAATGCGCGTTGTCCTCTCGCAACCGTGCCATCTCGTTCTTCAATTCTTGAACCGTTTCCAATATTGCCAGATTAGTGCTTCGTGTTGCCTCACCCAACTGTACCCAAAGCTCTGGGTTCTCCTGAGGATTACTTCGGGTCCTTGCATTTTGTCTCCTCACTGCTTTAACTGTTAACTGTTGTAATTCTGTATTTTATCCCTTCATAAACAGAACAGCAGTTAGATGAATTTATTAATTCACTTACATATGCATGGTGTAGACTTTCACAGTGAAACATGTTTGCCTGAGGCCACAGTGTTGAAACTGGGCTCTGATACCAATTTGTCACACCATCATCCCCATTCATAAAAAAAAATTTACTGTATGCTTACACGATTTACTTGATGTAACTATAATGTCTGTCACATATTTATCTGCATAGCATTATAATACATACGATATATAAATACTACACCACATATTCAATACTTTATTAATTCTTGGTTAAGTTTCGATGGTGTCCAAGGTTGACATATGTTATTGCCACACAAATGTGTTTGTCATGGATTTTGGTGTAACCCCTTGACCTTTCGGTGACTTAGCTGTTAGTCCATGCCCGTTTGGCGTATTTAATGAAGTGCAGGCGTTGGTGGACCTGTCGCAGCTCTTGCAGGCGCCAACTCATCTCTGTCTTAATGGCACCCGTCCTTATAGTGTGAGGTGGCACTGCTGGACTCCTTTGGCCATGTGATGCCTCGAACATGGAGTTCTCGGCCTTTACGCCTGACCTTCCCGCCTTGAATGAACGCTCAGGATTACCCTCATGGATCGAAGGGTGGAGATCCAATCCAGGGTTTACGGCATTACAAAAGCTGTTGCAACGCGTTCACGGGGTTTATTGTTTCAATTATTTCCTACGGTTCTGTCTCGGCACTGCGCCTCTGGTCTATCTTACCAGCGATACTTTCTTCAACTGCAACCACTCCGGAGCTGGGCGGTGGCTGCCTTCAACTCTACTCAGGTAATGATATTCGGTTCTACGTTTCCCTGTAAATTTACAGTAAGTTTATTGGCTGAGAAATCTTACAACCTTACCGTTAATATATCTTTATGCGATTTCTCACAGTTTGTATGCTTTTGGCTCCTAGGCTCGCGGCTGGTTTTGCGGCTCCACCGGTGGTGTCAAGCAGCTGTGCATGACAGATTCTTTCCCTCGCAGCGGCTACAGGTAAGCATTCCAACCTTGTCTCTGTTCCTTTGAATAGAACTTCACGCCTCAGGTTTTAAGCTATAGGGTTATGGTTGCAGTCTGCCGCACCATGAGGACCTTATTGCAGCACCGACCAAGGTATACTCCTCAGAGGGTCCTCAATACTTGTATATAAAGTCTCTCTTGTGTTCATTTGGTTGTCCCCTTGCGGCCTACTCTGTTTTGATTTGCCATTTCTGTTCTTGGATAAGGGGTTCGGGTCTGGCCATGATGCGCAGACTTGGCCGATGAAACTCGACTTAGATCGAGGGTTTAATCATTTTAGATGAACTTCTGTAATTGTTCAAGTCTTTTCCTCTCGAGTACTGGATTGTGTATAACTTATGGTTTAAGGTGACTGTGACTCTAATTGCGCCCTCAGGGCGATATATTTTTTTTATGTCCATAAATATATATACTTTCGGTTTCCTTCTTATCGTTTCCAATGGTGCGAGGGTTTATGCTATTAGATGCTGGATTATTCTTTTTATAACTGAATCCTTATATATGATTCAGGTTACAATAGTTGCTCCATGCCGTCGCTTTGGTTTCTTATGCATCTGTTTACTTGTAAGATTGATTAGTTTCCATTCGGTTGTTTATACTGTAATGTTTATACAGCATGCTCTCGGCTAACTATATAGCAATATTTGTACTGTATGTACTCGAATGGTTAACCAGAACGATATTATAGTTCTTTTCTTCCGCTATGGAAATATCGTACCCCATATATTTGTTTAAGGTTTTCATTGCGTAGCATGCATAGTGTATCTGGTATGTATGAACATACTTCTTTCGCTTTGCATGCACAGACTTTTATGAATATATTTCCCCATTTCAGTTTCATACCCAGGGTTTTGTATGCATGAATGTACTCTTCTATTTCAAGTTACATACCCAGGTTTTGGATGCATGAATATATGTTCTTTTCAGTTATCGCTCGACGGAGCTGACTTCGTATTACCGTGCTCACTAGCACTGTATTCTTGAGACTTTGATTGATGAAAGGTTATAATACTCTAATTTTCCTATGCTGCACAGCTGTTAAATTAACGCCGTTGTCTGGTATTCTTTCTGTGTATTTTCTTGTTTATTAAATATTTGTAATAACCACCGAGGGTTTTAATTCTCCCTCCGTCGACAGGGTAGCATCTGACTACTGTCAGTGCTCACCTATTCGGACTCAGAGGTGCATTCCTCACTCTGTCGACACGCTCAGTTTTTTTTTATTTGTTCATTTACCAAGATATGAAATAATACTCGCTGAGTTAGTTTACTCTCTGTTAAACAATGACTGACTCGGTCTTCTGCACAAGCTTGCAGTCTGCCCGTCATCGATAACCAGTTCTTGGTTACCTTCACTGGTTCCTATAACCAGGTTTAACTACACCTTTCTATGTAGCTTATCTACAGTCAATCTAGGTTAATGACAATCCGTCTTTAACTTCGACCATGCCTATACAGTTTCTTAACATTATAACAGTAACTAGGAAAGAAACTTGCTTCTTGTTTAGCTACTGTACGTTCACTGTATTTTTATATTCAAACAGAGACTCTGTAGTGGAAACCGTACCTGGTCCGCCAGTATCAGAATGGTTTCTCAAGCAAGTCACCTGTGTTTGTTTATGCTCTTCCACCCAGCCATGAGACCCATCTCTCAGACGGAATTCTCCCCCCGAGCCCTCCTGCAGGCCTCCAGCCCTCAACAGGATTTGCGCACTATCTGTGCCTGGTTATCTGGTCCTAACCAGACTTAACCCATGTTCTCTTTGTTCTCTCTTTTCCTGTTCTTGGAAAAGAATTCCTTCTGCCTGTCCTCACAGCACAGAATTCCCCCTCCTCAGTCAGGACTTTTCCTGTTTTGGAGGGTAGTTTCATCAGTTATCACAACTGATCTCTTTTCTTTAAGATTCACCTCCTAGAGGCTGCCAGCATTTCCAAAAATATTTAAATTACTTTTTAATTAAAAGAAATAGTTTGTCACAGTTTTGTTTAAAACATAACAACAACTGTATTACTATCTTTTACCACAGTAAACTTTCACAATTACATATCCTGGGGTCATTACAATCATGCTTAATATTGACTTCACATATAAGCTTTATAGATAAACTTAAAAGTCGACATCCTCCCACTCTATGATCAAAATTTATAATGACTATGGAGTCTGTTATATAAATATTAATAAGCATATACTGGTAGGCTAAAGATACCCTTGACCAGGGTTCAATCTTAAATGATAAATAACGAAAAAATTCGCGTGAATGGGAGCTTATTAGAAAATTTCTAGGGTAGGCTCAGGAGGTACGTTACATCCTCCCAGGTAGTACTATATACTAGTATATCATCCAGATAGACAATAACAAATGATTTTATAAAAGGGCATAGTACATCATTCATTAATCTCATAAATGTAGTTGGTCCATTACATGGGCCAAATGGCATAATTAACTACTCATACAAATCTTTCTTGGTTTGAAAGGTGCTCTTCCATGTACCTTCTTCTTTGACTCGAACTTGGTGATATCCAAACTTCAAGTCCAGCTTGGTGAAATATTTTCCTTGTTGCAACTGATCTAGCAGATCGTCTATCCTGGGTAGGGGGTATCTTCTCTTGAGTGTGATTTTATTTAACGCCCTGTAATCTATACATGTCCTCCAAGTCCCATCCTTCTTTGGAACAATGATGATGGGTGACCCACATGGTGATGTACTCGGTGGAATGACACTCTCTTCTAGCAATTGCTGCAAATGTTTCTTCACCTCACTTGCTTTTATAACAAAATTCCTATACATCCCAATATTTGGCAATGGGGAGTCTGGAAATCGCTAGATCTTGTGCTCCACTTCTCCCTTAGGTGGTAACCCTTTAGATTCTTGGAACACATCCATGTATGCCTCCAATTGTTGTTTATGTTTCTTAGTGCACCCATGCAGGGATGCCTTGTCGCTTATTAATTCCTCTTCAGACTGGATTTCTCTTAAAAACAATTAAACATGCTTCTTGCTAGAACTGATCAATTTCTTGGCTTGGTTGACACTTACTAGTGAAATTTTTGACTTGCATTTGTGCACGTTGATGATGAACTATTTTCCATCCTTGATGGGTCGGTACTAATTAGCTCTCCTCATGAATATTTTGTCATGCATGTACATGTATGGACTCCCAAACACGACTCCACATACATCAAGTTGAACCACATCGACATCTACTTCATCAATAAAATCAGCACTGCCAGCAAATCTAATTTTGCATTGTTTTGTTACCTTTAGGTCTATATCCCATCCTAGTGCATATGGGTTTTGATGATCACGAACTTGCAGTCCCAACTTCCTAACCAGCTTTGCTGTAGTGATATTCACATGTGATACTTAGTCCAACAAAGCATCAATATTTTTCTTCTTGACCTGACCTTTATATGGAAGCGTTTGTTCATTTATTTCTCTTCCTGTTGTTGAAGTCTACTCAGATTAACCTCCTTCTACACTGATTCTAGACAATCTTCTCATCCACATCTGGGCTTCTTTTAATTTGGTTGCTTGAATTAGTGGCCATGAGGTTCTTCTTCTTATTATCTTACTTCATGTTCTTTGGGTTTAGCTAAGGATGCAACTTCCATCACTTCTCCTCTATATGGTCATCAATGCTACAGTTGTTGTAGCGGTTGCTAGGATCTTTGCACTGGTGTGTTGTGGCTCTCATATTTTTATCTTTTCCCCCCTTTTTCTTCTTCTTCCTCTCCTAAGAAGCTTCATGTTGCTCTTTCTGCTTCGATCCACTTGATTGGGCTCTTTTCAGGCCTATGTTCTCCAGGTACTATGCCTGTACACAAGCCTCATCCATCGATTTGGGCTTCAACAACATCACTTTCTCATGAAGATGGCGGTGCAAACCTACCAAATAACTGAGGAGTACATATGGGTTCTTTGGAGAGATACCCAACATTATAATTATCTTTATTAATTATGTGGTGTACTGCTGCATGCTTTGGCCTAGCTTTTTCCTGAAATAATGCCACTAGATCCAATGCTCCTCTGCATAATCAATGGGAAAAAACTGTGACTTAGAAATCCTCCGACTTAGTCACTAGAGGTTCTCCCTCCAACCTCAGGGTTTTTGTGTGGCTCTCCCACCAAGTTAGTGCACGATCCTCTAACTTCAGCAACACGAATGCGATCTTTTCCCTTCCTCAACCTAATGGATGCTAAAATAAACTTCCAGTTACTGCATCCAATGGTTCAACTTTAGAGCATGGATCTCGTTGTGGTATGGCTTGATATCAACTTTTTCTTTCTTTTTGAATAGGGATTGATTCACGAAACTGGAACTAGGTTTCTCTTTTCCAGGTTCTTTGTTCGGCTGGTTCTCCGTGTCTTTGCAATCTCCTAATCCCCCTTCTTATTTTTCTTTTGCATTCGAACCCCCATCTTCTCTAAATATCCCCAGCTTATTTCTTAGGGCCACCATGAGGAGGTTTACATTATGGTTTATATCTTCGACTTGTGTTCGAGCTGCGAAAACCTCACCTTTGCAAGATAACGAGGTTCATTTACAGATTTGTCACCCATGTTTAGGGTTTTACGATTTACGGCCCCATCGATATATATCCCTGCAATCTCCATAAAATACACAATGAAACCCACTCTAATACCAAATGATTCGTAAAATTTCGTGGATATTCCACTGGACAGTTCATCTCAATAGATCTAATAATATTATATTAAAACCCTGGAAATTTTACACTATTACGATTTATTAAATTTTAAGATCTGTAGATTTAACTATAATTATTGCATGCATGTGAATATATCTTATGCAAGAAAGTAGAAAATGAAAAAATAAGCTCAGCAAGATATGCTCTCTCAGAAACCCTTTCAGGAGAAGACCGAGCTAGAAGGCGAGGTGGATTTTCTCTCTTTCTTCATCTGGAAATATGGTTTCAGGTACAAAGAGGTAATGCTTGTGGCCTGTGGGATGCTACAGTGCATAGATCCTCTATGTGTGATCTACCCCTATCTCTCCTCACTATCTTTGCTCAGTTATGGAACAAAATTCTCTTGAAGGAATGGAATGCCTCTTCCTCCTAGTGGCCCGGTTATAACACAACCCGATAGCCTACTAGTGGTTGATTTTGACTACATCAACTCTTAAGGAGAGTTACAAAATAGTCTCTTATAGAGTATTTTACATCAAAAACACGTGGCTAGCCCCTTTTCCATGAATAATGTGGGTTGACGCAGCATCCTCCTGAACTATAGGTGTGAAAATAGGAAGGTCAACTTCTGAGTGGCATAATATTTGCATACAAACTCTGATTAAAAAGCTTATTGCGTCGTTTGAAAGGTATATGCGTGTAGAATATACCATAGAAAATTAGCCACAGAAAATGGACTTTATGTTTGCATTAGCCTATGAGTATAAATATTACAATATTAGAAGCGATCATTGCAACATTGCAACAAATTTTGTCACTTATAAGAAAAAGTTGTTTTTTTCTTGTACAACTTACCTATATTATATAAGAGTGTTGTATTGTTTATTAAATTCATTGATTGTTATATGTTTTAGTTGAGCTTTCGTTGAAAATTTTTCAATCCCATATATCATGATAGAACATACATGTTGTATCAAAAGACATTAACCATGAAAAGGGTATCATCAATGAAATAGACATAGTACACAACTTTTCCTTGTGACAAAACGTACACATGTGCAAATACATCATTATGTATAACTCTGAAATCCTTTTGGATATTGTGTTGCATCTTGAGAATCTTACGAGATTTTGTATAGCAAAAATGTAATGCTCACATAAACCAAGATCTTCTTGTAATTAGACATAAGATCAACCATAATTTTACTCTATAGTTCTTGAAGGACCTTCTCTCCAAATTTCCCTATTTTTTGATGCCATATCATTGTATTTCCTCCATAGATAATAGCGATTTTGATTTCTTCCTCGACAACCTTAAGAACAAAAAAATTGTTACACCCATTACTAACAGTGATTCCCAGCAACTTGTACATAGTTCTAGTTCAAAATACTGTTAGCAATACCATTGTTGCTTGAACCATCCTACATGATTCATTTTTAAACATAGCATTTACAACTAGAATACTCATCTTGCTTACAGATATCATGTTTCCAGCCAACCCTTGAAGTTATATAACATCAGGGAGTGTTCTAACACTTCTATCCTTGAGCATCAATTTGACATTTCCTCATCATATGATTTTAGCTATTGAGTCATCCCAAAGGAAAACAATAGTTCCTCCAATATACCTTTCATATTTGGAAAACCAATGCTTATGTAGAGTCATATGAAAGGAGGTGCCCGATTTAATCAATCATACATCGTGATGTACATGTGTGCTTCAAAAATGTGAGTAAACATCACATTCCTCCTATGAGGAGCTTTTTTCTTCTTTGGAGGGACTATCATGACAAACCTCCTCTCTCCCAACGCTTTCAATATTATATATTGAGTGGTAGTGGAATATTATATATATATATATATATATATATATATATAGAGAGAGAGAGAGAGAGAGAGAGAGAGAGAGAGAGAGAGAGAGAGACCATATTTAATATACGTTTGTTATGGATTGTAGCTATGATTTATAATGTGAGTAAATGAATTTAACCATGTGACTTTTTGTTTTAAATAATTTATATTATTTTCTTAAATTGTAACGATTTTGAAAAAGTTATAGAAAAAAGATGATGATTTTAAAGTAAAGTTATTTATTTATTTTAAATCTTAATTTTATGGTTTCATGATTTCAATTTGAATAAAATGTTTATTTTATTGATATTAATTTAGGTGAAATTATTGATTTCATCTTCATGTGGATGATAATAAGTTAAAAAGAAATTGAAATTTCTTTTTTTAAAGGGAAGTTTAACAAGAATATGTTATTATAGAATAGAAGGATTCTCAATAGATTCCAAAATTGAAATATAAGAATACACAACTTCAAATGTAATGATCATATAGAATTGAATTATGAAAATAAAAATTTCAAGTGCAAAGATGGTTTAGACACATGTTACAAAAGATTTTTTTTGGAAGGTTAACCCGCCTCATGGGAAAATAAGGGGAAACAATAAACCAAAATGATAGAATCGCCCTAAGATGAATACTCAAGAGGTAATCCCAAAGAAAATGCAAATTAATCAGAGGAAAAAATAAGTGAATTATATTAAAATCCTCAAACGTGTTAGAACACTTAATCCTATTATTCCAAAACTTTGTTCTAGAATTTGGATCATAAATTTAAATTGTATTATATGCTTTGCAACATGTTACTCACTTCTTCTCCATTTAAAATGTTAAAAATGATTACATTTTGACAAAATAATAAATAAAGAATTATTAAATATATTTATAATTTATTTATGTAATATAATAAATAAATAATTTATAGTTGAAATATATATATATGATAAAAAAATTAATTTTTTTATTACTCACAAAAAGAAAAATATAAATACAAGTATAATAGTGATATATTGTTTTTCTATTTATAACACTGTAACAATAATTTTGAAGTTGAAATTAAATTAAGCATTAATTTATAAGAAATGGATTTTCGTATCAATTATACCTTCAAGTCTCCGTTTAAACACATGACTATAAATAACGATAACTGTAACAGTCTTATTAAAAGGCCCTAAGCTCTATGTAACTAAGCTCTATGTAATTGGGCCACGCGTAATTTCTTTCCCACGTCACAGTAACGAAACGAAATTTATACATGTAGTTGTATAAGAATAAACGTTGACAATAAAATATTCATGGCTACCCAACCCTAAAGTGTAACCCCAGTGTCACAAGCACGTATATGTTTTGAGCGGCGTCCAGGTCAGCAACGCGGTCATCCGCATACCCACACGTTGCCACGCATGTCCTAAACATCAACACATACACACCCCACCATCTCCGCATGCGAAGGATACACACATCAACATATACACACTCGAGCATCTCCGCAAACGATATACACATATATATATGAAGATATACACACATATGTGAACATATACACAGATATCTGAACATATACACATATATTTGAATATATACACCAATATTTGAACATATACATATATACCTGAATATATACACATATATGTGAATATACACACATATATTTGAACATATACACATATATGTGTATATATACGCACAAACATACACATATTTAAAACTGGATATTTCGCTCTGCAAAGCTGCGAAGGTCAGCCTAGCTCAGACTCAATTCTTTCTTTTATGCATTCTAGTTTTACATATTTGCATCATAAATAAATTCCATGGATTAAATAATGCAGGATTCAATGGAGGCCGAGGCGAAAAGACTTGCAGAAGAAGAGAAGTCTCTACACGGATCTGTTATACAGCTTGAGAAATTCTATCAAACGTATGACAGCATTATTAAAAGGTCTGAGAATTCAGCAATTTCAAGATCCGAAGCTGACAATAGCGGAAATAAGAAGCTAGACCTTCAACAGTTTCTCCACGAACTTAACGGACTTGTACCTTTTAACTTGCCAGACTGAGCACAGAAGCTGTCGACCATCACTAAATTTGACCTTTCTAATAACAGAAGCTGTCGACCATCGCTAAATTTGACCTTTCTAATAACAATATGATGGTAGTAAATACCGTCCTTATATCAACTTTCTTGATCGCATTCAGCTGATTTTGTTTGCAATATTAATTTCTTGGTGCATTGTCTGCCCGAATCCGTGACGAGTCTGGTGAATTTGAGAACTCTCGACGTCCATTCGAACCAGCTCACATCGCTGCCGCAATCCATGGGAGGACTGCAGAAGCTTAAAATCCTCAACATTTCTGGAAACTTCTTTGCCGAATTGCCAGAGAGCATTTAAATTGCAGGTAAAAATTATATGAGAATATTTAATTGAAGATACTTCTTTTGGGAACTTGTTTCCCCAATTTTTCAAGATTGCTTGTAAAAATGGCTTCCAAACCCTAGCTATGATGATTTAATTTTGTGCAATCTAATGGATTGTATGATTTTACTGCTACCAAGACGCTGGGAATCAAACTCTTTAACCTACAAAGGCTCTCTGCTCTCTGCTCTCTGTTCTTTCTAACAATCCTTTTCATCTCCCTCCGTCCATGTCTCTGCGTGTTGACAGAGACATCACGAAGGAACTTTCAATGTAATGATAATGCTCAGGCTTCAGATCAATGGTCCTATGGCATCTTAATTTAAATAATTATACAATATTTTTTTTAAATGTTTTATATACTATTGTAATATGAAATATTAAAATAAAGTTATATACTCTATATAATGTTCATCATTTATCATTTATTTATTTTAGTAAAGTTAGTTTATATTTTATCTCTGTATTTTTTAATCACATAGAATAATTTATTTACATCGAAAATTTAGTTAAGAGCAAATGTAATTCGAAGGATTTAAATTTTAGAGGAGAGTAAAAGAAATTCACTTTATTTGCTAAATAAAAACAAATTACGATGGAGGGATAAAATAGACCAAAGTATTTTGATAATACTTTTTATATATTATAATTTTTTAAATATATATTAGATATTGTTAATTTTTTTAAATATAATATTTAATTGTATATTTAAATATTTGTCATTATACAAAATATTGTTTCACTATTGGTACAAGCACATTAAAAATATTAATGTATTTGATATGACCAAAAGCTTCATTTGTATTTACCATTAATAAATATATAACAATAAGAAAATAATTAAAAAAAAAAAAACTATTACAATAAAAATATTATTAATATCAATATACTTAATAATGAGTATAAATTTATATTAATTATTATTTAATATTAAATGTTATTTAATATTATTTAATTTAAAATATGTAATATAACTTAATTATTTAATAATAATATTAATTAATTAATTAATTATATTTTATATATTATAATTGATGATGATGATGGTGGTGGTGGTTAACGTCTGCTGAGACCAAACATTGGTCTATCGGACCTAAAGAAACAAATTATTATAATTTTGACATTGTAAAAGGCTAGGAAGGTCAGTATTGTAACACAGATTGTGAAACTGAGATCTAATGTCATTGTACGCGGGGCACTCTAAGAGGAAGTGGTTTTCATCCTCGATGTTCCTATTCTCACATATATGGCAGATCCCTTCCATCCATGGCATTTTAGGAACTGCCCAACGACCTGTTTCACTATGGAGCTCATGAGAATTAATTCTAATCTTTGCTATATTAATTTTCTTCTTTGAACTAGTTAAAATAGAGAAATACTATTGATCTTCTAGGGCGGGGTTGATGACCTTCTTATAATAACTTAATTTTCTTTTAGCCGCTAAATCTTTCTCACACCACATTTTTTCTTTGAACTTAGAAGTAACAATATCTTTAATGTTATTTATGTTTTGCAATGCATCATTCTCGTTGATCTCCCAATAGTTTAACCAGTTCCTTGTGTCTTTATGCCACCCCCGATTGAGCCTTAGGTCGTTTTCACTGGAATTTAAAGCTAGCTTAGGAAGTCTATGATCGTCTATGTTCAGCTCTTCTAATCTATTCCAAAGGTTGTATCTACGAATTATATTGAAAGCCTTTCTAAAGTCCACAGAGAAACAAAATAAATTGGATTTATCATTATGACATTCCTCAGCAATGATCCTAAGCGTAACGAGGTGGTCTGTTGTTGATTGATGCCTTCTAAAACTTGCTTGGCCTTTAGCCCACTTACCTTCACTTTCAAGCCATATGCTTAACTTCGTTTCCAAAATACTACCATATAACTTGGCTAAGAGAGGGCTGATCATAATTGTCCGATAATTAGAGGCATTATTTGTATCCCCACTTTTAAAAATAGGGATAATGAGGCTAGAATAATATTGTAACACAATTATTATTATCATTTTAAAATTACTAGAACTTGCATGGCTAAAACTTGTTTGACTAAAATCAATACATACACGATAAATGTGATATACACAATGTATATCCTCCCAATACCTGCAGTTTTGAAGCGGTGAAAGGGCTGGAGAATGGAGGCACGTGCAACCCTTTCAGTTGAATCTCTTGCATAAAAAATCAAAACTGGTATTAACTTCCTCACAATCGTGTAGCCTGGAGAAATGATCCATCGCCTATAAAACGATCCATCGCCCAACTGAAACGGTGATTCATTGGTTATACACATTTGATCACCTACCGATTATGCCGCCACGTTACCAAGACGTCCAAATTTCAATTAAAAAAATAACATGAAATATTTTTCTGTCGTGGTTTCATGCCAATTCGACTCACAGCCATAGATATGCTTCTTAGATCAAGAATATTCGAGGCATATTCCTGAGAAAATTAAATCTTTCCTGTGTAATTATTTTTATAAAAACAAGTCAACAAACTTATTTCCAATATATAAAAATTTTGACCGATATTTTTTATTAGAATTTGACAAAATATGTTGTCTTGATTTTCTTTTATTTATTATATCATCACTCTATAAAACTCATAAATAATTATATTGTAAAGAGTTCACAACTCAAACTTGTAATTCTAACAAATTTAAAAAAGATTCAATCCAAAAATATTTAAAAAAAAACAACAAAATATATAACAAATAAAAATATAAAATTATAAATAAAATTTATTACTTATTTAAACATCAATAATTATAAACGAAAAATAAATACAAATATTTCCTTCAAAACATTATTAAGTAAACCACCACTTCACGAAATTCTTTTAACATTTCATGAAATCCTTTATCATTGTACACTGTAAACCACCACTTCATGAAATTCTTTTAACATTTCATGAAATCCTTTATCATTGTACACTGAAGGTTGTACAATTTTGAATTGATTCAACGCGAATGATGATGGTATTTTTAAGGGTTTTAATATCACTTGATGGCATATTAATAATATATTTCATCCTATGTATGTACCATCACATGCACACTCAAAAATGGAGATTGCATTGTTGGTAAAAATGTAAGCTATGATTTTAATGAGTTATATATATGTGTTATGTTTTAACAGCGACATATTAATTATATTTAGTTAAATATTTTTTAGACATTAATGTTATTATTATGTAAAAATATATGTTTAGAAAATTATATATTATTTTAAGATGAAGTATTATATATTTAAAAAAAATAATATAATAAAATGTAATTTTGTAAATTATTAAGGATGATTAATTTAAAATAATTCAATCTCGTAATAAACAATCTAACACAATATGTCACATAAATGTCCTTTAAATAATTCAAAAATCGTGCGGAGAAACTTTTCATAGTTAATATTTTTTTGAGATAATCTATATTCTTTATAATGACATAAGGGTTTATTACACTAGAGTTTTTTCAAATAATGGTGAACTAGGACATAAAGAAATCAATGAATTTCATGAAAATTACAACATTGTTATACAATATAGATAAGTTGTACGGGAAGAATTAACATTTTCCTATAATTGACAAAATTTGTTGCAATGTTTTAGTGATCACATGTAATAATGTAACATTTGTAATCATGGGCTAATGAAAATATAAAGTTAGTTGTCTATTGCTATGCATTCTTATGTGATGCATAAAATCACATAATTAAGGAGAAAAATAATTGGTAAATAAAAATGATTAATATTAAATTAAGAAATTTTCAACTATATCCACATTTGTAATCTAGTTTTTTAACTCCTATATCCTCAAATCCATTTCAATTTTTAACTTTATGTTTGAAATTTTATTTTTAATTATAAGTTTTTCTAACTCAAGGTTACATTTATAACCAATTACTTTAAAAGTTACAAGATGTGAATCTCATAGTTATAGACTTTAGTTTTGATATGTGTTCATATTTACTAGTTTCTCCTTTTTATTTATTTATATTCATTCATTTAAATGTTGTGTATGTTTATTGCAGTAATTCTCATTTCATAATTTCCCCCAATTTAGCTGAAGGGATGGATTCCACTTTTACATTTGAATTGTTTTATTTATTTTCGATTTCCACCCCCCTTGAGGCGTTTGTACAGATGATAACTTGTTTTTTAGCAAAAATTAGTACTTCTTCTATTAACCCCACACCCGATGGGAAAAAAATACTCAAGGGATATTTACATTCATTTTCCATATAGCTATTCCTTGAAAGCAAGATTGAGAGGTGGACCCAAAACTTTTGTTATAAAAAAAATATTATAGATGAGCTACATATTCCATACAGGTGACAAACTGATCCAGTTGGATATTGGTCACCACCTGTCAATTCCACTTGGAACCCCACCATTGTTTCTTTTAGTTTTTTAGTTTCCTTATTTGTAGCACAATTTAATATTTTTGGTAGTTTTTCGTGTCGTGAACTTCCAAAGGCATTTTGATGCCCTAAACGATGTTTTTTGGGAAAAATAGGAGCAACATGGGTCCTTTAACTCTTGTTGTTCATCCCAAATTTTTAGTCCTCATATTGATCTTTCTAACAAGGTATTGTGAGCATCAAACAGAGATCGTATGCCAAAGTTATGACCCCGGGAAGTTGATGTACCAATTTACAAAAAACAGGGCCCATAGTTGGGTGCTTCATCTCCTAGGGTTAGGGTTCTAGATGTTTAGGGTTTTCCATTGTTTCTCAACAATAAATAGGCCTTTGAGTCTCATTGTAAGACAATTCAGAGGCATGTAGCCGCCACATCTCTCCTCAGAGATAAGCTACCATCACCTGAGCTAGCTTATTTCCATTTCTATTTGTAAGCATATTTCAGTGTTTTGCATTAATGAAATCAAGTAAAAACGTAAACTTTGAAATGGGAACTGATACTGTTACCTTTTTTGTAGAGATAGCAAAAAATTGACCTGATTTTGAGAAGGGGTGATGCAGAACACACATATTTTTTTAATGCATAGTTTTTGGAACTTTAAATAACCGATACGATTACTCGTTACATAGGGCTAGTAAAAACGTGACCAGATTTTGAAAAGTGGTGATGCAGAATACACTTCTTTTTTTTTCGGAGCATATTTTTGACATTTTAAATTTTCTTATGTATCAAATATAAATATTTGTTTTTAAATGTTAGTGATTTTCAGGTTGATTTTGAAACGTGTTGATGCAACATACTTTTTTTTAGAGGACTTATTTTTCACACTTTAAACTTTATTATGCCAGATTTTTTTCGAAATTATGATTACTAAGCACCATATGAAAGTGCCTCAATTATCGCAAGGGAAGAACAGCATCATAGACGAAAGATCATAGAAGCACTTGAAATTATCAAACATCCTCATAATCTGAACATAGACAATGGTATGGAGATTAGCGGGAGCTGGCTTCCCTTGATCAGGGAAATCAAGATCGCCAACACATCCCAGGTATAGCATTTAGTAGGTAAGATATCCCTCTCCTATTCTAATATTTAAAAGTCAGTAACTGTATTTTAATAATAACAAATATAATAATTAACATTTAAATACAATAATTACAGTAATATCTACTACCATTATCAGTAACTATAAAAAATTTTATTCTTAACTAAAAAATAAATAACAATAATAATAAAAATAAATAAATATATAATAAATGAATAATTCATAATAAATGAATAAATATATCATAATAAATGGTACTATTATGATTATTGATATTAATTATTAAGGGTGTCGTAATATTAATTAGTATTAATTATCAAGTATTATTATTAATATTAACTTATGTTTATTAATTATTAAGTGGTTATTAATTAAATATTATTAATATTTATTAACGCTATTAATATCTATTAACATTAATAATATTGTTTTATTAACATTATTAATATTTATTAATATTAATTAGTTTAATATATTAATTAATTTATATAGCAAGTAATTAATATATTAATTATTATTAATATTAATTACTGTTAATTAATTATTAGGTGATTATTAATTTAATATTATTTATATTTATTAACATTATTAACATTTATTTATATTAATTAGCTTAATATATTAATTAATTTATATAGCAATTAATTGATATATTAATTATTATTAATATTAATTACTATTAATTAATTATTAAATGATCATTAATTAATTAAATATTATTAATATTTATTAACATTATTAATTAAGTATTATTAATATTTTAACCCTATTAATATCTATTAACATTATTAATATTGATTTATTAACATTTATTAATATTAATTAGTTTAATATATTAATTAATTTATATAGCAATTAACTAATATATTAATTATTACTAATATTAATATATTTCTAAATAAAAATTTAAATAATTTTAAATATTAATACAATACACTAATTTAATTATTATTACCATTAAGGTTATGAATTAATATATTAACTCATTAATAAATATTAATATATAAAACTCAGCAGTAAACATAAAAATAAAAATAATTTATTAAAAAAATAATAATAAATAAAATAAAATAAATAAATAAATAAATTAGATTAAAAATAAATATTCCAGCCGACATTGTGCTGATCCTTAAATTTATTATCCTCATTATTATTTATTTCCTTCTAAGCAGCTCTTCTTTTATCATCATTCATAAGTCCTGATGATGGATCCCAGTTGGGATTTGAAACGTTGACATAAAAATGGTTCAGACTGTGGGTTTTCCGGTAACTAAGTCAAAAGATACAAACCACAGATCTCTTAAATCCAGAATTTTCAAGTTGTTTTTTTTTTAATGTTGATTACTTAAAAAAACAAATATAAAAAAATATATGAAAAAGATAAAAAAAAAAAATGTTTAAAAAAAGTTATCTCATAAAGCATAAAATAATTCGAAAGAAAAAAAACAAAATCTAATATATCTATATATATATATATATATATATATATATATATATATATGAATATAAGTAAAAATAAAAAAATTCAAAAAAACATGAAAAAAAAGGTAAAAAAATAAAAATAAATTAAAAACAAACTAGATTAAAAAAAAGAAAAATAAGTAAGTAAAAAACAATCTCCCTTTATGAGTGTGCATGTGATGGTACATACACATTATAAAATATTTTATTAATATGGTATCAAGAGATATTAAAACCCTTAAACATACAAGCTTCACTAACGTTGAATCAATTCAAATTTGTATGTGGGCATTAGAATGATTAAGGGTTTCATGAAGTGTTAAAATGATTTCTTGAAGTGGTTTAATTAATAATGTTTGGAAACAAATTTTTTGTTTAAACATCTAATGAAATTTTATATGTCATTTGCAGTTTATCTTTTATAGGGTTGCAGTTTTAGACATATTTCGTGGTTAAATTTGCTAAGAATTTGATAGGGAGTTGTTGATATTACAAGTTTAAGTTGCGAACTCTCCACAAATTAGCTATCCCATAGGTTTTTTAAGGTAATCAATACATATATGTAGTAAAAAAAAAAAATCTTTTCTCTTATACTTCCCTACATCCAATTATCCTTTCTTTCTTTATTTGATTTGTTTCCCAGCTTTAGAATGATCAAATACAATAAGGACTCGACTCTAGTGACACAAAACACTATAAAGTATCAAAATAATAGTACTCTCAAAGAGTGTGTAACATGCCTGGTAAAAATTTCATGTAATAAAAGTTAATAAAGGAAAAATAATATGCACGATTGATGAGACACTTATTCCAAGTTGAATGTTGGGAAAGACATCCTAGTGTGGGTGTTCATCGGTTTATTATGGCTAAGGAAATTGGCAAAAGAAATGGCTAAGGAAATTGACAAAGGCAATGGCTAAGGATTTAGTAAGACAAAGTGGCATTTTTGGCACATTTATTTATGAAAATAATGGAAAATATGAGAAAAGGAAGGCGAAATGTCACTAGTTGCATGTGAGGAAATTGAAGGAAAATAATGGAAAGTGAAGAAAATATATACCTAATTGATAAAAAGGATTTTGAGGATCAATTGGTACCTTTTATTAGTTCAGTTTTTGAGCTCTCTCATTATTCTCTCTCTCTCTCTTTCTCTCACTCTTGACCACTTAGAGTTTTCTTGGAGCACTTTGGAATTGCAGTAAGAAAGGAAAAGAAGGAAAGAGGAAGGAAGGAGCAAGCAAGGAAGAGCAGGATCAAGTAGTTGCAGTAGGATTCTTTGTAGGTATCAATTTGCATGTATGTTTTCCTTGCTAGATTTGGCATGCATGGTATTGCATCTAGTTCTTTTGCTTTTATGGCATGGGTTTTCCCAGTCTGACAATGTTTTCATCCTAGCCTTGTCATTTCCGGATTTCCATGGTGTGATGGGGTTTTGATGTTTTGGTTGAGTTGGATTTTAGGATGGATTTGAAGCTGAGTGATGTGGATCTATGAATGATAGATCACATAGTCTAGTAACCCCTAAACCAGACTATGGGTTCTCGTAAAGCCAATTTTCTTGTTGCCTCGGTGGGCCTAGGAATCCTCAACCAGTGAACGAAGGGATATACTATAAATCCTAGAGGTCATTTCCCTTGGTTGTGGTAAAGCGTGAGAGACTAGGAGACATGAAAATTCTTCACGGTGTAGGTGGACAAATCCAGTGCAGTCCATGATTTTTTTGGTCTAGTGGTCTAGTGGAGATCATGGTAAATCATGTTATTACGTGTTTACTGTGTTGGCCTAGTGATCTAGTGTGGATTACGGTAAAGTATGCTTTCTATTGATGAAGGTGAGGTGGTTTAGCCTCGGGATTCTATGGTTGGTTCTTTTGGGTTGGGTCCCACATTCATGATTGGAATATGGCACGAGTGTGAATGGATGAAGAGAGAATTGGCTCAACCATTCTATGGTCGTGTGGAACTTGGTAGTCCCATCCCGGGTTGGAATTTGCATTCATTAATAAGAGGTTCTTTCCTTGATATCTTATGTATAAATGTACTAGTTTATATGTGGATTATATGGTTGATATACCATTGATATTTCTATTGTTATTATGCTAGTTATAAGCATTTTTTTTACAGTGGTGATGTGTGGCATTCCTTATATTTTGATTTTTAAATGAATGAACAATGTATCTACGACCTAATAGATGATAATGAAACTAATGATATAAGGGGAAAATGCTTCTTATCGATTCTCAAATAAGTAGGAGGCCCCTACGCTCAGATTTGTTGTTTACACTTGTAGATTACATATTTGTGACATGTTTGACGAAATTCTTGTCATGGCTAGTATGGGTCCAGTTAAGGACTTGCTTAGGTAATTGCATTTGTATCATAATTCCCTTGTTATCTATCTGTTCTGAAGGTGTCATTTAGTTCTGGGCAGTGGCCAAGGCTCTGGGCCTGAAAGTTAGCATACCATGTTGTGGGAGTGTCCAGAGCCTTCTAGACTCATGCATGTCCATATCATTAGAGTGTTTGGGGGTTAAATGCTCTAAAAACTCAGTGGGACCAAGGGGATGGTTGGCTGAGAGGATGGGATGGTTCCTAGGAGTACTATTGATGATGTGGATGGTCTTTGTGTTGTGTCTTCATCGATTCCACTTCCTTAAGGTCACATAGGAGGTTGAATCCCATTATAGTAGTCTCTGGTCGCATGCTTACCTTGGTTGGCTAGTTACCTGGGTAGATGTGGGAGGAGGGTCTTACAGAGTGGTATCAGAGCATGGTTCACCCCTTGGAATGGATGGGCGGTGTGTGTTTTTCACACATTCATGTCGGTTTCAGATGTGTTAATCATCCTATGCTCTATATCCTTGTTGCATATTCATGATGTCAGTCATGGTTGAGTGATGTTTCCATGTGAAAGAGGATGTTTTTGTTAGTAGGTGGTGCTTCTTCAATGTTTTCAGAACCTGCGTCAGATTTGAAATAGGCTCCTCCCAGGTAGCACTATATACTAGTATATCATCCACATAGACAATAACAAATGATTCTATAAAAAGGCATAGTACATCATTCATTAATCTCATAAATGTAGTTGATTCATTACATAGGACTCATACAAACCTTTCCTTGTTTTGAAGGCACTCTTCCATGCATCTTCTTCTTTGACTCGAACTTGGTGACTTCCAGGCTTCAAGTCCAGCTTGGCGAAATATTTTTCTTGTTGCAACTAATCTAGCAGATCGTTTATCCTAGCTAGGGGGGTATCTTCTCTTGAGCGTGATTTTATACAACGCCCTATAATCTATACACATCCTCCAAGTCCCATCCTTGTTTGAAACAATGATGATGGATTATCGACATGGTGATATACTCGGTTGAATAGCACTATCTTCCAGCAACTTCTGCAACTGTTTCTTCACCTCACTTTCTTTTATAAAAAACTTCATGTACATCCCAATATTTGGCAATGTGGAGTCTGGGAATAGCTAGATTTCATGCTCGACTACACTCTTAGGTGGTAACCCTTTAGATTCTCAAAAAACATCCTTGTATGCATGTAACAAGTCCTCCAATTGTTGTTTCTATTTCTTAATGCACCACTCCAGGGATGCCTCGCTGCTTATTGAATCCTCTTCAGACTAAATTTCTCTTAAAAACAATCAAACATACTTCTTGCTATAGCTAATCAATTTCTTGGTTTGGTTGGTTGTTACTAGTGAATTTTTTGACTTTCATTTATGTGCGTTGATGATGAACGATTTTCCATCATCGATGAGTCGGTACTGGTTATCTCTCCTCATGAATATTGTGTCGTGCATGTACATGTACGGACTTCCATAAACAACTCCACATACATCATGGGGAACCACATAGAGATCTACTTCATCAGTAAAATTAGCATGGATAACAAATCTAATTTTGCATTGTTTTGTTACCTTTATCTCTGCATCCTTATTTAGCCATCCTAGTGGATATGGGTTCGGATGATCACCAACTTGCAGCCCCAACTTCCTGACCAAATTTTCTATAGTGAGATTCACCTGTGATACTGAGTCAAACAAAGCATCAATATTTGTCTTCTTGACCTGTAGCTTTATATGGAAGAGTTTGGTCATTTCTTTCTCTTCCCGTTGATGAAATCTACTCATATTCAACTCCTTCTGCAATTATGTGCAGATGATCTTCTCATCCACATCTAAGCTTCTTTCAACTTGGTTGCTTGAAGCAATGCATGATGTTCTTCTTCTTATTATCTTACTTCTTTGTCTTTGGGTTTAGCTCTGGATGCAACTTCCATCACTTCTCCTTTGTATGGCCATCAGTCTTGTAGTGGTTGTAATGGTTGCTTGTAACACCCCTCCCTTGTGTGCTAAATTATTATAAACCTAAGAATATTTAAAGTTAGGTGTGATATCCTCCCTTACGTGTTCAATGATTCTAAACATAAGTTGAGGAAATCTAGGTTATATGTAATATGAAAAGTAAATGTGTTATTAAATAAATTAATAAAATAAATCACTTGGATGGTGGAGCACCAAGAGAGAGGATATTATTGCCAAATCCCATTTAGTAATGTGATAGAGATGAATCTTTCATGATAAATATTCTAGATGAAATTCTAGATAAGCTTGGATGGATTGGAGATCCATTAGATGGATGAGAGTTAAAGATCCATCGGACGTAAAAGCTTTGTGGGGGATAAGGGAAATATTTTTTGACGAAAAGCCTCATGGGGGATAAAGATGAGATTTTCTGGAAAAGACCTAGGCAGATGGAAAAATCCATAAAAGTGAGATGCCGATAATGGAAACTAAATCATGAAAGAGGGTATTAAATACCCAGTGCATCGATCAATTGAGAACTGTTGATTCTTGGCAAGAACCTTGAAAAGGGGGGATCATAGGTGATTCATGGTTGGGTGGTGGTGCCCCTCCCTCCAAGTGAGGTTTTAGGTGGTGTCATATGCGTGGAATGTTTTGTATGATGATTCTTACCCTATCTCTCTCTCTGTTATAGTTCCATTTTGTTTTCGAGAAAAGTTCTTAAGTTTCTTCGCCATGAGAATGCCTGAGTGAATTACATATTCTTATGTATTAATAGATTTAATTTTGTTTTCCTATAATCTGATGAGATTCACTTGCATGATATGTGTTTTATGTTAATACTTACTTGATGAGGTTAAATCATTTAGCTCAGATATAATAATGGGTGAATTTATCCCTATTTGATGGATTTTCTTATGCATGTTGCATTTGAGTGTGAAGTTAACTGTAAAAGAATATTCAGTGGGTAACAGTTCTAGTACCCATTCGCGGTAGAATTTTCATGTGACAATTATTCATAAATAGATTACCTGTGTTAATGTTTTTCTTATGAGAATGATTGCAGTTTTATATATGTGACTCCTTTCACATTCAAAAGTAGAGGCATAATATGTAGTTGTAAATACTACCTTTGTTTATGAGGAGATCATATATAAATATACTTGATCGTCTTTCATTTAATAAAGGAATATAGTTTGCTTATAGTTTCCTAAATTGGTGATTACTTATGTAAGAGGAACAGTTGCAGAGATAATGCTTCTCATTGTATGACCAATGGTTCAATTATATGTGTTTACATGTCAATAAGACTGCCTCCACTTAGGCTAATCCTAGCTAGTTACACATGTGAATGAAAGGTTGGCTAATAACTTATTGACTATGTCTATAGGACTATGATCATGACGTACAACCATGATAACTACAGTAAACTTAAATTAATACCGATTAATGCTTACAAGAGTTATTTCATATTTTTGATGGTTGCATGTCATGATGTGTTCCCTTTCTCCCATTTGATATTAATCTCGAGGGCTAATCTAAGAGTGTGAGTTATGGTTCATTATCTTGTGGGTATTTAGTAGCTAATATTTTGAGTATAGTTGCCTGGATGATTACTGTGCATGTAATGATTTCTCTAAATCCACCTGTGAGTGCATTGGAATTTAACTATAAATAAAATAAAATTTTAATTAATGGAGCCTAGTAGTTATTTTTCTGTGGTAGGCCCAAAGGGGTACATTACAAATGGTGTCAGAGTGATCAAGTCCAAACCTTGTGGCCTATGGGCCAATTCACCTTTGCGGACTATGAAAGTTGAAAAACCAAATAAGATAAATCACTCCGCAATTTAAAATTTGAAAATAGGTAAATATTAATTGACTCCCAATAGTGAAATAGAGGCACATTTATATTTTGATCCACTATATATATATAACATTTCCAAGAAGATGAAAGGAATTGGGTGTTTTACATAAATTAAGAATACCAATGAATTTATTGACTTCCTGGGTGAATAACAAGACAAGCAATCTCTAAAGGTAATACTGGAAAAGATAGTTCATATCAAGTTGATTTTAAAAGAGGGAATGCATCTAAATAGGTTACGTCTCTATGAAGGACTGCATCCAAAGGTTGTACTGTTGTAGACGTATGACAGTATGTAAGAAGGACCCTTTAAAATCGAACAGGAAGCATGCAAGAAATCCATGCACTGTTAGAAATGAGAGAACAACAGATTTATTCCAAACACCTACTCTAAAGGTTGATACCTTGGAGTCGATATATATATATATATATATATATATATATATATATATATATATATATATATATATAATCAGTGTCACAATTCTGTAATTTTGAAGGTAAGGAACTTTTGATGCCAAAGTATGCATCGACAAATGTTACTTGGGGAGGATTGTTTAGTTACTTACTGTGTCAATTTCTCTATTGCAAACCAGCAGTGCGAAAAAAAAATAATAATAAATAAATAAATAAATAAATAAATAATAAAAAAAAAAAAATCTTCGCACAAGTGAAACCATCTCACAGTGTTTCAGAATATGTTGAAAGGATGATGAAAACAAGATGCGGCTTACGAATAAACTCTTGAATATTTATAAGTGACTTGTCAATTGTGTTACAGGATTTAAATCTAATATGACAGGACTTGTCACCAAAGGCAGGATAAGAATGCAACATATTTTGAAGGGACAAATCAATTGTATTCCATGCTCAAAGTCAATTATATAACTCTTTATAAAAAATTAATTTTCTATATATGCAAAAATCTAATGGAATTAATTTGATGAATTAGAAAAGCAATGATCCTGCTTCCTTTGGACTCCATTATTCATAATTCACCAACAATTCTAAGTACCAAATTACTATGTAGAAAAGGCCTCCTTAGAAATGAGTCTTTCAACCAGAGTTCTGAATTCAAAAATTGGGTTGAATCTCTCAACGAGGAACGCATTGGAAGAAACATGTGACGCTCCACACGATGGATTTTTCCATGCAGTTGGGCACTAAATACGGGGGTATGATGTGTGTGTTAGTGTGGAAGGAACACCCGTCTAGGTAATCGAAATGAAGAAAATCTGACGAATGTTGTTTCCATTTTCTTTTCTTAGAAAAAAAGGAGGCAACAATATACACCAAAAATTAGAAAAAGGTTGGAGTGCTACAAATGTCACTTTATCACCATTTTGGGAGATAACAAAGTTGGTAGGAAGTTTGAAGAAATGTTGGGATCTGGTTTGTTGTCTTCCATCGATAAGGAGTCGTATGCAGGGAAGGGATAATGACTATCCCCCACCGATTGGATTAAGCAATAAAACATACTATTATAAGTAGGTGTGACGTGCTAAGTAAAATCATTCATGATGTTTTCTAAATAAAAATTGGGATAGGATGAGAATGTAGATTAGCAGAATAAGGCGTGGCGTAAACATTCTCTAATCAACCACGAGCTTTCATTCTATTTTTTAGGAAAAACATGATTAGTAACTAAGGTTTGCTGCTTTACAATTTTCTTTAAGGACATTAAAATGACTTTTCAAATTTTCTTAGTTCCTGTTGAGGACCTCGGGAGAGCATTAAAAATTCACGGTGCATTACAAATTCATGACCCCTCTTACTCCCAATACTTGTTGAAGATGACAGAACAAATTCTAATGTTGCTAGGCAATGAGGATTTGGTTCACGGTATTGCACTTTCTCTCTCTGATGGAGAACAAAGAAAGGCGAATAGCAGAGGGGCAGTTATGAAGTCGAAAATGATGAAGAACCTACTAGTGCTCAACAAGAAAGCTTGGACATTGGCTTTCCCCGAAGAATGAGTGAGCAGGAAGACCTCGTTATACCTTACAAACAACATAGATACGTTTTTTGATCAATTTCTTTGGTTTTCGTTTGAACAAGTTGGATAATTATATATGCATGGACAACATATTATTTAAAAATTGTTTGGGTATTGTAAATACTGGCTATGGTAGATTGTACATCTACAAACACTCCACATGAGGAGAAATTTCTGGGTGCTCGGGATACAAAAGTGAATGTGCACTATGTACCTTGGCAAGGGAGTTTAGCATAACTCATATCAAAGGAATGCTATTGAGATGACAGTTTTCCTACTTTCTAGAGAGTTTAATAAAATTCGAGGTAGCTGATATTAACTATGAAATGGGATGTGAGAACCAAGAATGTTCTCTACGCTCATGCTACTCAGTGCCCCGACCAATTAAATTATTTTGCATCGCCAATTCAAAAGAAGATCCAGAATACTTTCTATGTAAATGTGATAGATTTATAAATGGAAAAAATTGACTAAAGCATTTAGTCATTATAGAGATTTCAGGAGCCCCATAAAAAAGGATCTTAATAGGAACAAAATAAACAATAAAAGTTAGCAAGCAGATCCTCCATTAAAATAGGGATTTTAAGAATCATCGATAGGCTTTGTAAAGGGCGCACAGTAAAAAAATTGAGGTTTTTGTGGAGTTGGCCTGAAAGTTGATTTTCCACGTGAGTTTTATAGGAATGAATCTCCAAGTTCATATTTAACAGGGGTTTTATTGCACTGACAAAAAAAAAAAAAAAAAACAAAAAAAACAAAGAAACAAACAAATAAAAAACAAAAAACAAAAACAAAAAACAAAAAACAAAAACAAAAAACAGAAAACAAAAAAACAAAAAAAAAAAACAAAACAAAAAAAACAAAAAGCAAAAAAACAAAAAATAAAAATAAAAAAACCAAAAGACAAAAAAAAAAAAAATTAACAAAAAATTTCATTTTTCTTTCAATTATACCCTGAATTGGGTTCTTGGCACCATCCACAGGCAGTTTTTGGATATAGAGAGCATTAGAAATGATAAAAAAAGGATTTTAAAACTCTAGAAGCCGAAAACACATAAAATAATTGTTGTGGAAGTCACCACTCACAATAAGTAAGTAATTCATTCCAGTAATGATGTGTCAATTTTTTCTTTTGGGGAAATATTTATTATTAGACAATGACTCCGTTGAAAAGTTTATTATTATCTATTTTGATTTCTATTCAGAATTCCACTGTAATTTATGCTGAGTTGGAATACAATAGCTCATAAAAAATTGATTTCTTAGTCTTGAAATCCCCCTTAGAATATTTTGTAATGCATTGTGGCTTTTTATCTGAGAGAGACTAGATAGTCACGAGATGTTGTAATGAAATTGACTATTTCAACACATTCAGAGGCTGCTTCTAAATTTACACAAATCATATCAGATACTTGGGTATTTAGAGTTCAATAATCAACATCGTGTTGCAAGAGAGATAATATTCGATCTTTTAATATTACGCTATAATACTATAAACAAAATCTATGTATTGAGGTCCTTGAATGCAATAGAAAAATTCAAACTCAAGCATTTCTTAGCCTATCTTGATGACCATGAGCATACATATGCATTAGAGAGCATTAGATTAAAAAATGGAAACTTGGGAGAGTATTGATATTTTTTTCATGTAAATGGCGAAGCATAGAGAGTTGGCACTATTAATATATAGTGTAGGACATATTTTTAATGTGATAACATTGAATGTGTTCAGGTTCGCACTGAATTTATTCATTGGTGTGAGAATTAGAGACATTGCAATGCAAACACTATATTCTTTTCTTAATACCAAATAGTGCATTCATTCTCTAATGGAACAACATTGTCATTTAGGTTTTTGTACTCTAATTCATTGCAATGTTTATTCATTGGTAGAAGGTTTTAGTGTAGTAAAATTGGTTGATATGTTGGTCAGCAAGATTTGAGAAATATACAAACTCGTTGTTTTATTATTCTCCTATATAGTTAATGCAATCTCTTTGAGACTTGGTAGAGCTTAAATTATGAAATAAGATTTTCGAGTGGCAGTAATGAATGATGTATGGATGTGTTATAACCTGAATGTAATTATAACCTATTCATGTTATATGAACTTCTATGAAGTATAGGAGCATTGATTTCATCAAATGATATTCACAGTTGTGGAAATTATGGAGAAATTCATATTAGGAAATGAAATTTTATCCACGAAAATAAAAAAAACTGATATGATCCGTATGTAGGAGAGTTGGTGGACTTAATAGAATTGTTTGTCAAGGATGTTGATTATTTTAGTCCATTTTTAAAGAATAATGCATGTAGTAAATCATATTGGCAAGTGTGTCTTGCATTTAAGACATGGACATTGCTTGGTTTATTTTACGATAAATCTGCTACCAAAATTAAACAGTGAAACATTATTAGCGTGCATGAATGATTAGGTGATTATGATAAGAAACAATGAGATGCAAACTACGAGAAATTCTCATATTCTAAACAATAGATTAATCACTCCTTGAAAGGGTTATAGTCAGAATGGAAGATTAATTGAGTAGGTATTAGTTCTATGGCTATATGAAAATCCTTATAACTAACTCATTATGGCCTACTTAACTATCTTCCATAATAAACAAATGGCGAAAAAGGAAGATGTTAGATTGGGAAGATCAATTCCATAGGATATTATACTTATGGTGAGAGAGGTGTGATGATGGTATGATAATCATCCACTCTCGAATGTTTTATTGCATAAGAAATTGTGGATATAGTGCAGTTAACAAGGTATAACAGTTAATAATTACTATCATGTCAAAGGTTATGTACAAATTGTAGTTCGCTACTATGTTTTTATCATAACAACTAATGTAAAGATGGTTATGGAAGAGGGCTTACGCTGTTAGGTACTAATCATGAGCCTCTGTAATAAATATGGCCTATTGGTAGGATATGGTTAGTAGATGGTTTTTGAATGTGTTATGTATTAAGAGATGGTCATTTGGAGATTGTTGACTAAGAAAGCTTGTGAGCATTTTAAACATTGATGTAATTTACATATATCATCATGGTATTAACATTATAGCTGGCTTCAATAAAGTATGTCCATGTTTGCATCATTGTTTTATTGTTTTATGATACATATACTCATGCATTGTCATGGATTTTTTGGTTCATTTTTATCATAAGCCTGGTTAAGGGGTCATCAATATAAACTTGTTGTGGTAAGAATCATGCTAAAATCTACATATAATAATGAGGCATATGAATTTTCCATGTAAACACATGGGTGTACAATGTTATAGCCTTATAACAATATTATAGTTATCATTTGGTTGATAAGAGATGTCAAGCATCCATGGCATGAAAGAGTCTTGAGTTTAATGGATTGTTGGAATTATCTTGCAACTCATGATGAATTTAGGTATTGGTTTGGATTCGTTAGGCAATTTATATAGAAATCATTGTAAAAAACCTTTAAAGATGTGGCTACCCAAATGCCTATAAAAGGGGAGTAATCTGCAGAAGAAATGAACATGATTGATAGAATGATCATGTTGTTAAAGTATAGTGCGGAGTGGTTAATTTGTTGATACATGAAAAGGGAAATAGAAAATCACTCAAGATAAATGATTTAAGAATTAAGTATTGTTCTAACGATTATTCAATTATGAGTTAATATTATTCTTAAGATGAAAATAAGAATGAATACATACTATATTACTGATATTGTGTGACAACCACATGAAATCTGAGAATGATTTACACTTGACAAAACTGTCTCTGATTACAGAAATGAACCATGCTCATACAAATTCCTTGTCAACTGAGGACAATTGTTTTAATTGCTAGAAAAGGATAAAGGAATGTTTGGCATGATACTAACATGGTAGAAAAATATGTGGACAAAGTTTTTTTCATGTAGGTCATACCATGGGAATGGTATGATGGGTTGTAGCACGGATGGTACTATGTACAGTAGTACACATGGTACCCATATGACTGCATATGTTACATGTTTGAAATTTGATATGTATATCATTGTGTATAATACACATTGTGTGCAGGTATTCATGAATACATTGGGTAGATGTCTGGCAGGATGACCGACTAGTGGTTGCACAGAAGAAGGAAAGTAAGAAGTGGTTCTTGGATAAGTAACCGTGGTTAAGTTAGCGTACATACAATTATGAAGAATATATATGATGAATATATACATTTTTATGTGAACTAATCTATTATGACATTGTAGTAATATTGATTTGGAAAATATACTGATTTTTTGTATGCAGAGAAACTGCAAGAAGTTGGTGTTCAACAAAGAACACAAAGGCTTGGAAGAATTCCAGAAGCGAACATGCATTCTTCAGATAAAATGAAAAATGAGCAATAGTTGTTTTATTAATATTAAGTAACATATTATGATATGTATCATAGTTAAATTTCTACATCTATAAATTCTCACAAATGGTTTGGAAACAATGTTACAGGTAGCTATGAATGGAGAACACTCCTTGAGAGCAATCTAGCTATGGGTGAGGAGTACTCTTTGTGACCAATGTAGCTATTAAAGATGAGCACTCTTGGTGACCAATGTAGCTATGGAAGAGGAGAACTCCTTGTGACCGATGTACATTGGAAAAATTGCATCATATGGCAGAGCCATGAAAGCTGTTGATTCAGAAACTAGCTACCTGTGAACGAGGACATGGTACAGTGATACACCGAGGATGGTGTCAAATTTAAGGGGTGGAGTACATAACAACCCTCCTTTGTGTGCTAAACTATTGTAAGCCTAACCTGAGTTAAATCTAGGTGTGATATCCTCCCTTGTGTGCTAAAATATTGTAAACCTAACCTGAGTTAAATCTAGGTGTGATATCCTCCCTTGTGTGTTAAATTATTGTAAACGTAAGATGAGGAAAGCTAGGTGTGATACCCTCCTTTCTGGGTTAAACTATTCTAAACCTAAGCTCGGGAAAGCTAGGGGATATGTAGTATGAAAAGCAAATGTGTTATTAAGTAAATTAATAAAATAAATCACTTGGAGGGTGGAGGAACAAGAGAGAGGATATTCTTGCCAAATCCCATTAAGGAATGGGATAGAGTTGAATATTTCATGATAAAGCTTCTAGATGTGATTCTAGATAATCTTGGATGGATTGGAGATCCATCGGATGGATGGGAGATAAAGATCCATCGGACATAAAAGCTTTGCAGGAGATAAAGGAAATATTTTATGAGGAAAAGCCTCGTGGGAGATAAGGACGAGCTTTTCCAAAAAGTACTTAGGCAAATGGAAAAATCCATAAAAGCGGAACTCCGCTAATGGAAACTAAATAATGAAATAGGGTATTAAATACCCAGTGCATTGATCAATTGAGGACAGTTGATCCTTGGCAAGAACCTCAGCTTGGGGGGAATCAGAGGTGATTCATGGTTGGGTGGTGGTGCTGTACTCTGCAAGTGAGGTTTTTGTTAGTGTCATATGTGTGGAATGTTTGTATGTTGATTCTTACTCTTTCTCTATTATTGTTCCAATTTTATTATGAGGATTTTTCTTAGTTCTTCACCATGAGAAAGTTTGAATGAATTACATGTGCTTGTGTATTAAAATATTTAATGTTGTTTCCCTCTATTCTGATGAGATTTACTTGCATTGTATGTGTTTCATGTTAATCCTTACTTAATAGGATGTTAAATCATACAATTCAATTATATGGATTGCTTAATTACCTCTCTTATGGAAATATTGGATTAAATAATGCATGTGACTGTTCTGTGATCACATATCCATATCAAATTTATTAAGATTATATTTAGATTGATAAGAAAGGATATCATGCCTTAGTGTCTTGCAGATGTTCATGCATGCAGTATAAGGAATTAATGGTATATAATTTTAATTATGCATATCTGGGTCTATAAGATATCCAACGAATCTAACTGGAATGTAGATATCCAGTGAATTTAACTTGAATATCACCAGGTTGACTAAGTTAAATAATGTGCCTATAATATTATGATATCTCTAGTGTTGTGTCATAACTCAGTAAATGTTTATGCTCGCGATAATTGTCAGTATATGGTCCGAGAACCAGGTTATCCGAACCTTTCCTACATCTAATAGATCATGCTTAATATTGACTTGACATATAGGCTTTATAGATAAACTTAAAAGTCGACATCCTCCCACTCTGTGGTCAAAATTTATAATGACTATGGAGTCTGTTATATAAATGTTAATAAGCATATACTGGTGGGCTAAAGATACCCTTGACCAGGGTTCAATCTTAAATGATAAATAACGAAAAAATTCACCTGAATGGGAGCTTATTAGAAAATATCTAGCGTAGGCTCAGGAGGTACGTTACATCCTCCCAGGTAGCACTATATACTAGTATATCATCCAGATAGACAATAACAAATGATTTTATAAAAGGGCATAGTACATCATTCATTAATCTCATAAACGTAGTTGGTCCATTACATGGGCCAAATGGCATAATTAACTACTCATACAAATCTTTCTTGGTTTGAAAGGTGCTCTTCCATGTACCTTCTTCTTTGACTCGAACTTGGTGATATCCAAACTTCAAGTCCAGCTTGGTGAAATATTTTCCTTGTTGCAACTGATCTAGCAGATTGCCTATCCTGGGTAGGGGGTATCTTCTCTTGAGTGTGATTTTATTCAACGCCCTGTAATCTATACATGTCCTCCAAGTCCCATCCTTCTTTGGAAAAATGATGATGGGTGACCCACATGGTGATGTACTCAGTGGAATGACACTCTCTTCTAGCAACTGCTGCAAATGTTTCTTCACCTCACTTGCTTTTATAACAAAATTCCTATACATCCCAATATTTGGCAATGGGGAGTCTGGAAATCGCTAGATCTTGTGCTCCACTTCTCCCTTAGGTGGTAACCCTTTAGATTCTTGGAACACATCCATGTATGCCTCCAATTGTTGTTTATGTTTCTTAGTGCACCCATCCAGGGATGCCTTGTCGCTTATTGATTCCTCTTCAGACTGGATTTCTCTTAAAAACAATTAAACATGCTTCTTGCTAGAACTGATTAATTTCTTGGCTTGGTTGACACTTACTAGTGAAATTTTTGACTTGCATTTGTGCACGTTGATGATGAACTATTTTCTATCCTTGATGGGTCGGTACTGATTAGCTCTCCTCATGAATATTTTGTCATGCATGTACATGTACAGACTCCCAAACACGACTCCACATACATCAAGCTGAACCACATCGACATCTACTTCATCAATAAAATCAGCACTGCTAGCAAATCTAATTTTGCATTGTTTTGTTACCTTTAGGTCTACATCCCATCCCAGTGCATATGGGTTTTGATGATCACGAACTTGCAGTCCCAACTTCCTAACCAGCTTTGCTGTAGTGATATTCACCTGTGATACTTAGTCCAACAAAGCATCAATATTTTTCTTCTTAACCTGACCTTTATATGGAAGCGTTTGTTCATTTATTTCTCTTCCTGTTGTTGAAGTCTACTCAGATTCACCTCCTTCTACACTGATTCTAGACAATCTTCTCATCCACATCTGAGCTTCTTTTAATTTGGTTGCTTGAATTAGTGGCCATGAGGTTCTTCTTCTTATTATCTTACTTCCTGTTCTTTGGGTTTAGCTCTGGATGCAACTTCCATCACTTCTCCTCTATATGGTCATCAATGCTACAGTGGTTGTAGTGGTTGCTAGGATCTTTGCATTGGTGTGTTGTGGCTGTCATATTTTTATCTTTTCCCCCCTTTTTTTTCTTATTCCTATCCTAAGAAGCTTCATGTTGCTCTTTCTGCTTCGATCCACTTGATTGGGCTCTTTTCAGGCCTATGTTCTACAGGTACTATGCCTGTACACAAGCCTCATCCATCGATTTGGGCTTGAACAACATCACTTTCTCATGCAGATGGCGGTGCAAACATCCCAAATAAATGAGGAGTACATATGGGTTCTTTGGAGAGATACCCAACATTATAATTATCTTTATTAATTATGTGGTGTACTGCTGCATGCTTTGGCCTAGCTTTTTCCTGAAGTAATGCCACTAGATCCAATGCTCCTTTGCATACTCAATGGGAAAAAACTGTGACCTAATGAGGGTTTTGAAATCCTCTGACTTAGTCACTGGAGGTTCTCCCTCCAACCTCAGGGTTTCTGTGTGGCTCTCCCACCAAGTTAGTGCACGATCCTCTAACTTCAAAAATGCGAATGCGATCTTTTCCCTTCCTCAACCTAATGGATGCTAAAATAAACTTCCAGTTACTGCATCCAATGGTTCAACTTTAGAGCATGGATCTCGTTGTGGTATGGCTTGATATCAACTTTTTCTTTCTTTTTTAATAGGGATTGATTCACGAAACTGGAACTAGGTTTCTCTTTTCCAAGTTCTTTGTTCGGTTGGTTCTCCGTGTCTTTGCAATCTCCTAATCCCCCTTCTTATTTTTCTTTTGCATTCAAACCCCCATCTTCTCTAGATATCCCCAGATTATTTCTTAGGGCCACCATGAGGAGGTTTACATTATGGTTTATATCTTCGACTTGTGTTCGAGCTGCGAAAACCTCACCTTTGCAAGATAACGAGGTTCATTTACAGATTTGTCTCCCATGTTTAGGGTTTTACGATTTTCGGCCCCATCGATATATATCCCTGCAATCTCCATAAAATACACAAAGAAACCCACTCTGATACCAAATGATTCGTAAAATTTCGTGGATATTCCACTGGACAGTTCATCTCAATAGATCTAATAATATTATATTATAACCCTGGAAATTTTACACTATTACGATTTATTAAATTTTAACATCTGTATATTTAACTATAATTATTGCATGCATGTGAATATATCTTATGCAGGAAAGTAGAAAATGAAAAAATAAGCTCAGCAAGATATGCTCTCTCAGAAACCCTTTCAGGAGAAGACCGAGCTGGAAGGCGAGGTGGATTTTCTCTCTTTCTTTGTCTGGAAATATGGTTTCAGGTACAAAGAGGTAATGCTTGTGGCTTATGGGATGCTATAGTGCATAGATCCTCTATGTTTGATCTACCTCCTATCTCTCCTCACTATCTTTGCTCAGTTATGGAACAAAATTCTCTTGAAGGAATGAAATGCCTCTTCCTCCTAGTGGCCCGGTTATAACACAACCCGATAGCCTACTAGTGGTTGATTTTGACTACATCAACTCTTAACGAGAGTTACAAAATAGTCTCTTATAGAGTATTTTACATCAAAAACATGTGGCTAGCCCCTTTTCCATGAATAATGTGGGTTGACGCAGCATCCTCCTGAACTATAGGTGTGAAAATAGGAAGGTCAACTTCTGAGTGGCGTAATATTTGCATACAAACTCTGATTAAAAAGCTTATTGCGTCGTTTGAAAGGTATATGCGTGTAGAATATACCATAGAAAATAAGGCACAGAAAATGGACTTTGTGTTTGCATTAGCCTATGAGTATAAATATTACAATATTAGAAGCGATCATTGCAACATTGCAACAAATTTTGTCACTTATAAGAAAAGGTTGTTTTTTTCTTGTACAACTTACCTATATTATATAAGAGTGTTGTATTGTTTATTAAATTCATTGATTGTTATATGTTTTAGTTGAGCTTTCGTTGAAAATTTTTCAATCCCATATATGATGATAGAACATACATGTTGTATCAAAAGACATTAACCATGAAAAGGGTATCAAAAGGGTATCATCAATGAAATAGACATAGTACACAACTTTTCCTTGTGACAAAACATACACATGTGCAAATACATCATTATGTACAACTCTAAAATCCTTTTGGATATTGTGTTGCATGTTGAGAATCTTACCAGATTTTGTATAGCAAAAATGTAATGTTCACATAAACCAAGATCTTCTTGTAATTAGACATAAGATCAACCATACTTTTACTCTATAGTTCTTGAAGGCCCTTCTCTCCAAATTTCCCTATTTTTTGATGCCAAATCATTGTATTTCCTCCATAGATAATAACGATTTTGACTTCTTCCTCGACAACCTTAAGAACAAAAAAGTTGTTACACCCATTACTAACAGTGATTCCCAGCAACTTGTACATAGTTCTAGTTCAAAATACTGTTAGCAATATCATTGTTGCTTGAACCATCCTACATGATTCATTTTTAAACATAGCATTTACAACTAGAATACTCATCTTGCTTACAGATATCATGTTTCCAGCCAACCCTTGAAGTTATATAACATCAGGGAGTGTTCTAACACTTCTATCCTTGAGCATCAATTTGACATTTCCTCATCATATGATTTTAGCTATTGAGTCATCCTAAAGGAAAACAATAGTTCCTCCAATATACCTTTCATATTTGGAAAACCAATGCTTATGTAGAGTCATATGAAAGGAGGTGCCTGAGTTAATCAATCATACATCATGATGTACATGTGTGCTTCAAAAATGTGAGTAAACATCACATTCCTCCTATGAGGAGCTTTTTTCTTCTTTGGAGGGACTATCATGACAAACCTCCTCTCTCCCAACGCTTTCAATATTATATATTGAGTGGTAGTGGAATATATATATATATATATATATATATATATATATATATATATATATAGAGAGAGAGAGAGAGAGAGAGAGAGACCATATTTAATATATGTTTGTTATGGATTATAGCTATGATTTATAATCTGAGTAAATGAATTTAACCATGTGACTTTTTGTTTTAAATAATTTATATTACTTTCTTAAATTGTAACGATTTTGAAAAAGTTATAGAAAAAAGATGATGATTTTAAAGTAAAGTTATTTATTTATTTTAAATCTTAATTTTATGGTTCCATGATTTCAATTTGAATAAAATGTTTATTTTATTGATATTAATTTAGGTGAAATTATTGATTTCATCTTCATGTGGATGATAATAAGTTAAAAATAAATTGAAATTTCTTTTTTTTAAAGGGAAGTTTAACAAGAATATGTTGTTATAGAATAGAAGGATTCTCAATAGATTCCAAAATTGAAATATAAGAATACACAACTTCAAATGTAATGATCATATAGAATTGAATTATGAAAATAAAAATTTCAAGTGCAAAGATGGTTTAGACACATGTTACAAAAGATTTTTTTTGGAAGGTTAACCCGCCTCATGGGAAAATAAGGGGAAACAACAGACCAAAATGATAGAATCACCCTAAGATGAATACTCAAGAGGTAATCCCAAAGAAAATGCAAATTGATCAAAGGAAAAAATTAGTGAATTATATTAAGATCCTCAAACGTGTTAGAACACTTAATCCTATTATTCCAAAACTTTGTTCTAGAATCTGGATCATAAGTTTAAATTGTATTATATGCTTTGCAACATGTTACTCACTTCTTCTCCATTTAAAATGTTAAAAATGATTACATTTTGACAAGATAGTAAATAAAGAATTATTAAATATATTTATAATTTATTTATGTAATATAATAAATAAATAATCGTTAAATATATTTATTTTTATGGTTGAAATATATATATATATATATATATATATATATATATATATATATATATATAGATATATATAGATATATATCATAAAAAAATTAATTTTTTTTATTACTCACAAAAGCATTAATATTATAGAAAAATATAAATATAAGTATAATCGTGATATATTGTTTTTCTATTTATAACACTGTAACAATAATTTTGAAGTTGAAATTAAATTAAGCATTAATTTATAAGAAATGGATTTTCGTATCAATCATACCCTCAAGTCTCCGTTTAAACACATAACTATAAATAACAATAACTATAAGAGTCTTATTAAAAGGCCCTAAGCTCTACGTAATTGGGCCATGCGTAATTTCTTTCCCACGCCACATTAACGAAACGAAATTTATACATATACTTGTATTAAGAATAAACGTTGACAATAAAATATTCATGGCTACCCAACCCTAGAGTGTAACCCCAGTGTCAGAAGCACGTATATGTTTTGAGCGGCATCCAGGTCAGCAACGCGGTCATCCGCATACCTATACGTTGCCAGCAAGCCCTAAACATCAACACATACACACCCCACCATCTCCGCATGCGAAGGATACACACATCAACATATACACACTCGAGCATCTCCGCAAACGATCTACATATATATATATATATATATATGAAGATATACACACATATGTGAACATACACACAGATATCTGAACATATACACATATATTTGAATATATACACAAATATTTGAGCATATACATACATACTTGAATATATACACATATATGTGAATATATACATACATACCTGAATATATACACATATATGTGAATATATACACATATATTTGAACATATACACATATATGTGTATATATACGCACAAACATACACATATTTAAAACTGGATATTTTGCTCTGCAAAGCTGCGAAGGTCAGCCTAGCTCAGACTCAATTCTTTCTTTTATGCATTCTAGTTTTACATATTTGCATCATAAATAAATTCCATCGATTAAATAATGCAGGATTCAATGGAGGCCGAGGCGAAAAGACTTGCAGAAGAAGAGAAGTCTCTACACGGATCTGTTATACAACTTGAGAAATTCTATCAAACGTATGACAGCATTATTAAAAGGTCTGAGAATTCAGCAATTTCAAGATCCGAAGCTGACAATAACGGAAATAAGAAGCTAGACCTTCAACAGTTTCTCCACGAACTTAACGGACTTGTACCTTTTAACTTGCCAGACTGAGCACAGAAGCTGTCGACCATCACTAAATTTGACCTTTCTAATAACAGAAGCTGTCGACCATCGCTAAATTTGACCTTTCTAATAACAATATGATGGTAGTAAATACCGTCCTTATATCAATTTTTTTTATTGATACAAATAACCCCTCTAATTATCGAACAATTATGATCAGCCCTCTCTTAGCCAAGTTATATGGTAGTATTTTGGAAAAGAAGTTAAGCATATGTCTTGAAAGTGAAGGTAAGAGGGCTAAAGGCCAAACAGGTTTCAAAAGGCATCACTCAACAACAGACCACCTTGTTACGCTTAGGATCATTGCAGAGGAATGTTGTAATGATAAATCCAATTTATTTTGTTACTTTGTGGACTTTAGAAAGGCTTTCGATACAGTTCCTAGATACAACCTTTGGAATACATTAGAAGAGCTAAAGGTTCCTCTCGAGTTGAGAGCTGCCGCTATAAGGTTATACGAGAATGTAATTGCCAAGCTAAAGAGCAATGAAGGGTGGTTGAAAGATATTAAGTGTAACATCGGAGTTAAACAAGGTTGCCCCTCTCCCCTACCCTATTTGGCATTTACATCGATAAGCTCGAAGGCTATTTAGAGGAAGCAGGATGTGATGGCATGATCTTAGCTGGGATAGTCGTCATCCTTCTTCTTTATGCTGACGATATTGTTCTTTTGGCAAGGTGCCCATCTGATCTTAATAAGCAACTCAGGCTTCTTAAGGATTTCTACTCTACCATGGGTATGACTGTTAACAGTGACAAAACAAAAGTTATGATTATCAAATCCAAGAAGGACACTTACGCTAATTTTATGTATGATAATAATAACTTGGAGGAAGTGTATTCTTACAAGTACCTAGGAATTGATATTCATCACAAGCTCAACTGGAACCATAGCATTGAGAAAAGGATTAATGGGGTGTGGAAAGCTTACTTTGGTCTTGAAAATAATTGTAAAATAGCAAACCTTGTAATGTGGGATAAAAAGAAGTTCCTCTTTGAAACGTTAGTCACTCCTGTTATCTTATATGGCTGTGAGGTTTGGGGTTGCAGCATCTCTAGAGAATCATGGAGAAATATTGAGCAAATCCAGAAGCGTTTTATAACTTATAACCTGAAAATTAAAAGTAATACACCCTATCCTATTCTCCTTATAGAAGCAGGGCTTTCCCCTATTGAGAGCCTAGCTATGCTTAGGTTTCTGTTGTACAAGCACAAAATCAGTAACATAGACGATCATAGACTTCCTAAGCTAGCTTTAAATTCTAGCCAAAACCACCTAAGGCTCAATCGAGGGTGGCATAAAGACACAAGGGCCTGGTTAAACTATTGGGAGATCAACGAAAATGATGCATTGCAAAACATAAATAACATTAATGATATTGTTACTTCTAAGTTCAAAGAAAAAATGTGGTGTGAGAAAGACTTAGCGGCTAAAAGAAAATTAAGTTATTATAAGAAGGTCATCAACCCCACCCTAGAAGATAAAAAGTATCTCTCTATTTTAACTAGCTCAAAGAAGAAAATTAATATAGCAAAGATTAGAACGAATTCTCATGAGCTCCATAGTGAAACAGGTCGTTGGGCAGTTCTTAAAACGCCATGGACGGAAAGGATTTGTCATATATGTGAGAGTAGGAACATCGAGGATGAAAACCACTTCCTCTTAGAGTGCCTTGCGTATAACCACATTAGATCTCAGTTTCACAATCTTTGCTACAATACTGACCTTCCTAGCCTTTTACAATGTCAAAATTATAGTGAGCTCGGGAGGCTTCTCTCCAAGCTTTTTGAGCATAGGAATAAAATCTTCAATCAAAATAGATAATTTGTTTCTTTAGGTCCGATAGACCATTATTTGGTCTCAGTGGACGTTAACCATCATCATCATCATCATCATCATTTATTAACATTATTAACATTTATTAATATTAATTAGTTTAATATATTAATTAATTTATATAGCAATTAATTAATATATTAATTATTATTAATATTAATTACTGTTAATTAATTATTAGGTGATTATTAATTTAATATTATTTATATTTGTTAACATTATTAATTAAGTATTATTAATATTTTTAACACTATTAATTTCTATTAACATTATTAACATTTATTTATATTAATTAGCTTAATATATTAATTAATTTATATAGCAATTAATTGATATATTAATTATTATTAATATTAATTACTGTTAATTAATTATTAAATGATCATTAATTAATTAAATATTATTAATATTTATTAACATTATTAATTAAGTATTATTAATATTTTAACCCTATTAATGTCTATTAACATTGTAGAGTTGAGGCTTCTGTGATCCATAACAAGTTTATGATAGATTTTTCGGTGAAAATCACATGAGAGACCATTTGTCGACGCGTTTCGAACCAACTAGTGTGGTTCATCGCCAGGACAAGTTGAAGAACAGATCCAGCATAGCCTGTTTAAATAGCTAGAGCAGAGACGCCAATGGTTACCTGGGAAAAAAGTTGACTTAAGGAACAAGGTCAAATTTAGTTATATTAGGTATAAAATAAATATATAAATATATAAATGAAAATTAATAAAATAAAAATAAATTAAAAATGGTACCATTAGTTAGGTAAAGCTAAAGATAAGAAGTTACGAAATGGAACTTCTCTTTTAATATATAAATATGAAGACAAATTTGTCTTCATATTTATATATTAAAAGAGAAGTTCCGTTTCGTAACTTCTTCTCTTTAGTTTTACCTAACTAATGGTACCATTTTTAATTTATTTTTATTTTATTAATTTTCATTTATATATTTATATATTTATTTTATACCTAATATAACTAAATTTGACCTTGTTCCTTAAGTCAACTTTTTGCCCAGGTAACCGTTGGCGTCTCTGCTCTAGCTATTTAAACAGGCTATGCTGGATCTGTTCTTCAACTTGTCCTGACGATGAACCACACTGGTTGATTCGAAATGCGTCGACAAATGGTCTCTCATGTGATTTTCGCCAAAAAATCTATCATAAAGTCTATTAACATTATTAATATTGCTTTATTAACATTTATTAATATTAATTAGTTTAATATATTAATTAATTTATATAGCAATTAATTAATATATTAATTATTATTAATATTAATATATTTCTAAATAAAAATTTAAATAGTTTTAAATATTAATACAATACACTAATTTAATTATTATTACCATTAAGGTTATGAATTAATATATTAACTCATCAATAAATATTAATATATAAAACTCAGCAGTAAAAAATAAAATAAAAATAATTTATTAAAAAAATAATAATAAATAAATAAATAAAATAAAAATAATAAATAAATAAATTAAATTAAAAATAAATATTCCAGTCGACATTGTGTTGATCTTTAAATTTATTATCCTCATTATTATTTATTTCCTTCTAAGCAGCTCTTCTTTTATCATCATTCATAAGTCCTGATGATGGATCCTAGTTGGGATTTGAAACGTTGACATAAAAATGGTTCAGACTGTGGGTTCTCCGGTAACTAAGTCAAAAGATACAAACCACAGATCTCTTAAATCCAGAATTTTCAAGTTGTTTTTTTGTTAATGTTGATTACTTAAAAAAACGAATATAAAAAAAATATATGAAAAAGATAAAAAAAAAATGTTTAAAAAAAAGTTATCTCATAAAGCATAAAATAATTCGGAAGAAAAAAAAACCAAATCTAAAATATATATCTATATATATATATATATATATATATATATATATATATATATATATATATATATATATAGATAGATATGTAAAAATAGAAAAATTCAAAAAAAACATGAAAAAAAAGGTAAAAAAATAAAAATAAATTAAAAACAAACTAGATAAAAAAAAGAAAAATAAGTAAGTAAAAAACAATCTCCCTTTATGAGTGTGCATGTGATGGTACATACACATTATAAAATATTTTATTAATATGGTATCAAGAGATATTAAAACCCTTAAACATACAAGCTTCACTAACGTTGAATCAATTCAAATTTGTATGTGGGCATTAGAATGATTAAGGGTTTCATGAAGTGTTAAAATGATTTCTTGAAGTGGTTTAATTAATAATGTTTGGAAACAATTTTTTGTTTAAACATCTAATGAAATTTTATATGTCATTTACAGTTTATCTTTTATAGGGTTGCAGTTTTAGACATATTTCCTGGTCAAATTTGCTAAGAATTTGATAGGGAGTTGTTGATATTACAAGTTTAAGTTGCGAACTCTCCACAAATTAGCTATCCCATAGGTTTTTTAAGGTAATCAATACATATATGTAGTAAAAAAAAAATCTTTTCTCTTATACTTCCCTACTTCCAATTATCCTTTCTTTCTTTATTTCATCTTTTTTCCAACTTTAGAACGATCAAATACAATAAGGACTCGACTCTAGTGACACAAAACACTATAAAGTATCACAATAATAGTACTCTCAAAGAGTGTGTAACATGCCTGGTAAAAATTTGATGTAATAAAAGTTAATAACGGAAAAATAATATGCACGATTGATGAGACACTTATTCCAAGTTGAATGTTGGGCAAGACATCCTAGCGTGGGTGTTCATCGGTTTATTATGGCTAAGGAAATTGGCAAAGGAAATGGCTAAGGAAATTGACAAAGGCAATGGCTAAGGATTTAGTAAGACAAAGTGGCATTTTTGGCACATTTATTTATGAAAATAATAGAGAATATGAGAAAAGGAAGGTGAAATGTCACAGGTTGCATGTGAGGAAATTGAAGGAAAATAATGGAAAGTGAAGAAAATATAGACCTAATTGATAAAAAGGATTTTGAGGATCAATTGGTACCTTTTATTAGTTCAGTTTTTGAGCTCTCTCATTATTCTCTCTCTCTCTCTCTTTCTCTCACTCTTGACCACTTAGAGTTTTCTTGGAGCACTTTGGAATTGCAGCAAGAAAGGCAAAGAAGGAAAGAGGAAGGAAGGAGCAAGCAAGGAAGAGCAAGATCAAGTAGTTGCAGTAGGATTCTTTGTAGGTATCAATTTGCATGTATGTTTTCCTTGCTAGATTTGGCATGCATGGTATTGCATCTAGTTCTTTTGCTTTTATGGCATGGGTTTTCCTAGTCTGACAGTGTTTTCATCCTAGCCTTGTCATTTCCGGATTTCCATCGTGTGATGGGGTTTTGATGTTTTGGTTGAGTTGGATTTTAGGATGGATTTGAAGCTAAGTGATGTGGATCTATAAATGATAGATCACATAGCCTAGTAACCCCTAAACCAGACTATGGGTTGTCGTAAAGCCAATTTTTTTGTTGCCTCGGTGGGCCTAGGAATCCTCAACCGGTGAACGAAGGGATATACTGTAAATCCTAGAGGTCGTTTCCCTTGGTTGTGGTAAAGCGTGAGAGACTAGGAGACATGAAAATTCTTCACGGTGTAGGTGGACAAATCTAGTGGAGTCCATGATTTTTTTGGTCTAGTGGTGTAGTGGAGATCATGGTAAAGCATGTTATTACGTGTTTACTGTGTTGGCCTAGTGATCTAATGTGGATTATGGTAAAGTATGCTTTCTATTGATGAAGGTGAGGTGGTTTAGCCTCGGGATTCTATGGTTGGTTCTTTTGGGTTGGGTCCCACATTCATGATTGGAATATGGCACGAGTGTGAATGGATGAAGAGAGAATTGGCTCAACCATTCTATGGTCGGGTGGAACTTGGTAGTCCCATCCCAGGTTGGAATTTGCATTCATTAATAAGAGGTTCTTTCCTTGATATCTTATGTATAAATGTACTAGTTTATATGTGGATTCTATGGTTGATATACCATTGATATTTCTATTGTTATTATGCTGGTTATAAGCATGTTTTTTTTACAGTGGTGATGTGTGGCATTCCTTATCTTTTGATTTTTAAATGAATGAACAATGTATATACGACCTAATAGATGATAATGAAACTAATGATATCAGGGAAAAATGCTTCTTATCGATTCTCAAATAAGTATGAGGCCCCTATGCTCAGATCTGTTGTTTACACTTGTAGATTACATATTTGTGACATGTTTGACGAAATTCTTGTCATGGCTAGTATGGGTCCAGTTAAGGACTTGCTTAGGTAATTGCATTTGTATCATAATTCCCTTGTTATCTTTCTATTCTGAAGGTGTCATTTAGTTCTGGGCAGTGGCCAAGGCTCTGGGCCTGAATGTTAGCATACCATGTTGTGGGAGTGTCCAGAGCCTTCTAGACTCATGCATGTCCATATCATTAGAGTATTTGGGGGTTAAATGCTCCAAAAACTCAGTGGGACCATGGGGATGGTTGGCTGAGAGGATGGGATGGTTCCTAGGAGTACTATTGATGATGTGGATGGTCTTTGTGTTGTTCCTTCATCGATTCCACTTCCTTAAGGTCACATAGGAGGTTGAATCCCATTATAGTAGTCTCTGGTCACATGCTTACCGTGGTTGGCTAGTTACCTGGGTAGATGTGGGAGGAGGGTCTTACAGGGTGGTATCAGAGCATGGTTCACCCCTTGGACTGGATGGGCGGTGTGTGTTTTTCATGCATTCATGTCAGTTTCAGATGTGTTAATCATCCTATGCTCTATATCCTTGTTGCATATTCATGGTGTCAGTCATGGTTGAGTGATGTTTCCATGTGAAAGAGGATGTTTTTGTTAGTAGGTGGTGCTTCTTCAATGTTTTCAGAACCTGCGTCAGATGTGAAATATGCTCCTCCCAGGTAGCACTATATTCTAGTATATCATCCACATAGACAATAACAAATGATTCTAAAAAGGGCATAGTACATCATTCATTAATCTCATAAATGTAGTTGATTCATTACATAGGACTCATACAAACCTTTCCTTGTTTTGAAGGCACTCTTCCATGCATCTTCTTCTTTGACTCGAACTTGGTGATTTCCAGGCTTCAAGTCCAGCTTGGCGAAATATTTTTCTTGTTGCAACTAATCTAGCAGATCGTTTATCCTAGCTAGGGGGTATCTTCTCTTGAGCGTGATTTTATACAACGCCCTATAATCTATACACATCCTCCAAGTCCCATCCTTGTTTGGAACATTGATGATGGATTATTGACATGGTGATGTATTCGGTTGAATAGCATTGTCTTCCAGCAACTTCTGCAACTGTTTCTTCACCTCACTTTCTTTTATAAAAAACTTCATGTACATCCCAATATTTGGCAATGTGGAGTCTGGGAATAGCTAGATTTCATGCTCGACTACACTCTTAGGTGGTAACCCTTTAGATTCTCAGAACACATCCTTGTATGCATGTAACAAGTCCTCCAATTGTTGTTTCTATTTCTTAATGCACCACTCCAGGGATGCCTCGCTGCTTATTGAATCCTCTTCAGACTAAATTTCTCTTAAAAACAATAAAACATACTTCTTGCTATAACTAATCAATTTCCTGGTTTGGTTGGCTGTTACTAGTGAATTTTTTGACTTGCATTTATGTGCATTGATGATGAACGATTTTCCATCATCGATGAGTCGGTACTGGTTATCTCTCCTCATGAATATTGTGTCGTGCATGTACATGTACGGACTTCCATAAACGAATCCACATACATCATGGGGAACCACATAGAGATCTACTTCATCAGTAAAATTAGCCTGGATAGCAAATCTAATTTTGCATTGTTTTGTTACCTTTATCTCTGCATCCTTATTTAGCCATCCTAGTGGATATGGGTTCGGATGATCACCAACTTGCAGCCAAAACTTCCTGACCAAATTTTCTGGAGTGAGATTCACCTGTGATATTGAGTCAAACAAAGCATCAATATTTGTCTTCTTGACCTATAGCTTTATATGGAAGAGTTTGGTCATTTCTTTCTCTTCCCGTTGATGAAGTCTACTCATATTCAACTCCTTCTGCAATTATGTGCAGACGATCTTCTCATCCACATCTGAGCTTCTTTCAACTTGGTTGCTTGAAGCAATGGCCATGATGTTCTTCTTCTTATTATCTTACTTCTTTGTCTTTGGGTTTAGCTCTGGATGCAACTTCCATCACTTCTCCTTTGTATGGCCACCAGTGTTGTAGTGGTTGTAGTGGTTGCTTGTAACACCCCTCCCTTGTGTGCTAAATTATTATAAACCTAAGAAGATTTAAAGTTAGGTGTGATATCCTCCCTTAGGTGTTCAATGATTCTAAACATAAGTTGAGGAAATCTAGGTTATATGTAATATGAAAAGTAAATGTGTTATTAAATAAATTAATAAAATAAATCACTTGGATGGTGGAGCACCAAGAGAGAGGATATTATTGCCAAATCCCATTTAGTAATGTGATAGAGATGAATCTTTCATGATAAATATTCTAGATGAAATTCTAGATAATCTTGGATGGATTGGAGATCCATTAGATGGATGAGACTTAAAGATCTATCGGATGTAAAAGCTTTGTGGGGGATAACGAAAAGATTTTTTTAGGAAAAGCCTCATGGGAGATAAAGATGAGCTTTTTTGGAAAAGACCTAGGTAGATGGAAAAATCCATAAAAGTGAGATGCTGATAATGGAAACTAAATCATGAAAGAGGGTATTAAATACCCAGTGCATCGATTAATTGAGAACAGTTGATTCTTGGCAAGAACCTTGACAAGGGGGGATCATAGGTGATTCATGGTTGGGTGGTGGTGCTCCTCCCTCCAAGTGAGGTTTTAGGTGGTGTCATATGCGTGGAATGTTTTGTATAATGATTCTTACCCTCTCTCTCTCTCTGTTATAGTTCCATTTTGTTTACGAGAAAAGTTCTTAAGTTTCTTCACCATGAGAATGCCTGAGTGAATTACATATTCTTATGTATTAATAGATTTAATGTTGTTTTCCTATAATCTGATGAGATTCACTTGCATGATATGTGTTTTATGTTAATCCTTACTTGATGAGGTTAAATCATTTAGCTCAGATATAATAATGGGTGAATTTATCCCTATTTGATGGATTTTCTTATGCATGTTGCATTTGAGTGTGAAGTTAACTGTAAAAGAATATTTAGTGGGTAACAGTTCTAGTACCCATTCGCGGTAGAATTTTCATGTGACAATTATTCATAAATAGATTACCTGTGTTAATGTTTTTCTTATGAGAATGATTGCAGTTTTATATATGTGACTCCTTTCACATTCAAAAGTAGAGGCATAATATGTAGTTGTAAATACTACCTTTGTTTATGAGGAGATCATATATAAATATACTTGATCATCTTTCATTTAATAAAGGAATATAGTTTGCTTATAGTTTCCTAAATTGGTGATTACTTATGTAAGAGGAACAGTTGCAGAGATAATGCTTCTCATTGTATGACCAATGGTTCAATTATATGTGTTTACATGTCAATAATACTGCCTCCACTTAGGCTAATCCTAGCTAGTTACGCATGTGAATGAAAGGTTGGCTAATAACTTATTGACTATGTCTATAGGAATATGATCATGACGTACAGCCATGATAACTACAGTAAACTTAAATTAATACCGATTAATGCTTACAAGAGTTATTTCATATTTTTGATGGTTGCATGTCATGATCTGTTCCCTTTCTCCCATTTGATATTAATCTCGAGGGCTAATCTAAGAGTGTGAGTTATGGTTCATTATCTTGCGGGTATTCAGTAGCTAATATTTTGAGTATAGTTGCCTTGATGATTACTATGCATGTAATGATTTCTCTAAATCCACCTGTGAATGCATTGGAATTTAACTATAAATAAAATAAAATTTTAATTAATGGAGCCTAGTAGTTATTTTTCTGTGGTAGGCCCAAAGGGGTACGTTACAAATGGTGTCAGAGTGATCAAGTCCAAACCTTGTGGCCTATGGGCCAGTTCACCTTTGCGGACTATGAAAGTCGGAAAACCAAATAAGATAAATCACTCCGCAATTTAAAATTTGAAAATAGGTAAATATTAATTGACTCCCAATAGTGAAATAGAGGCACATTTATATTTTGATCCACTATATATATAACCTTTCCAAGAAGATGAAAGGAATTGGGTGTTTTACATAAATTAAGAATACCAATGAATTTATTGACTTCCTGGGTGAATAACAAGACAAGCAATCTCTAAAGGTAATACTGGAAAATATAGTTCATATCAAGTTGATTTTAAAAGAAGGAATGCATCTAAATAGGTTGCGTCTCTATGAAGGACTGCATCCAAAGGTTGTACTGCTGTAGACGTATGACAGTATGTAAGAAGGACCCTTTAAAATCGAACAGGAAGCATGCAAGAAATCCATGCACTGTTAGAAATGAGAGAACAACAGATTTATTCCGAACACCTACCCTAAAGGTTGATACCTTGGAGTCGATATATATATATAGATATATATATATATATATATATATATATATATATATATATATAGATAGATAGATAGATATATCAGTGTCACAATTCTGTAATTTTGAAGGTAAGGAACTTTTGATGCCAAAGTATGCATCGACAAATGTTACTTGGGGAGGATTGTTTAGTTACTTACTGTGTCAATTTCTCTATTGATTTCTCTATTGCAAACCAGTAGTGAGAAAAAATAATAATAATAATAAATAAATAAATAAAAATAAAAAATCTTCGCACAAGTGAAACCATCCCACAGTGTTTCAGAATATGTTGAAAGGATGATGAAAACAAGATGCGGCTTACGAATAAACTCTTGAATATTTATAAGTGACTTGTCAATTGTGTTACAGGATTTAAATCTAATATGACAGGATTTGTCAACAAAGGCAGGATAAGAATGCAACATAGTTTGAAGGGACAAATCAATTGTATTCCATGCTCAAAGTCAATTATATAACTCTTTATAAAAAATTAATTTTCTATATATGTAAAAATCTAATGGAATTAATTTGATGAATTAGAAAAGCAATGATCATGCTTCCTTTGGACTCCATTATTCATAATTCACCAACAATTCTAAGTGCCAAATTACTATGTAGAAAAGGCCTCCCTAGAAATGAGTCTTTCAGCCAGAGTTCTGAATTCAAAAATTGGGTTGAATCTCTCAACGAGGAACGCAATGGAAGAAACATGTGACGCTCCACACGATAGATTTTTCCATGCAGTTGGGCACTGAATACAGGGGTATGATGTGTGTGTTAGTGTGGAAGGAACACCCATCTAGGTAATCGAAATGAAGAAAATCTGACAAATGTTGTTTCCATTTTCTTTTCTTAGAAAAAAAGAAGGCAACAATATACACCAAAAATTAGAAAAAGGTTGGAGTGCTACAAATGTCACTTTATCACCATTTTGGGAGATAAGAAAGTTGGTAGGAAGTTTGAAGAAATGTTGGGATCCGTTTTGTTGTCTTCCATCGATAAGGAGTCGTATGCGGGGAAGGGATAATGACTACCCTCCACCGATTGGATTAAGCAATAAAACATACTATTATAAGTAGGTGTGACGTGCTAAGTAAAACCATTCATGATGTTTTCTAAATAAAAATTGGGATAGGATGAGAATGTAGATTAGCAGAATAAGGCGTGGCGTAAACATTCTCTAATCAGCCACGAGCTTTCATTCTATTTTTTAGGAAAAACATGATTAGTAACTAAGGTTTGCTGCTTTACAATTTTCTTTAGGGATATTAAAATGACTTTTCAAATTTTCTTAGTTCCTGTTGAGGACCTCGGGAGAGCATTAAAAATTCACGGTGCATTACAAATGTTGGCATTATGATTCAGGTGTTGTCCTTGATGGCAAACCCATTCAGGGGATAAATCAAGAAGGACGCAGGAAATATGTTCAGCACGTGCGTCCCCGCAGGTATACCATACAGAACCCGCGTCCAGGGATGCAGGCCAGCCGTTCAGGAGGTGCGTCCGCCCAGTGCACACATTTCAAGGCAGAGAAATGCACGTGGGGGTTTCTTGTGTGGTATCTAGCCGACGCTTTTGTGTTTCTATGATGTCGGCTCGTGGTATTGTTCCATGTTTTGGGGAGAAGCTTGCCTATATAAAGCAGAGGAATTCATTTGGATTAGGCATCATCTTGGTTGATTATCTCTTGGTGTGATCTAGTCCATATCTTTAAGGGAAAATCTTCTAAAGGACTACGATCTATATGGCGCATGATCAGATCTGTGGATCTGAGTGTTTGGGTTGGTTCTGAAGTCCTCTTATCTTCTATATCTAAAGGGACGCAGATTCAGTGAAGGGAAAGTGCGCCGGGACGCAGTACAGTAAAGGATCAGGTGCGTCTCTGAAGCGAAGGACGCGGCGCGACTGTGGTATTGGGTGCGTCTCTGAAGCGAAGGACGCGGCACGACTGTGGTATTGGGTGCGTCCCTGAAGCAAAAGACGCGGCGCGATAGTGTTGATGTGTGCGTCGGTCGCAGACAAGCAAAAGTAACAGTGCGTCTGCACGCAGAACAGCATAAGGTATACTGCGTCCAGTCGCAGGCCACAGAAAGAAAATATGCGTCCCTGTCTCAAGATGATCTGTTAACTGTATATTTCTGTTCATAAGGTGTTCTGGGTTGTTTCAGTAATTACTGATCTGATATCTGTAGTAGACTGTATCTGTTGTATACTTGTTGATCATTTTGAAAAAGAAGTAGGGGGTTGTAGCTCCCTTCCAGGAGAAGTCTGGAAAACGAGAAAGAGTTGTAGCTCTTTGCAGGTTGCAGCCTGCGTGCTGGTAAAGGACTGCACCAGTACAAAATCATTGTAAAAAGAATTTCTTGAAAGAAGATAGAGACATTATTGCAGCAGGTGGTTTTTCTCCCGCATTGGGTTTCCACCTTACATCTTGTGTTCTTTGGTGTGACTGTCTATTTTCCTTATTCATGCTCATTGTTTTATGGTACTGATATGCAAGAATATTTCAAAAGATCAAATAAGGAAGATTTGGTAAATTGCTAGATAATACTGATTCCCCCCCCCCTCAGTATTATTTCCAACAATTGGTATCAGAGCAGGTCCTTCAAAACAGCTTGATCGCTTGAAGGTAGATCATTCATCATGAGCAACTACGAGAGAGAAGCATCAATCAGGCCACCCGTCTTCGATGGGACAAACTTCAATTATTGGAAGGTAAGAGTTACTGCATATCTTCAATCTCTTGGTACAGAAGTTTGGAACATTGTAGAATCAGGCTATGCCTTTCCTTCAGTTACTCCTACAGATCCAGCTGAGAAAAAGCAGTATGAAACAAATGCAAAAGCAGTCAGTACTCTATTAGGAAGTATATCTCAAACAGAGTTCATGAAGGTCATGCACTTCAAATCAGCAAAAGAGATATGGGACAAAATGATCACTAGCTATGAAGGAGATGAACAGGTAAAAGAAGCTAAACTTCAAACTCTCAGGACTCAATATGAGACTCTCAAGATGTATAATGATGAAAGTGTGGCTAATTATTTTCTTCGAGTAGATGAGATTGTTAATTGTATGAAAAATTTGGGTGAAGAAATAAAAGAGACTATAGTAGTTCAAAAGATTCTAAGATCTTTATCTCCCAAATTTGAATCTAAAGTATCTGCAGTAGAAGAAAAGGAAAATCTCCGTGTTCTCACTATGTCTCAGCTGCATGGAATTCTAACTGCTTATGAAATGAGAAAGGGAGGTCCATCAGACAGAAGGGAAGCTGCTTTTAAAGCATCAGGCAAAGAAGATCACTATGAAGCATGTCATGTTCCAGAAGAAGAGGAAGAAGAATCAAACTTTGTCAGAAATCTTCAAAGGGGTTCTGGAAGGTTCAGAGGTAAGCTACCTTTCAAATGTTTTGCTTGTGGAAGAGTAGGTCATTATGCTGCAAAATGCTCTTATAAGGATAAAGGAAAGGAACCAGTTAGATGGAACAAGAAACAGGGTACAAATAAGAAAAGCTACTACACCTATGAAGATAGCGATGGCTTATCAAACAGTGATGAAGATGAACAAGGTAACAAATATAGATTGTTAATGGCATTTGAAGATGATAATTATGAGGATGCTATAGATGTGGATAACCTTTATGATGAAATTACTAGACTCAAGAGATGTATAGAAGAAAAGAACATGATTATTGATACTCTACAATTTCAGATTGATGAAAAGGAAAAACATCTTGAAAAATTAGAAGGTGAAATTGTTGGTCTTAGAAAAGAAATTGAGAAAACAAAAACTATTAATCTCAAGTTTATTAAAGGATCTGAAACGTTGAATGAGATTATCAGTGTGCAGCGATCTCCTCTAAATAAGACAGGTCTGGGCTACAATGGAGAAACTTCTCAAGCTTCCACTTCAAAAAGTTATCTTGATGCAGCAAGAAGAAATGAGCAAGAACACAAGGAAGATCATCAGGTAAAGCAGGGACAAACTTCAAACTATCAGGGGCAATCCAGCTTAAGGGTGAACAAAAGCCACAACCAGCCACAGGTAAAACCTTCTCAATTTGGTTCAAGAATAGATGAAAATAGAAATTACAATCAGTCGGCTGGTAGATTCAATAATCGCAGAAACTTCTTCAATGGACAATGCTTTTCTTGCCATAACTTTGGTCACAAAGCAGCCCAATGTGTTGCGTATAAAACAATCATGACTAGGGAAGCTCAAAAACAAAGAAGCATGACAGGGAATACAAAAAGGACCTATAACAATTTTTCAGCTCTTGAAAATGAAGTTGAATGCTCTATTTGCAATAATTTTGGACATGAAGATGTTGAATGTAGAAACAGGTTTCCGGAAAGAAAGGTACAAGAACAAAAAAGGGAACAAACCTCAGGCACCAAAACATGGAAAATAAAGGAACCTCAAACAGAAAGATGTGGGATAGCATTCTATGCAGAAGGACAAGAAAATCTATGGTACATTGACAGTGGATGTTCAAAGCACATGACAGGTGATAAAGAAAAACTTGAATCTTATTCTAATTTAGAAAAGGGAAAGAAAGTCTCTTTTGGAAATGATACTCCTGCAACTATAAAAGGAAAAGGTATTGCTCCTTTAAAAGAAGATGTTAAGGCTGGAAATGTTTTGTTTGTTGATGGACTAAAGCATAATCTTCTAAGTGTAAGCCAGATGTGTGATCAAAGAACCGAGGTTATATTTAGATCAAATGGATGTCTTGTTCGTGATCTTGATACAGGTAAAACAGTTCTCAAAGGAAAAAGAACTTCAAATAATCTATACATTTTTGATGAAGAACAACAACAATGCTATTTAAGCAAGGATGAAGAGCACTGGTTATGGCATCGAAGATTGGGACATCTAAGCTTCTCACAAATAAGGAAAGCTTGCAAATATCAGGCAGTTCGCGATCTTCCAGATATCAAAATTCCTGACAACACCATGTGCAGATCATGTCAGTTTGGAAAACAGACTAGAACTAACTTTCCAGAGAAAGAAGGATCAGCCAGTATGCCTCTTGAGCTAGTACATACAGATGTATGTGGACCATTCAGAAAAAGAACACCTAGAGGAGAGGAATACTTGATATTATTTATTGACGATTTCTCCAGGTTTGTTTGGTTAGGACTTATGAAGCACAAAGATGAAGCTTTCGAAAAATTCAAATCCTTCAAAGCCTTGGCTGAAAATGAATCAGGTCACAAGATTAAGTGCCTCAGATCCGACAGAGGTGGAGAATTTACTTCAAATGAATTTTTCGATTTCTGTGATGAACATGGAATAAGGAGAGAATTTTCTACAGCTAGAACTCCTCAGCAAAATGGAGTAGTGGAAAGAATGAACAGAACAGTCCAGCAAATGGCTCGTGCTATGCTTGATGAATCAGGAACTCCTGCAACCTTCTGGGGTGAAGCTGCACATGCGGCAGTTATTATTCTCAACAAGACAAATGTCCGAGTGAACAGCACTCAAACTCCTCATGAGCTCTGGAGTGGTAAAACTCCTTCAGTAAAGCACTTCAAAATCTTTGGGAGCAAATGCTATATCAAAAATACTGAGGAGCAGCTTGGCAAACTTGATCCTAGAGCAGATGAAGGAATTCTTCTTGGCTACTCTCCACATAGCAAAGCATACAAATGCTACAATAAAAGACTTGGCAGAATTGTTGAAAGCATTGATGTAGTGGTTGATGAGAAAGGATACATTCCTAGGCAAATACATCGTGAAGACATTGAAGAAGATGAAAGCTATCCTCAAAGACAGAATGATGAAGAAGAAGAACCGCAAGAACAATTTCAAGACGGACCTCACGAAGAAGCAGTAGAAAGAACAAGAATAGAAGAAAAGACTCCATCCAGATATGTTCAAAAGAACCATCCAGAATCTCAGATCATGGGACAAAAGGAAGCAGGTATACAAACTAGAAGAACAGTTGCAGAAGCTTCAAGTTATTTGGCATTACTCTCCTCTACTGAACCACAAAATGTGAAAGAAGCATGCAAAGATGAATGTTGGGTGAAAGCAATGGATGAAGAACTTGAGCAAATCGAAAAGAACAATACTTGGGAGCTGGTTCCTAGACCAAAGGATAAGAATGTTATCGGAACAAAATGGGTTTTCAAAAATAAATTGAATGAAAATGGAGAAGTAATTAGAAACAAAGCCAGACTTGTTTGTAAAGGGTATGCACAGCAAGAAGGGATAGACTTTGAAAAAACTTTTGCTCCTGTTGCAAGACTTGAGGCCATCCGAATGTTTCTTGCTCTCTCAAGTTGTCAAAACTTCAAAGTATTTCAAATGGATGCGAAATCAGCTTTTCTGAATGGAGACTTGGATGAAGAAGTGTACATTGAACAGCCAGATGGTTTCATTCTTGGAAACGATCCAAATCTTGTATGCCGATTAAAAAAGGCTCTCTATGGTCTCAAACAAGCTCCAAGGGCTTGGTACTACCGGTTGGACAAATATCTTCATCAACAAGGTTTTTCAAAAGGTTCAGCAGATAGCAATCTTTATATAAAAGTTGAAAATGACAAATTACTAATACTTGTTGTGTATGTAGATGACATTATTTTTGGCAGTAATGAAGAAGCTATGAGTCAAAGCTTTGCCTCAGTCATGCAGAAAGAATTTGAGATGTCCTTGCTAGGAGAACTGACATACTTTCTTGGTTTGCAAATCCAACAAAAGAAAGGAGGAATCCTTTTATCTCAAACCAAGTATCTCAAGCAGATTTTGAAGAAATATGGCATGGAAGATGCAAAACCAGTATGTACACCCATGGTTACAGGATGTAGTCTCAGTGCAAATGACGAATCTGCAGCAGTTCATCAACCAACCTACAGATCTATGATTGGAAGTTTACTATATTTGACAGGTACCCGACCAGACATCATGCATGCAGTTGGAATAGTTGGAAGGTTTCAGGCAAATCCAAAGGAGACTCATCTTCAAGCAGTAAAGAGAATCTTCAAATATCTTCAAGGGACTCAAAATTATGGCCTATGGTATCCTAGAGATACAGATCTCACTCTTCATGCTTATACAGATGCAGATTGGGCCGGAAGCGTGGATGACAGGAAAAGCACAAGTGGTGGTGCATTCTTTATGGGTTCTAGACTGGTATCTTGGTTCAGCAAGAAACAGAGTTCAATTGCCTTGTCTACAGCTGAAGCGGAATATGTTGCGGCTGCATCTTGTTGCACCCAACTTCTTTGGATGATGCAGACTTTGCAGGATTATCAAATCACTTGTACACCTCCTATTCCTATCTTATGTGACAACACAAGTGCAATCAGCATCTCAAAGAATCCGGTTATGCATTCAAAAACCAAGCACATACCAATCAAGTACCATTTTCTCGGGAACAAGTACTTGAACAGAAGGTCAAGTTGGAGTATGTTCCTTCTAAGGAACAAGTTGCTGATATTTTCACCAAACCGTTGCCCAGGGACACTTTTGAATACCTCAGGCAAAAGCTGGGGGTTGTTGATGCATCATCTTACTGTTGATCATCTTCCTATTGGTGGTATAGGCTCAGGGGAGCACATAATGCATTGTTGGCATTATGGAGAAGGAGATCTTGGAAATAGCTGCAATATGTCTCTATCTCCTTCATGATGGATTTCTGGTTACAAATCTGGAGATGCATGAGCATAGGGGGAGCATACCCTTTGCCCTTGATGTCAAAGGGGGAGAATGAAGCTGAAGATTATGTGGTTGCCATCAAGTCCAAAGGGGGAGATTGTTGGCATTATGATTCAGGTGTTGTCCTTGATGGCAAACCCATTCAGGGGATAAATCAAGAAGGACGCAGGAAATATGTTCAGCACGTGCGTCCCCGCAGGTATACCATACAGAACCCGCGTCCAGGGACGCAGGCCAGCCGTTCAGGAGGTGCGTCCGCCCAGTGCACACATTTCAAGGCAGAGAAATGCACGTGGGGGTTTCTTGTGTGGTATCTAGCCGACGCTTTTGTGTTTCTATGATGTCGGCTCGTGGTATTGTTCCATGTTTTGGGGAGAAGCTTGCCTATATAAAGCAGAGGAATTCATTTGGATTAGGCATCATCTTGGTTGATTATCTCTTGGTGTGATCTAGTCCATATCTTTAAGGGAAAATCTTCTAAAGGACTACGATCTATATGGCGCATGATCAGATCTGTGGATCTGAGTGTTTGGGTTGGTTCTGAAGTCCTCTTATCTTCTATATCTAAAGGGACGCAGATTCAGTGAAGGGAAAGTGCGCCGGGACGCAGTACAGTAAAGGATCAGGTGCGTCTCTGAAGCGAAGGACGCGGCGCGACTGTGGTATTGGGTGCGTCTCTGAAGCGAAGGACGCGGCACGACTGTGGTATTGGGTGCGTCCCTGAAGCAAAAGACGCGGCGCGATAGTGTTGATGTGTGCGTCGGTCGCAGACAAGCAAAAGTAACAGTGCGTCTGCACGCAGAACAGCATAAGGTATACTCCGTCCAGTCGCAGGCCACAGAAAGAAAATATGCGTCCCTGTCTCAAGATGATCTGTTAACTGTATATTTCTGTTCATAAGGTGTTCTGGGTTGTTTCAGTAATTACTGATCTGATATCTGTAGTAGACTGTATCTGTTGTATACTTGTTGATCATTTTGAAAAAGAAGTAGGGGGTTGTAGCTCCCTTCCAGGAGAAGTCTGGAAAACGAGAAAGAGTTGTAGCTCTTTGCAGGTTGCAGCCTGCGTGCTGGTAAAGGACTGCACCAGTACAAAATCATTGTAAAAAGAATTTCTTGAAAGAAGATAGAGACATTATTGCAGCAGGTGGTTTTTCTCCCGCATTGGGTTTCCACCTTACATCTTGTGTTCTTTGGTGTGACTGTCTATTTTCCTTATTCATGCTCATTGTTTTATGGTACTGATATGCAAGAATATTTCAAAAGATCAAATAAGGAAGATTTGGTAAATTGCTAGATAATACTGATTCCCCCCCCCCCCTCAGTATTATTTCCAACAACAAATTCATGACCCCTCTTACTCCCAATACTTGTCAAAGATGACAGAACAAATTCTAATGTTGCTAGGCAATGAGGATTTGGTTCACGGTATTGCACTTTCTCTCTCTGATGGAGAACAAAGAAAGGCGAATAGCAGAGGGGCAGTTATGAAGTCGACAATGATGAAGAACCTACTAGTGCTCAACAAGCAAGCTTGGACATTGGCTTTCCCCGAAGAATGAGTGAGCAGGAAGACCTCGTTATACCTTACAAACAACATAGATACGGTTTTTGATCAATTTCTTTGGTTTTCGTTTGAACAAGTTGGATAATTATATATGCATGGACAACATATTATTTAAAAACTATTTGGGCATTGTAAATACTGGCTATGGCAGATTGTACATCTGCAAACACTCCACATGAGGAGAAATTTCTGGGTGCTGGGGATACAAAGGTGAATGTGCACTATGTACCTTGGCAAGGGAGTTTAGCATAACTCATATCAAAGGAATGCTATGGAGATGATAGTTTTCCTACTTTCTAGAGAGTTTAATAAAATTCGAGGTAGCTGATATTAACTGTGAAATGGGATGTGAGAACCAAGAATGTTCTCTACGCTCGTGCTACTCAGTGCCCCGACCAATTAAATTATTTTGCATCGCCAATTCAAAAGAAGATCCAGAATACTTTCTATGTAAATGTGATAGATTTATAAATGGAAAAAATTGACTAATGCATTTAGTCATTATAGAGATTTCAGGAGCCCCATCAAAAAGGATCTTAATAGGAACAAAATAAACAATAAAAGTTAGCAAGCAGATCCTCCATTAAAATAGGGATTTTAAGAATCATCGATAGGCTTTTGTAAAGGGCGCACAGTAAAAAAATTGAGGTTTTTGTGGGGTTGGCCTGAAAGTTGATTTTCCACGTGAGTTTTATAGGAATGGATCTCCAAGTTCATATTTAACAGGGGTTTTATTGCACTGACCAAAAAAAAAAAAAAAACAAACAAACAAACAAAAAACAAAAAACAAAAACAAAAAACAAAAAACAAAAAAACAAAAAAACAATAAAAACAAAGCAAAACAAAAACAAAACAAAAAAAAGCAAAAAGCAAAAAAACAAAAAATAAAAATAAAAAAACCAAAAGACAAAAAAAAATTAACAAAAAATTTCATTTTTCTTTCAATTATACCCTGAATTGGGTTCTTGGCACCATCCACAGGCAGTTTTTGGATATAGAGAGCATTAGAAATGATAACAAAAGGATTTTAAAACTCTAGAAGCCGAAAACACATAAAATAATTGTTGTGGAAGTCACCGCTCACAACAAGTAAGTAATTCATTCCAGTAATGATGTGTCAATTTTTTCTTTTGGGGAAATATTTATTATTAGACAATGACTCCGTTGAAAAGTTTATTATTATCTATTTTGATTTCTATTCAGAATTCCACTGTAATTTATGCCAAGTTGGAATACAATAGCTCATAAAAAATTGATTTCTTAGTCTTGAAATCCCCCTTAGAAGATTTTGTAATGCATTGTGGCTTTTTATCTGAGAGAGACTAGATAGTCACGAGATGTTGTAATGAAATTGACTGTTTCAACACATTCAGAGGTTGCTTCTAAATTTACACAAATCATATCAGATACTTGGGTATTTAGAGTTCAATAATCAACATCGTGTTGCAAGAGAGATAATATTCGATCTTTTAATATTACGCTATAATACTATAAACAAAATCTATGTATTGAGGTCCTTGAATGCGATAGAAAAATTCAAACTCAAGCATTTTTTAGCCTATCTTGATGACCATGAGCATACATATGCATTAGAGAGCATTAGATTAAAAAATGGAAACTTGGGAGAGTATTGATATTTTTTTCATGTAAATGGCAAAGCATAGAGAGTTGGCATTATTAATATATAGTGTAGGACATATTTTTAATGTGATAACATTGAATGTGTTCAGGTTCGCACTGAATTTATTCATTGGTGTGAGAATTAGAGACATTACAATGCAAACACTATATTCTTTTCTTAATACCAAATAGTGCATTCATTCTCTAATGGAACAACATTGTCATTTAGGTTTTTGTACTCTAATTCATTGCAATGTTTATTCATTGGTAGAAGGTTTTAATGCAGTAAAATTGGTTGATATGTTGGTCAGCAAGATTTGAGAAATATACAAACTCGTTGTTTTATTATTCTCCTATATAGTTAATGCAAGCTCTTTGAGACTTGGTAGAGCTTAAATTATGAAATAAGATTTTCGAGTGGCAGTAATGAATGATGTATGGATGTGTTATAACCTAAATGTAATTATAACCTATTCATGTTATATGAACTTATATGAAGTATAGGAGCATTGATTTCATCAAATGATATTCACAGTTGTGGAAATTATGGAGAAATTCATATTAGGAAATGAAATTTTATCCACGAAAATAAAAAAAACTGATATGATCCGTATGCAAGAGAGTTGGTGGACTTAATAGAATTGTTTGTTAAGGATGTTGATTATTTTAGTCCATTTTTAAAGAATAATGCATGCAGTAAATCATATTGGCAAGTGTGGCTTGCATTTAAGACACGGACATTGCTTGGTTTCTTTTACGATAAATCTGCTACCAAAATTAAGCAGTGAAACATTATTAGCGTGCATGAATTGTTAGGTGATTATGATAAGAAACAATGAGATGCAAACTACGAGAAATTCTCATATTCTAAACAATAGATTAATCACTCCTTAAAGGGGTTATAGTCAGATTGGAAGATTAATTGAGTAGGTATTAGTTGTATGGCTATATGAAAATCCTTATAACTAACTCATAATGGCCTACTTAACTATCTTCCATAATAAACAAACGGCGAAAAAGGAAGATGGTAGATTGGGAAGATCAATTCCATAGGATATTATACTTATGGTGAGAGAGGTGTGATGATGGTATGATAATAATCCACTCTCAAATGTTTTATTGCATAAAAAATTGTGGATATAGTGCAGTTAACAATGTATAACAGTTAATAATTACTATCATGTCAAAGGTCATGTACAAATTATAGTTCGCTACTATGTTTTTATCATAACAACTAATGTTAAGATGGTTATGGAAGAGGGCTTACGCTGTTAGGTACTGACCATGAGCCTCTGTGATAAATATGGCCTATTGGTAGGATATGGTTAGTAGATGATTTTTAAATGTGTTATGAGAATGTTGACTGAGAAAGCTTGTGAGCATTTTAAACATTGATGTAATTGACATATATCATCATGGTATTAACATTATAGCTGGCTTCAATAAAGTATGTCCATGTTTGCATCATTGTTTTATTGTTGTATGATACATATACTCATGCATTGTCATGGATTGTTTGGTTTATTTTTATCATAAGCCTGGTTAAGGGGTCATCAATATAAACTTGTTGTGGAAAGAATCATGCTAAAATCTACATATAATAATGAGGCATATGAATTTTCCATGTAAACACATGGGTGTACAATGTTATATCCTTATAACAATATTATAGTTATCATTTGGTTGATAAGAGATGTCAAGCATCCATGGCATGAAAGAGTCTTGAGTTTAATGGATTGTTGGAATTATCTTGCAACTCATGATGAATTTAGGTATTGTTTTGGATTCGTTAGGCAATTTATATACAAATATTGTAAAAGACCTTTAAAGATGTGGCTACCCAAATGCCTATAAAAGGGGAGTAATCTGCAGAAGAAAATAACATGATTGATAGAATGATCATGTTGTTAAAGTATAGTGCAGAGTGGTTAATTTGTTGATACATAAAAAGGGAAATAGAAAATCACTCAAGATAAATGATTTAAGAATTAATTATTGTTCTAACAATTATTAAGTTATGAGTTAATATTATTCTTAAGATGAAAATAAGAATGAATACATACAATATTACTGATATTGTGTGACAACCACATGAAATCTGAGAATGATTTACACTTGACAAAACGGTCTCTGATTATAGAAATGAACCATGCTCGTACAAATTCCTTGTCAACTGAGGACAATTGTTTTAATTGCTAGAAAAGGAAAAGGAATGTTTGGCATGATACTAACATGGTAGAAAAATATGTGGACAAAGTTTTTGTCATGTAGGTCATACCATGGGAATGGTATGATGGGTTGTAGCACGGATGGTACTATGTATAGTAGTACACATGGTACCCATATGACTGCATATGTTACATGTTTGAAATTTGATATGTATATCATTGTGTATAATACACATTGTGTGCAGGTATGCATGAATACATTGGGTAGATGTCTAGCAGGATGACCGACTAGTGGTTGCACAGAAGAGGGAAAGTAAGAAGTGGTTCTTGGATAAGTAATCGTGGTTAAGTTAGCGTACATACGATTATAAAGAATATATGTGATGAATATATACATTTTTATGTGAACTAATCTATTATGACATTGTAGTAATATTGATTTGGAAAATATATTGATTTGTTGTATGCAGAGAAACTGCAAGAAGTTGGTGTTCAACAAAGAACACAAAGGCTTGGAAGAATGCTAGAAGCGAACATGCATTCTTCAGATAAAATGAAAAATGAGCAATAGTTGCTTTATTAATATTAAGTAACATACTATGATATGTATCATAGTTAAATTTCTACATCTATAAATTCTCACAAATGGTTTGGAAACAATGTTACAGGTAGCTATGAATGGAGAACACTCCTTGAGAGCAATCTAGCTATGGGTGAGGAGTACTCTTTGTGACCAATGTAGCTATTAAAGATGAGCACTTTTGGTGAACAATGTAGCTATGGAAGAGGAGAACTCCTTGTGACCGATGTACATTGGAAAAATTGCATCATATGGCAGAGCCATGAAAGCTGTTGATTCAGAAACTAGCTACCTGTGAACGAGGACATGATACAGTGATACACCGAGGATGGTGTAAAATTTAAGGGGTGGAGTACATAACAACCCTCCTTTGTGTGATAAATTATTGTAAACCTAACTTGAGTTAAATCTAGGTGTGATATCCTCCCTTGTGTGCTAAATTGTTGTAAACCTAACCTGAGTTAAATCTAGGTGTGATATCCTCCATTGTGTGTTAAATTATTGTAAACGTAAGATGAGAAAAGCTAGGTGTGATACCCTCCTTTCTGGGTTAAACTATTCTAAACCTAAGCTCGAGAAAGCTAGGGGATATGTAGTATGAAAAGCAAATGTGTTATAAAGTAAATAAATAAAATAAATCACTTGGAGGGTGGAGGAACAAGAGAGAGGATATTCTTGCCAAATCCCATTAAGGAATGGGATAGAGTTGAATATTTCATGATAAAGCTTCTAGATGTGATTCTAAATAAGCTTGGATGGATTGGAGATCCATCAGATGGATGGGAGATAAAGATCCATCGAACATAAAAGCTTTGTAGGAGATAAAGGAAATATTTTATGAGGAAAAGCCTCGTGGGAGATAAGGACGAGATTTTCCAAAAAAGTACTTAGGCAAATGGAAAAATCCATAAAAGCGGAACTCCGCTAATGGAAACTAAATAATGAAAGAGGGTATTAAATACCCAGTGCATTGATCAATTGAGGACAGTTGATCCTTGGCAAGAACCTCGGCTTGGGGGGAATCAGAGGTGATTCATGGTTGGGTGGTGGTGTTGTACTCTGCAAGTGAGGTTTTTGTTAGTGTCATACGTGTGGAATGTTTTTATGTTGATTCTTACTCTCTCTATTATTGTTCCAATTTTATTACGAGGATTTTTCTTAGTTCTTCGCCATGAGAAAGTTTGAATGAATTGCATGTGCTTGTGTATTAAAAGATTTAATGTTGTTTCGCTCTATTCTGATGAGATTTACTTGCATTGTATGTATTTCATGTTAATCCTTACTTAATAGGATGTTAAATCATACAATTCAATTATATGGATTGCTTAATTACCTCTCTTATGGAAATAATGGATTAAATAATGCATGTGACTGTTCTGTGATCTCATATCCATATCAAAATTATTAAGATTATATTTAGATTGATAAGAAAGGATATCATGCCTTAGTGTCTTGCAGATGTTCATGCATGCAGTATAAGGAATTAATGGTATATAATTTTAATTATGCATATCTGGGTCTATAAGATATCCAACGAATCTAACTGGAATGTAGATATCCAGTGAATGTAACTTGAATATCACCAGGTTGACTAAGTTAACTAATATGCCTATAATATTATGATATCTCTAGTGTTGTGTCATAACTCAGTAAATGTTTATGCTCGCGATAATTGTCAGTATATGGTCTGAGAACCAGGTTATCCGAACCTTTCCTACATCTAATAGATCATGCTTAATATTGACTTGACATATAAGCTTTATAGATAAACTTAAAAGTCGACATCCTCCCACTCTGTGGTCAAAATTTATAATGACTATGGAGTCTGTTATATAAATATTAATAAGCATATACTGGTGGGCTAAAGATACCCTTGACCAGGGTTCAATCTTAAATGATAAATAACGAAAAAATTCACCTGAATGGGAGCTTATTAGAAAATTTCTAGGGTAGGCTCAGGAGGTACGTTACATCCTCCCAGGTAGCACTATATGCTAGTATATCATCCAGATAGACAATAACAAATGATTTTATAAAAGGGCATAGTACATCATTCATTAATCTCATAAATGTAGTTGGTCCATTACATGGGCCAAATGGCATAATTAACTACTCATACAAATCTTTCTTGGTTTGAAAGGTGCTCTTCCATGTACCTTCCTCTTTGACTCGAACTTGGTGATATCCAAACTTAAAGTCCAGCTTGGTGAAATATTTTCCTTGTTGCAACTGATCTAGCAGATCGTCTATCTTGGGTAGGGGGTATCTTCTCTTGAGTGTGATTTTATTCAACGCCCTGTAATCTATACATGTCCTCCAAGTCCCATCCTTCTTTGGAACAATGATGATGGGTGACCCACATGGTGATGTACTCGGTGGAATGACACTCTCTTCTAGCAACTGCTGCAAATGTTTCTTCACCTCACTTGCTTTTATAACAAAATTCCTATACATCCCAATATTTGGCAATGGGGAGTCTGGAAATCGCTAGATCTTGTGCTCCACTTCTCCCTTAGGTGGTAACCCTTTAGATTCTTGGAACACATCCATGTATGCCTCCAATTGTTGTTTATGTTTCTTAGTGCACCCATCCAGGGATGCCTTGTCGCTTATTGATTCCTCTTCAGACTGGATTTCTCTTAAAAACAATTAAACATGCTTCTTGCTAGAACTGATCAATTTCTTGGCTTGGTTGACACTTACTAGTGAAATTTTTGAATTGCATTTGTGCACATTGATGATGAACTATTTTCCATCCTTGATGGGTCGGTACTGATTAGCTCTCCTCATGAATATTTTGTTATGCATGTACATGTATGGACTCCCAAACACGACTCCACATACATCAAGCTGAACCACATCGACATCTACTTCATCAATAAAATCAACACTGCTAGCAAATCTAATTTTGCATTGTTTTGTTACCTTTAGGTCTACATCCCATCCCAGTGCATATGGGTTTTGATGATCACGAACTTGTAGTCCCAACTTCCTAACCAGCTTTGCTGTAGTGATATTCACCTGTGATACTTAGTCCAACAAACCATCAATATTTTTCTTCTTGACCTGACCTTTATATGGAAGTGTTTGTTCATTTATTTCTCTTCCTGTTGTTGAAGTCTACTCAGATTAACCTCCTTCTACACTGATTCTAGACAATCTTCTCATCCACATCTGAGCTTCTTTTAATTTGGTTGCTTGAATTAGTGGCCATGAGGTTCTTCTTCTTATTATCTTACTTCATGTTCTTTGGGTTTAGCTCTGGATGCAACTTCCATCACTTCTCCTCTATATGGTCATCAATGCTACAGTTGTTGTAGCGGTTGCTAGGATCTTTGCACTGGTGTGTTGTGGCTGTCATATTTTTATCTTTTCCCCCCTTTTTCTTCTTCTTCCTCTCCTAACAAGCTTCATGTTGCTCTTTCTGCTTCGATCCACTTGATTGGGCTCTTTTCAGGCCTATGTTCTACAGGTACTATGCCTGTACACAAGCCTCAGCCATCGAATTGGGCTTGAACAACATCACTTTCTCATGCAGATGGTGGTGCAAACCTCCCAAATAATTGAGGAGTACATATGGGTTCTTTGGAGAGATACCCAACATTATAATTATCTTTATTAATTATGTGGTGTACTGCTGCATGCTTTGGCATAGCTTTTTCCTGAAATAATGCCACTAGATCCAATGCTCCTCTCCATAATCAATGGGAAAAAACTGTGACTTAGAAATCCTCCGACTTAGTCACTAGAGGTTCTCCCTCCAACCTCAGGGTTTCTGTGTGGCTCTCCCACCAAGTTAGTGCACGACCCTCTAACTTCAGCAACGCGAATGCGATCTTTTCCCTTCCTCAACCTAATGGATGCTAAAATAAACTTCCAGTTACTGCATCCAATGGTTCAACTTTAGAGCATGGATCTCGTTGTGGTATGGCTTGATATCAACTTTTTCTTTCTTTTTGAATAGGGATTGATTCACGAAACTGGAACTAGGTTTCTCTTTTCCAGGTTCTTTGTTCGGCTGGTTCTCCGTGTCTTTGCAATCTCCTAATCCCCCTTCTTATTTTTCTTTTGCATCCGAACCACCATCTTCTCTAAATATCCCCAGCTTATTTCTTAGGGCCACCATGAGGAGGTTTACATTATGTTTTATATCTTCGACTTGTGTTCGAGCTGCGAAAACCTCACCTTTGCAAGATAACGAGGTTCATTTACAGATTTGTCACCCATGTTTAGGGTTTTACGATTTTCGGCCCCATCGATATATATCCCTGCAATCTCCATAAACTACACAAAGAAACCCACTCTGATACCAAATGATTCGTAAAATTTTGTGGATATTCCACTGGACAGTTCATCTCAATAGATCTAATAATATTATATTATAACCCTGGAAATTTTACACTATTACGATTTATTAAATTTTAAGATCTGTAGATTTAACTATAATTATTGCATGCAAGTGAATATATCTTATGCAAGAAAGTAGAAAATGAAAAAATAAGCTCAGCAAGATATGCTCTCTCAGAAACCCTTTCAGGAGAAGACCCAACTGGAAGGTGAGGTGGATTTTCTCTCTTTCTTCATCTGGAAATATGGTTTCAAGTACAAAGAGGTAATGCTTGTGGCCTGTGGGATGCTACAGTGCATAGATCCTCTATGTGTGATCTACCTCCTATCTCTCCTCACTATCTTTGCTCAGTTATCGAACAAAATTCTCTTGAAGGAATGGAATGCCTCTTCCTCCTAGTGGCCCGGTTATAAAACAACCCGATAGCCTACTAGTGGTTGATTTTGACTACATCAACTCTTAACGAGAGTTACAAAATAGTCTCTTATAGAGTATTTTACATCAAAAACACGTGGCTAGCCCCTTTTCCATGAATAATGTGGGTTGACGTAGCATCCTCCTGAACTATAGGTGTGAAAACAGGAAGGTCAACTTCTGAGTGGCATAATATTTGCATACAAACTCTGATTAAAAAGCTTATTGCGTCGTTTGAAAGGTATATGCGTGTAGAATATACCATAGAAAATTAGCCACAGAAAATGGACTTTGTGTTTGCATTAGCCTATGAGTATAAATATTACAATATTAGAAGCGATCATTGCAACATTGCAACAAATTTTGTCACTTATAAGAAAAAGTTGTTTTTTTCTTGTACAACTTACCTATATTATATAAGAGTGTTGTATTGTTTATTAAATTCATTGATTGTTATATGTTTTAGTTGAGCTTTCGTTGAAAATTTTTTAATCCCATATATCATGATAGAACATACATGTTGTATCAAAAGACATTAACCATGAAAAGGGTATCAAAAGGGTATCATCAATGAAATAGACATAGTACACAACTTTTCCTTGTGACAAAACATACACATGTGCAAATACATCATTATGTACAACTCTAAAATCCTTTTGGATATTGTGTTGCATGTTGAGAATCTTACCAGATTTTGTATAGCAAAAATGTAATGCTCACATAAACCAAGATCTTCTTGTAATTAGACATAAGATCAACCATAATTTTACTCTATAGTTCTTGAAGGCCCTTCTCTCCAAATTTCCCTATTTTTTGATGCCATATCATTGTATTTCCTCCATAGATAATAGCGATTTTGATTTCTTCCTCGACAACCTTATGAACAAAAAAATTGTTAGACCCATTACTAACAGTGATTCCTAGCAACTTGGACATAGTTCTAGTTCAAAATACTGTTAGCAATATCATTGTTGCTTGAACCATCCTACATGATTCATTTTTAAACATAGCATTTACAACTAGAATACTCATCTTGCTTACAGATATCATGTTTCCAGCCACCCTTGAAGTTATATAACATCAGGGAGTGTTCTAACACTTCTATCCTTGAGCATCAATTTGACATTTCCTTATCATATGTTTTTAGCTATTGAGTCATCCCAAAGGAAAATAATAGTTCCTCCAATATACCTTTCATATTTGGAAAACCAATGCTTATGTAGAGTCATATGAAAGGAGGTGCCCGAGTTAATCAATCATACATCATGATGTACATGTGTGCTTCAAAAATGTGAGTAAACATCACATTCCTCCTATGAGGAGCTTTTTTCTTCTTTGGAGGGACTATCATGACAAACCTCCTCTCTCCCAACGCTTTCAATATTATATATTGAGTGGTAGTGGAATATATATATATATATATATATATATATATATATATAGAGAGAGAGAGAGAGAGAGAGAGAGAGAGAGAGAGAGACCATATTTAATATATGTTTGTTATGGATTGTAGCTATGATTTATAATCTGAGTAAATGAATTTAACCATGTGACTTTTTGTTTTAAATAATTTATATTACTTTCTTAAATTGTAATGATTTTGAAAGTTATAGAAAAAAGATGATGATTTTAAAGTAAAGTTATTTATTTATTTTAAATCTTAATTTTATGGTTTCATGATTTCAATTTGAATAAAATGTTTATTTTATTGATATTAATTTAGGTGAAATTATTGATTTCATCTTCATGTGGATGATAATAAGTTAAAAAGAAATTGAAATTTCTTTTTTTTAAAGGGAAGTTTAACAAGAATATGTTGTTATAGAATAGAAGGATTCTCAATAGATTCCAAAATTGAAATATAAGAATACACAACTTCAAATGTAATGATCATATAGAATTGAATTATGAAAATAAAAATTTCAAGTGCAAAGATGGTTTAGACACATGTTACAAAAGATTTTTTTTGGAAGGTTAACCGGCCTCATGGGAAAATAAGGGGAAACAACAGACCAAAATGATAGAATCGCCCTAAGATGAATACTCAAGAGGTAATCCCAAAGAAAATGCAAATTGATCAAAAGAAAAAATTAGTGAATTATATTAAGATCCTCAAACGTGTTAGAACACTTAATCCTATTATTCCAAAACTTTGTTCTAGAATCTGGATCATAAATTTAAATTGTATTATATGCTTTGCAACATGTTACTCACTTCTTCTCCATTTAAAATGTTAAAAATGATTACATTTTGACAAGATAATAAATAAAGAATTATTAAATATATTTATAATTTATTTATGTAATATAATAAATAAATAATCGTTGAAAATCAACGGAGGACACGATGGCGAACGCTGAGATTCTGTGCTGCGCCGCAGAGGAAACCCTTGTCTTTGAGGTTGCCGGAGGCGGCGAGGGAGGGAAGGACGCAGTCCGCGCCCCTCACAGGATCGATCTTCTGAGAACGGAGCTGGTACGCGGTGAAGGCCTGATCAAGCGGCCCAATGACTTGGAAGAATCGGACCTTCTCAACAAAGCATTCATCCTGCGTCCAAAGAACAAAGCAAAGTCGTCCGAGGCCAGAGAACTGCAGACATTTTCTGTCCTGGGGCCCAGAATCTATCCAGGGGGCTGGAAACAGTTGGAGATTGGCCTGTTTTTCAAGAGATCGGCTAGTCTATTGAGCGTCAGGCGAATTTCTATTCAGGCGCTTATTGCATGCAAACTCAGGGGATGGCATAAGGCAGATTCGCGTTTACAATCGTTGGCAAGGCCCCATCCTCGCAGATCCAGGCTGGATCCACATGATACGAACAGAGGTCATGCGCTTTGTTTTAACAGAGGGCCCGCAGACAACGTCAGGCAAATGAGAGATAGCCTCAACAGGAGGCCAGATCTGGGAAACGGCTCATCAGATAGGGCCAAACATTGTAGACTCGGGGTGGATCTATCAGATCTGGCCAGATCCAGGCAGAAGCAAAATGGAAGTTCGCCAGATCTAGAACACAAATCCGAAAAACGGGACTTGATCAAGGCAGACACAGCGGATCTGAAGCAAATCTTTATCAGATCAACAGAAGGCAGACACGTTTGTGTGCAGATCTGGGAACGGATGAGTGTTCTGGAGTTAAAAAAAGAGATCCAGGACAAACTGGGAATTCCAGTTGCATTACAAATCCTAATATTTTCTGGGCTCTGCTTGCAGGATCAACACACACTCCAGCATTACAGGGTTGCAAAGGACTCAACTATTATCCTCAATCACCGATTGCGAGGTGGATCTAAGGGAGCTACATCAAAACCCACAGGTACCTATCGCGATGCAGCCAAAGGGAAAGAATCTCCAAAGGGGAAAGAATCTACAACTGTTAATGTACCTCCAGGGCAGTATATCGTGGATCAAGTGCCAGAGAGTCCCTCCATCTCGCTGGATTTACCAGAGGTAAAGTACATATTCTCAGATCTACAAAAAAATGCTGTTATTTGTAGATTTAACGGTTTCTGGCCTAGAACCGATGCTTTGTACCAATGGATTCACACGGTATGGACAAAAAACTGCCAAATACACCTATGCTCTAAGGGTTTTTTCATAGTAACTTTCCTCGTAGAAGAAGAAAAGGAAAAAATTCTTAATGAAGGGCCATGGTTCTGGGGCAGTGCGGGACTGTTTGTTACCCCATGGTTCCCGGAGTTTGATGCCAATACTATGGTGGTATCAAGGATGCCAGTATGGGTAAGGTTGCATAATCTTCCGATACATTTTTGGCACTACAAGGCCTTATTAGTTATAGGGAATACCCTTGGAAGAATGTTAAAGATTGATTCAGAAATACACATAAAAGGAATCTTTACTTTTGCTAGGATATGTGTCGAGGTAGATCTTAGCCAAGGATTCCCTGAAAGCATCATTCTGAACTTCAACAATACACAGTGGAAACAACCTTTGGACTATGAGAATACAGCATTTAGATGCAGGGGATGTCAACAAACAGGTCATCTGTTCAATGCATGCAAAAGCCTCAACAAGAGCAATCCACAACAAAGGAAGCCCAAAGGATGGCAGAACATAGATGATGTCGTAAAGAAGAGAGCCGCGGAAAAGAAAGCCTCTTCGAAAACAGAAGACGAAGAAACAGAAGCAGAAGAGGATGATACCACCATAGAGGAAGTTGAAACAGGGAACCAGAAGGAAAACATATCAGACAACAAGGCTCCACAGTTTCATCCAAATCAGGCAGAGATCCACCAAAATCAGGCAGAGATGACAAGCGTGGATCAAAGCATGGGAGGCATCAAACGGCATCATCACTCAGATACTTCAGACTCAGACAAAGAAACAGGCCCTCAGAATGCAGAAACACAGTTAGTCATTGCTTCGATCGAGCCCACTCAAGGAGAGTGGCGCAAGGTCGAAAAGAAAAAGGGGAGAAAAACTTGAAGTGTGAGTTTTACTCACAGCCGGAATTCAGTTTTTTACCTCTTTTCTTTCTCTCTTCTCTTCTCTTTTCTTATTCTTTGTGCACGTTAGTCTTCTAACGTTGCGTGGGGTGCGAAAGCACTCGAGCCCATGTGGCAACTTACTGAATGCTTCATTGCATCTGCTAGTGTAACTTTTCATTAATTCTTTAATAAAAGGTTACCGTTTTTTTTCCTTGGAAAAAAAAAAAAATAAATAATCGTTAAATATATTTATTTTTATAGTTGAAATATGTATATATATATGATAAAAAAATTAATTTTTTTTATTACTCACAAAAGCATTAATATTATAGAAAAATATAAATATAAGTATAATCGTGATATATTGTTTTTCTATTTATAACACTGTAACAATAATTTTGAAGTTGAAATTAAATTAAGCATTAATTTATAAGAAATGGATTTTCGTATCAATCATACCCTCAAGTCTCCGTTTAAACACATAACTATAAATATAACAATAACTATAAGAGTCTTATCAAAAGGCCCTAAGCTCTATGTAATTGGGCCACGCGTAATTTCTTTCCCACGCCACATTAACGAAACGAAATTTATACATATACTTGTATTAAGAATAAACGTTGACAATAAAATATTCATGGCTACCCAACCCTAGAGTGTAACCCCAGTGTGAGAAGCACGTATATGTTTTGAGCGGCATCCAGGTCAGCAACGCGGTCATCCGCATACCCATACATTGCCAGCAAGCCCTAAACATCAACACATACACACCCCACCATCTCCGCATGCGAAGGATACACACATCAACATATACACACTCGAGCATCTCCGCAAACGATATACACACATATATATATATGAAGATATACACACATATGTGAACATACACACAGATATCTGAACATATACACATATATTTGAATATATACACAAATATTTGAACATATACATACATACCTGAATATATATACATATATGTGAATATATACATACATACCTGAATATATACACATATATGTGAATATATACACATATATTTGAACATATACACATATATGTGTATATATATGCACAAACATACACATATTTAAAACTGGATATTTCGCTCTGCAAAGCTGCGAAGGTCAGCCTAGCTCAGACTCAATTCTTTCTTTTATGCATTCTAGTTTTACATATTTGCATCATAAATAAATTCCATGGATTAAATAATGTAGGATTCAATGGAGGCCGAGGCGAAAAGACTTGCAGAAGAAGAGAAGTCTCTACACGGATCTGTTATACAGCTTGAGAAATTCTATCAAACGTATGACAGCATTATTAAAAGGTCTGAGAATTCAGCAATTTCAAGATCCGAAGCTGACAATAGCGGAAATAAGAAGCTAGACCTTCAACAGTTTCTCCACGAACTTAACGGACTTGTACCTTTTAACTTGCCAGACTGAGCACAGAAGTTGTCGACCATCACTAAATTTGACCTTTCTAATAACAGAAGCTGTCGACCATCGCTAAATTTGACCTTTCTAATAACAATATGATGGTAGTAAATACCGTCCTTATATCAACTTTCTTGATCGCATTCAGCTGATTTTGTTTGCAATATTAATTTCTTGGTGCATTGTCTGCCCGAATCCGTGACGAGTGTGGTGAATTTGAGAACTCTCGACGTCCATTCGAACCAGTTCGCATCGCTGCCGCGATCCATGTGAGGACTGCAGAAGGTTAAAATCCTCAACATTTCTGGAAACTTCTTTACCGAATTGCAGAGAGCATTTAAATTGCAGGTAAAAATTATATGAGAATATTTAATTGAAGATACTCAATGCTTTTGGGAACTTGTTTCCCCAATTTTTCAAGATTGCTTGTAAAAATGGCTTCCAAACCCTAGCTATGATGATTTAATTTTGTGCAATCTAATGGATTGTATGATTTTACTGCTACCAAGACGCTGGGAATCAAACTCTTTAACCTACAAAGGCTCTCTTCTCTCTGTTCTTTCTAACAAACTTTCTCATCTCCCAAAGTATTTTGATAATACTTTTTATATATTATAATTTTTTAAATATATATTAGATATTGTTAATTTTTTTAAATATAATATTTAATTATATATTTAAATATTTGTCATTATACAAAATATTGTTTCACTATTCGCACAACCACATTAAAAATATTAATGTATTTGATATGACCAAAAGCTTCATTTGTATTTACCATTAATAAATATATAACAATAAGAAAATAATTAAAAAAAAAAAAAATTATTACAATAAAAATATTATTAATATCAATATAATTAATAATGAGTATAAATTTATATTAATTATTATTTAATATTAAATGTTATTTAATATTATTTAATTTAAAATATGTAATATAACTTAATTATTTAATAATAATAATAATTAATTAATTAATTATATTTTATATATTATAATTGATGATGATGATGGTGGTGGTGGTTAACGTCCGCTGAGACCAAACATTGGTCTATCGGACCTAAAGAAACAAATTATTTATTTTGATTTAAGATTTTATTCCTATGCTCGAAAAGCTCGGAGAGAAGCCTCTCGAGCTCACTATAATTTTGACATTGTAAAAGGCTACGAAGGTCAGTATTGTAACACAGATTGTGAAACTGAGACCTAATGTCGTTGTACGCGGGGCACTCTAAGAGGAAGTGGTTTTCATCCTCGATGTTCCTATTCTCACATATATGGCAGATCCCTTCCATCCATGGCATTTTAGGAACTGCCCAACGACCTGTTTCACTATGGAGCTCATGAGAATTCATTCTAATCTTTGCTATATTTATTTTCTTCTTTGAGCTAGTTAAAATAGAGAAATACTTTTGATCTTCTAGGGTGGGGTTGATGACCTTCTTATAATAACTTAATTTTCTTTTAGCCGCTAAATCTTTCTCACACCACATTTTTTCTTTGAACTTAGAAGTAACAATATCTTTAATGTTATTTATGTTTTGCAATGCATCATTCTCGTTGATCTCCCAATAGTTTAACCATCTTTAATGTTATTTATGTTTTTCAATGCATCATTCTCGTTGATCTCCCAATAGTTTAACCAGTTCCTTGTGTCTTTATGCCACCCCCGATTGAGCCTTAGGTCGTTTTCGCTGGAATTTAAAGCTAGCTTAGGAAGTCTATGATCGTCTATGTTATTGAGTTTGTGCTTGTACAGCAAAAACCTAATCATAGCTAGGCTCTCAATAGGGGAAATACCTGCTTCTATAAGGAGAATAGGATAGGGTGTATTACCTTTAATTTTCAGGTTATAAGTTATAAAACGATTCTGGATTTGCTCAATCTTTCTCCATGATTCTCTAGAGACGTTGCAACCCCAAACCTCACAGCCATATAAGATAACAGGAGTGAGTAAAGTTTCAAAGAGGAACTTCTTTTTATCCCACATTACAAGGTTTGACATTTTACAATTATTTTCAAGACCAAAATAAGCTTTCCACCCCCCATTAATCCTTTTCTCAATGCTATGGTTCCAGTTGAGCTTGTGATGAATATCAATTCCTAGGTACTTGAAAGAATACACTTCCTCCAAGTTATTATTGTCATACATAAAATTAGCGTAAGTGTCCTTTTTGGATTTGATAATCATAACTTTTGTTTTGTGAGTGTTAACAGTGATACCCATGGTAGAGCAGAAATCCTTAAGAAGCCTGAGTTGCTTATCAAGATTAGATGGGCACCTTGCCAGAAGAACAATATCATTAACATAGAGAAGAAGGATGACAACTATCCCAGCTAAGATCATTCTATCACATCCTGCTTCCTCTAAATAGCCTTCGAGCTTATCGATGTAAATGCCAAATAGGGTAGGGGAGAGGGGGCAACCTTGTTTAACTCTGATGTTACACTTAATATCTTTCGACCACCCCTCATTGCTCTTTAGCTTGGCAATTACATTCTCATATAACCTTATAGTGGCAGCTCTCGACTCGAGGGGAACCTTTAGGTCTTCTAATCTATTCCAAAGGTTGTATCTACGAATTGTATTGAAAGCCTTTCTAAAGTCCACAGAGCAACAAAATAAATTGGATTTATCATTACGACATTCCTCCGCAATGATCCTAAGCGTAACGAGGTGGTATGTTGTTGATTGATGCCTTCTAAAACTTGCTTGGCCTTTAGCCCACTTACCTTCACTTTCAAGCCATATGCTTAACTTCGTTTCCAAAATACTACCATATAACTTGGCTAAGAGAGGGCTGATCATAATTGTCCGATAATTAGAGGCGTTATTTGTATCCCCACTTTTAAAAATAGGGATAATGAGGCTAGAATAATATTGTAACACAATTATTATTATCATTTTAAAATTACTAGAACTTGCATGGCTAAAACTTGTTTGACTAAAATCAATACATACACGATAAATGTGATATACACAATGTATATCCTCACAATACCTGCAGTTTTGAAGCGGTGAAAGGGCTGGAGAATGGAGGCACGTGCAACCCTTTCAGTTGAATCTCTTGCATAAAAAATCAAGACTGGTATTAACTTCCTCACAATCGTGTAGCCTGGAGAAATGATCCATCGCCTATAAAACGATCCATCGCCCAACTGAAATGGTGATTCATTGGTTATACACGTTTGATCACCTACCGATTATGCCGCCACGTTACCAAGACGACCAAATTTCAATTAAAAAAATAACATGAAATATTTTTCTGTCGTGGCTTCATGCCAATTCGACTCACAGCCGTAGATATGCTTCTTAGATCAAGAATATTCGAGGCATATTCGTGAGAAAATTAAATCTTTCCTGTGTAATTATTTTTATAAAAACAAGTCAACAAACCTATTTCCAATATATAAAAATTTTGACCGATATTTTTTATTAGAATTTGGCGAAACATGTTGTCTTGATTTTCTTTTATTTATTATATCATCACTCTATAAAACTCATAAATAATTATATTGTAAAGAGTTCACAACTCAAACTTATAATTCTAACAAATTTAAAAAAGATTCAATCCAAAAATATTTTAAGAAAAGCAACAAAATATATAACAAATAAAAATATAAAATTATAAATAAAATTTATTACTTATTTAAAGATCAATAATTATAAACGAAAAATAAATACAAATATTTCCTTCAAAACATTATTAAGTAAACCACCACTTCATGAAATTCTTTTAACATTTCATGAAATCCTTTATCATTGTACACTGTAAACCACCACTTCATGAAATTCTTTTAACATTTCATGAAATCCTTTATCATTGTACACTGAAGGTTGTACAATTTTGAATTGATTCAACGCGAATGATGATGGTATTTTTAAGGGTTTTAATATCACTTGATGGCATATTAATAATATATTTCATCCTATGTATGTACCATCACATGCACACTCAAAAACGGAGATTGCATTGTTGGTAAAAATGTAAGCTATGATTTTAATGAGTTATATATATGTGTTATGTTTTTAACAGCGACATATTAATTATATTTAGTTAAATATTTTTTTAGAAATTAATGTTATTATTATGTAAAAATATATGTTTAGAAAATTATATATTATTTTACGATGAAGTATTATATATTTTAAAAAAATAATATAATAAAATGTAATTTTGTAAATTATTAAGGATGATAATATATTTCATCCTATGTATGTACTATCACATGCACACTCAAAAATGGAGATTGCATTGTTGGTAAAAATGTAAGCTATGATTTTAATGAGTTATATATATGTGTTATGTTTTAACAGCGACATATTAATTATATTTAGTTAAATTTTTTTTAGACATTAATGTTATTATTATGTAAAAATATATGTTTAGAAAATTATATATTATTTTACGATGAAGTATTATATATTTAAAAAAATAATATAATAAAATGTAATTTTGTAAATTATTAAGGATGATTAATTTAAAATAATTCAATCTCGTAATAGTTAATTATTTTTTGAGATAATTGTATGCTTTATAATGACATAAGGGTTTATTACACTAGAGTTTTTTCAAATAATGGTGAACTAGGACATATAGAAATCAATGAATTTCATGAAAATTACAACATTGTTATACAATATAGATAAGTTGTACGGGAAGAATTAACATTTTCCTATAATTGACAAAATTTGTTGCAATGTTTTAGTGATCACATGTAATAATGTAATATTTGTAATCATGGGTTAATGAAAATATAAAGTTAGTTGTCTATTGCTATGCATTCTTAAAATCACATAATTAAGGGGAAAAATAATTGGTAAATAAAAATGATTAATATTAAATTAAGAAATTTTCAACCATATCCACATTTGTAATCTAGTTTTTTAACTCCTATATCCTCAAATCCATTTCAATTTTTAACTTTATGTTTGAAATTTTATTTTTAATTATAAGTTTTTCTAACTCAAGGTTACATTTATAACCAATTACTTTAAAAGTTACAAAATGTGAATCTCATAGTTATAGACTTTAGTTTTGATATGTGTTCATATTTTCTAGTTTCTCTTTTTTATTTATTTATATTCATTCATTTAAATGTTGTGTATGTTTATTGCAGTAATTCTCATTTCATAATTTCCCCCAATTTAGCTGAAGGGATGGATTCCACTTTTACGTTTGAATTGTTTTATTTATTTTCGATTTCTACCCCCCTTGAGGTGTTTGTACAGATGATAACTTGTTTTTTAGCAAAAATTAGTACTTCTTCTATTAACCCCACACCCGATGGGAAAAAAAATACTCAAGGGATATTTACATTCATTTTCCATACAGCTATTCCTTGAAAGCAAGATTGAGAGGTGGACCCAAAACTTTTGTTATAAAAAAAATATTATAGATGAGCTACATATTGCATACAGGTGACAAACTGATCCAGTTGGATATTGGTCACCACCTGTCAATTCCACTTGGAACCCCACCATTGTTTCTTTTAGTTTTTTAGTTTCCTTATTTGTAGCACAATTTAATATTTTTGGTAGTTTTTCGTGTTGTGAACTTCCAAAGGCATTTTGATGCCCTAAACAATGTTTTTTGGGAAAAATAGGAGCAACATGGTTCCTTTTCGTAGAGATCGAAAAAAATTGACCCGATTTTGAAAAGGGGTGATGCAAAATACACATATTTTTTTTAATGCATAGTTTTTGGCACTTTGAATAACCGATACGATTACTAGTTACATAGGGCTAGTAAAAACGTGACTGGATTTTGAAAAGTGATGATGCAGAATACACTTTTTTTTTTCGGAGCATATTTTCACACTTTAAATTTTCTTATGTATCAAATATAAATATTTGTTTCTAAATGTTAGTGATTTTTATGCTGATCTTGAAATGTGTTGATGCAACATACTTTTTTTTTAGAGGACTTATTTTTCACACTTTAAAATTTATTATGTCAGATTTTTTTTGAAATTATGATTACTTAACAATTTTCAAGTTGTTTTATTTATTTTTTTTAAATATTGATTACTTAAGAAAACAAATAAAAAAATATAGGAAAAAGATAAAAAAAAAAAATGTTTAAAAAAAAGTTATCTCATAAACCATAAAGGAATTTGGAAAAAAAAAAAAAACAAAATTTAAAAAAATATATATAAAATTAAGTAAATAAAAATAGAAAAATTCAGTCCACATGGGGTAGCTCAAGCGGCAAGGGCCGTGGAAATGAAGTCTCACCGAACCGGAAGTCTTGGGTTCAAATCTTGGGCTACCCCTCCCCCGTAGAGGGGTACATAATGGACATGTAAATCGGAGAGTCCCACCCCAGCTTACAAAAAAAAAAAAAAGATAGAAAAATTCAAAAAAACATGAAAAAAAATAAAAATAAATAAAATTAAAAACAAACTAGATTAAAAAAAAGAAAATTAACCAAAAAAAATTAAAAAACTAGTAAAATTAATTTTAAGAACATTTAAAAAAAACTAACAAAACAAAAATAAACTGAAATTATATATATATATATATATTCAAATTAAAAAAAAAAAAAAACATTTAAATTTTAAAAAGAAATATGTATTTGTTATTTAAAAAAAATTATTAAGCCCTACATTTTTTATTTAAATAAAAAAAGTTAAAAAAAAAAAAAAAATTATTTTTTTTAAACAATTTTTTTTGTTTAGAAAAAAAATTACCCCACTTTCTCCTGGTTGCCTGTGGTGACGGGGCTCTTTTTTGTTTAGAAAAAAAATTACCCCCACTTTTGTTCGGTCGCCTGTGGTGGCGGGGCTCTTGGCGAAGGATCTGCATGTAGACCCTTCGCCCAGGGGTTGTGCCACCACGGGCAGTCGGGCGGTGGAGAGGCAATTCCCGGAATCCCCCTCCATCGCCCAGCTACTGCAGACCCTCCACCCAGGGCCGTGCAACAATGGGTGGCTGGGCGGCAGTGAGGGTGAATTTTTTTTTTTTAAATAAAAAAAATTGTTTAAAACTTTTTTAAAAAAAATTTAATTTTTAGTTTTTAAATAAAAAGTGTAGGGCTTAATAAAAAATATTTAAAAAAATATATACATATTTGTTTTTAAACTTTAAATGTTTTTCTTTTTTTTTTGTTTTCTTATAATTTGAAAAGATATATATATTTTTAAAATTTCCATTTTTTGTTTTTTTTTTGTTTTTTTTATAATTTGAGTTTATTTTAGTTTTTATAATTTTTTTGTTTTTTTTTTTTAAGTTTTTAATATTAATTTTACAAGTTTTTAATTTTTTTGGGGTAATTTTCTATTTTTTAGTCTAGTTTGTTTTTAATTTTAATTTTTTATTTTTCTAGCTTTTGTTAATATATTTTTTAAGTTTTCTATTTTTATTTACTTACTATATATATATATATATATATATATATATATATATATATATATATATATATACATATACATGTATATTTTTAATGTTGTTTTTTTTCCCAAATTCTTTTGTGGTTTATGAGGATTTTTTTTTGTCCTTTTTTATATATATATATATATATATTTGCTTTTTTAAGTAATCAATATTTTAATCTTAATTTTAGTAGTTTATATTTTTTATTTTTGTTTTTTTTGTTAATTTTTGTTTTTTTGTTTTGTTTTTTTTTTTTTAAATCTTTTTTTTATTTTTTATTTTTTTGTTAATGTTTTTTAAATTTTTCTATTTTTACCTGCTTAATTTTATAGTTTTTTTTTTTTTCCTATATTTTTTTTTTCCTTTTTTTTTCACCAATTTTTTTTTATGGTTTACGAGATATTTTTTTTTTTTACCATTTTTTTTAAATATGTTTTTCTTACTATTTATAATTTTTAAGTGTTTTTTTTTAAGTTATTCAATTCTTATCTTTTATAGGTTTTTTTTTTTTTTTTTTATATGTTTGAATTTTTTTTTTTTTTTTTTATATATTTGATTTTTTTTTGTTTTCTATTTTTATTTCATATTTTGTTTTTATTATATATTTTAATTTATGTTTTGTTATTATTATTTTTTTTTACTTCTTTTTTTTTCTTTTTTCTTTTTTCTTTTTCTTTTTTTTTTTTGTGTGTTTTTTCATTATTTTAATTTTTTATTTTATTTTATGTTTTCATTATTCTTTTGAAATTTTAATATTTTTTGGGGTCATGATAAATATTTTATACCATTATTTCGAAATGTTGAAATTTTACTGTTGAAAAAAAAAGGTGTTATTCCAACGTCAACACTTTTTGTTTTCAGGGTGTTTTTTCGTACAAAATTTGCCATTGAAAAAAAAAGTGTTATTCGAACATCAACACTTTTCATTTTGAGGGTGTTTTTTTGGACATTTTTTGCACAAAAAATTGGTTTTCACTTCCATTTTTTAAAAATGTTGAAAATATACCCTAGAAAGAAAAAGGTGTTATTCCAGCATCAACAACTTTCGTTTTTAACAATATTTTTGATGTTTTTACAGGGTTTTTTGGCCATAGTTTCCGTTTTGAGTTTATAGTTTCCGTTTCAAAGTTTACATTGTGAAGTATTATTTCTACTGCATCTCTGTATTTATGGTTATTTCTATAATTTGTTGCGTTTCTGTTTAAATTCGGATTAGTGGTATCAAAGAGATCTGCTCTTTCTCTGTTTTTCTTTGCATGTCCCCAACAAGGACGAGATATAAGGAGTTAGGGCTTGAACTGGTTGAACCTTTACAAGACCAGCCTCACAAATCCTGACAGCCTCCTATGGCAGATGAAAAGAAAGACATGGGGGTAGGAGATCCTATCAAAATATTGCTCAAAGAGGCCCTCGAGTGACAAAGGAACACGATGATGGACAACTTTACCCAGATCCTTCAGCAACTACCCAGGGGCAACACATCTACTTCCAACAGCTACTCTAGAAGTGCCACACCCTTTAAGGTACAAGTTAACTTTGACATTCCCATATTTAAGGGTCATATAGATGCAGACGTTGTAGATAAATGGTTATATCTGCTAGAAGGGTATTTTTCTGTTCATTATTTTTCGAGCCAGGAAAAGATTACTTTTGCTCTTCCCAAATCTGACCACCATGTCAAGGACTGGTGGGAAACCTACTGTGAGTAGAAGGATGAAAGTACGACCTCACTTTTTCAGCCGCACCCACTTTGAATTCATTACAGAATGCCATCAAGGAGTAGTACTACCCTTGTCACAAGCTATGAGGACAAATACATAAAGTGGACCATGTTGTAGCATGGAAGGGACCAAGACGTACCAGAGTTTACAAATATTTTTCATACCCTTTGCACAAAGTTGGGTATCAAGGATTCTGAGTTGCATTTGGTACTCAAATACCGCGGCTACCTACACAAGTATATCCAGGACGAGATGGAGTTCTTGGAAACCTCCTCGCTTGGCATGGCGTGCCAATACACTATCAAGATCGAGTAGAAGTTTAAAAAGAAGAAGCAAGATGTTGGATCTGCAAATCCGAAGTGAGGGAAAGGTGCCCCCAAACCGCTAAACAAAGGACAAAGCCAAGGCGGGGTGGCCCAGGACAGCCTACCAAAGCCATAAGCAAAGAACAACACCACGAAGCTGAAGAAGGACACAGTAAAGTGGTGTGAGTTCCATAAGAGCTCCATTCACAACACAAGTGAGTGTTGGGCCAAGCAGTCATTGGTGGCTGAGCTAAAGTTTTCAGAATCAGATGCATGTTCAAACTCTGAGTGAGGACCCAATAAGGGGAATGATAAAGGGAAGCAGATTATCGATGCGTAGCCTAATTCCACCATTGCCACCACAAATATCTATAAGGAGGAACCCAGAGATCCAGAGGAGGAGGAGCGGCTCTTCCACTCCTAGATGTGGGTAAGGGGTTCCCCGCTACAGTTCATTGTTGAAAGTGGGAGTCAAAAGAACCTCATTTCGGCAGAGGTCATGAAGCGACCGGGCTTACTGGCCACAGCACATCTATAACCATACACCATCAGGTGGCTTCACCAAGGATAGGATCTTTGCATGAGCTAGCAATGTCGCCTTACATACAACATCAAGCACTTAACGGATGAGGTATTGTGTGACGTTGCTACACTTGATGTTTGTGATGTTATTAGGCCAACCATACTTGTGGAAGCGACATGCTATATATGAGTCAAGGCCTCGTGCTGTTATTGTTACTTTGGGAAATAAACTATACAAGATACCAAAGGTAGCATCGCCTACCGCCATCTCTTTGGTTACTACAAAACAATGCAATAGACTCATTTCCAAAACAAGGAAATTTATTTTCCTGATGATATGCCCTAGAGGAAAAAAGAAGACGGTGGCCATGACCTCTAGACAGGGCCCCTCTGCACGACAACTGCAGATGGACAAGGTCATGGAGGAGTACAATGACATCTTCACCTCCCCTACAGGGGTTCCTCCACACTGTCAGGTCAAGTACTCCATCGATCTAACCTGAGGTGTGTTGTTGCCCAATGGACCAAGCTATCGGTCCTCTGCTCTGGAGAATGATGAAATCAAGAGGTAGATTTAGGAGCTGCTACAGAAAGGTCACATCCAACCGAGTTCATCACCCTGTGGGAGCTTGATCGTGTTGGTACAGAAGAAGGATGGGACTTGGAGACTCTATAATGACTATCAGGTATTGAACAAGATCACTGTCCGGAATAGGTACCTAATACCATGGATTGATGACCTTCTGGACCAAATGAGGGGGGGAAAATATTTCAGCAAGATCGATTTAAAGTCAGGATATCCTCAGGTACCAATCAAACCCTTTGATGTGTGGAAGACTACCTTCAAAGCCAAGGATAGCCTTTTTGAATGGTTGGTTATGCCTTTCAGGTTGATGAATGTTCTTGCAACCTTCATGAAGCTAATGGATGACATCTTGTGGCCATTCACCAACTCATTTATAGTGGTATACTTGGATGAAATCCTAATCTTCAACCAAAGTTGGGAAGAAAACCTCCACCACATCTGACAGGTTCTCCAAACACTACGACAACATAAGTTATGTGCCAATTTGGAGAAATGCACTTTTGGCATGACCCAAGTTCAGTATCTGGGACACATTATTGAGGAACAAGGGGTGCATGTGGATCTAGCCACGATCCAAGTCATTCGAGATTGGCCATCTCCAACCACTCTGACAAAGCTCCACAACTTTCTGGGTCTTGCCAACTTCTACCACAGGTTCGTGTTGGTATTTTCTCATATTGCTTGGCCCTTGGTTTCAAGTCACCAAGGGAGGAGAAAAAGAAAAATTCTTTTGGTATGAATCTCAACAAAAGACATTCACAGAGTTGAAACATCGCCTCTACTCGGCACCAGTGCTCGCATTACCAGACTTGCAACAACCATTCGAGATCGAGACAGATGCCTCTGACTATGCTATTGAGGCAGTCCTTACTCAACACGAGCATATAGTGGCATATCACAGTGAGACACTTTCAGACACAGTTTGGAAGTATCCCACTTATGACAAAGAGATGTATTCCATTGTGCAGGCCTACCAACAATGGAAGCATTACAGTTTGGGGAAGGAAACAGTCATCCATATAGACCACCGACCCCTATAGTTCAAACAGATGCAAGGGAAGTTGCAGAATGATTGTCATCAGAAGTGGTCCACATACCTACAACAGTTCCATTTGAATATCAAGTATAAGAAGGGAAGCACCAATAATGTTGCAGATTGCCTTAGTCGACCACCGATCATGGAGTTAACCACTGTGCTCAACTCTTATGGGCATGAGACTTCTGATTGGCCACTTCTCTACAAAATTGACCCAGAATTTGATCACACATGCCAGACACTCTTGGAGGGTCAGCATGTTCTAGATTTTCACCTCCAGGATGCCCTGTTATGCCACCTGCGTCACCTTTGTGTTCCTTCAAGCGAGCATGCCAAGATGTTTTGGGAAGCACACTACAATCAGGTTGCTAGACATTTCGGGGTTGAGAAAATAGTGGAAGTATTGCAGAAGTATTTCTATTGGCCAAATCTTCGACAACATGTCAGGAAGTACATCAGATCCCGCACTATCAACACCATTACCAAACCGACCATCAAAAATCAAGGCATCTATACTCTGCTACCTACCCCTAGTCGACCTTGGGAATCCATCTCCATGGATTACATGTCAGGCCTTCCTTCTACTAAGCATAGAAATGACTATGTTTTCGTGGTCATTGACAGGTTCTCAAAGATGGCCATTATGGAAACTTGTAAGAAGAATATCACAACTGAAGCCACTACTAAACTCTTCTTTGAATGAGTGTGGGTACACTTTGGGATACCACAATCTATCATCTTAGATCGGGACAACATGTTCCTTATTAAATTTTTATCTAGTCTCTAGTCAATGTTGGACACCAAACTCGCTATGTCCACAGCCTTCCATCCCTAAACTAATGGCGATGGCCAGAAAGACATTGTCAACAGGATCATCATACACATTCTATGCATGTACAACTCAAAGCATCCACACACATGGGATGAGATCCTCCCCTATGTTTATCACAACTATAACCAAGCTTTCCACAACTCGACTAGCCACAACCCTTTTCAGGTGGGCTTTGGATTCCAGCCACTGTGTCCCATTGGTGTGGTCATGCCATTTGCAGCTATACAGGTAGATTCAGCTCATGTCCAGTTTGAAACAAATAAGGAAAAAAAATTCATGGAACACATCCAATATATCTGCCAATAGGTCCATGACATTTTAGAGAAATCAAATGCCAAGTACAAGTAGCGACATCATCAACATCAGGTGCCACACATGTTTCAGGTGGGCAACAATGTTTGGTTGCATTTGCAAAAGGAACGCCTTACCGGAGCCTATCGGAAACTCAAACCACTCTGATATGGTCCTTACACCATTACCAAGGCGGTGGGAGACAATGCATTTGAGCTCAACATTCCCCCATTCCTTGGCCTGCACCCAGTGTTCAATGTGGACCGCCTTTGGCCATACTTTCCACCATTACTAGACACATTCGATGTTATAGAATAGCTCACACCACTAGAGTTAAATCCAGATTGCATGGAACAAGCTGCAAATGATCAAATCATGGACACGAAGGTCAAGCACACTCACCAGCAGAAGATCCAACTGTATCTAGTTTTCAAAGTAGGCCAACTCCTTCACTAAGGAAAGTGGCTCACCAAGGACCAAGTTCAGCAGAATTTTCCTCATCTCATGGAGGAACTCAATTCATTGGCGAACATTGCTTCCTAAGAGGGGAGGAATTATCCATGTGGATATTGGTGGCCACCCGTTGATTCCACTTGGACCCCCACCATTGTTTCTTTTAGTTTTTCAGTTTCCTTATTTTGAGCATAATTTACTATTTTTGGCAGTTTTTCGGATCCTGAACTTCTGGAGCCATTTTTAGGCCCTAAATGATGTTTTTTTGGAAACACTAGGATTAACATGGGTCCATGGACTGATGTTGCTTATCCAAAAGTTTTAGCCCTTGTATAGATCATTCTAACGAGGTATTGTGCATGTCAAACGGAGAGCGTATGCCAAAGTTATGACCCCGTGAAGTTGATGTGCTAATTTACCCAAAACGAGGTCCATAGTTTGGCGCTTCATCTCTAGGGTTAGGGTTTTGAATGTTTAGGGTTTTCCATTGTTTCTCAACAATAAATATGCCTTCGAGCCTCATTGTAAGATAGTTCAAAGGCATGTAGCCACCACATCTCTCCTCAGAGATAAGCTACCATCACTCGAGCTAGTTTATTTCCATTTCTGTTTATAAGAATATTTCAGTATTTTACATTAAAGAAATGAAGTATTGTTTTTTTGCATCTCTGTATTTATGGTTGTCTCTATAATTTGTTGCATTCCTGTTTAAATCTAGATCACAAACATATAGCTTGTAATAATGACCCAATAAAAGGATATATTTATAGTAGGTATTCATGGACTAGATAGAGAAAGGTCAATAGTGTGGGGCCTTTTGAGATTATTTAACAAGTTTCCATGAGGGATATTGGAAGCACTATTTTCTGAGCATTGAATTTCCCCTACTGCTAACTATATTTTCCTGTCACTTTTAAGCCTACATAGGGCATCCATTTCATCATATTGTCTCTAGAATTCACTTAAACACATATGCTTATCCATTTTCAATTTGTTTGTTACTTTCACATAAATATTTTTTTATTAAATAGTTGATCAAATAAAAAATATTGGAAAAATAGTTTGATTATTTGATAATAATTATTCTTTTCTTCACTTCAAAAACTTTTACAAATTTCTTTCATAAAATTTCAGTTGATGAAACTTGAGCTTGTATAGAGCACGAGTTTGGAGAGCTTCAAGTGATAAATCAAGGATTTCTTGCAATGTAGTAAAAAAAACATAGCATAAAAGCCAATAAAATAAGAAAGACATATAAATTATTTTTAGGATTTATAGACAAATCCCACTCTTACTTTCTCCATATAATTGTTACATATAATAACAACTTACTACTTTACAATGCCCCTTATTTAATATGATCATATTCATTGAGCATAATATGAATCATTGTGGTACAAAATCAAATTATTTGATGTGATCACCATGATCATTAAACTTATTACAAAAGATAACCCGAAACAATAATAATAATTTGATTTGGTGCATGGAAGTTTATTTTACAAACTATTTCAATCTTCTATTATGAAAATGACATGGTTTCCTTTCTTAATGCCATCTAATGGAAAATTTTCATGCCCGCACAAAACAAAATTACCCCACATGAAAAGCATGGATTACAACTTAACATAGGTTATTAAGATGTTGGAGTTGGTGAAACACCCCTATATTTTCTACCTTTAATGTTGACTATTTTTAGACATGCACCTATTATTGGATCGAATGCCTATGGAAGCCATTTTTATACTTTTGTGATTATGTAATTAGTTTAATTATTTTTAATACAATAAATAAACTATTTGGAAAAAACTCAAGAAAAATTAATAGAATTAGAATATATCTTGCCATGTTGGGAAAACATTGTTGGTGGTGAGGGCCACATGATGGACCTTCCCTAAAATCTCCTAAAAAACTTTAGGAAAACAATAATTATAAAGAATTGATTTAACACAATTGGAGAGGAAGATTGTGTTAGATCACTTAGTAGGAGAAAGATACTAAGTAGGATGGAATAAGGCATCATGGAAGAAAAAGGAAAGCTTTAAAGAAAAATGGAAATATTATTTTTCGAAAGAAAAAAAGGCCTAGGAAAAAAGGTTGGCAAACCTTAATGAGGACACTGCTAAAACTTTGCTGGCAAGAAATATGTAAAATGAACCACCTAGGAATCAAAGGGGTTGTTGATTCTAGCAGGAAGAAGATCTTAGCTCGGTGGGAATTAGAAGAGGCAGTTCATGGTTAGGAGGAATGTGTTTGTTCTTGAGTGCTTTTGAAAGCAGTTTTTATGGTTAGATTCTAGATGATGTTCATCATCAATATTGCATGGTATATACTATGTAGGTTGTATATTGATGACTGAAATGCATGCCTTTGACATAAGTATATGATCAACCCTAGATGTTTAGCATAAAGACTCTTTATTCAGTTAATGTTAATAATATGTAGATTTTCTTAGGGACACATGGAAAAAGAAATGGATGTTATGATTATAAGTAGAATATGAAATTTTATTTATGCATCCTAGAAAAAATAAAAGTTTATGTAAATACCATAGTTCTATATGAGTAAATATGCCTTACAAATCATCATATATTCATAGAATAGAACCTATGGATCAATGATGTCTACGTAGTTATAAGAGTTGGAGAAGAGTATAAAACATAGTTGGTTTGTTATTATTAAATGTATATTGGTATGGAAAAAACTAGATCTGCATGTCTAATTATATATATCTATTGACCTTGTTAAATGATGTTTCCTTCTAAGCATGTACGAGAAGAAGCATTTACAGATAGGAGAGGTAATTGAAATGGGAATATTATGGCTATTTAGACGTAACCTTGAACACTTTTCCATGAGTTAGCCATGAAGAGAAGTCGCAGATAGAACAAATTTATGCTAACACTACATATATGTGAAATGTTATGCCAAGGTTTCTTATTCGAGATAATTTTTGAAGGCGATGGGTTTCACAACTTCCCATAAGACATTAAATTAGTAACCATTTAACTGTTACAGGATGTCTCTCCTAGTTTTACATAGGAGCAATTAATTTGGAGATGTCAAGCTTAATGGGTTGGGTATTAACTATAAGGAATCAAGTTATCAAGGTCGTAAACATTAAGCAAGATAAACTAGTTTTTTTGTAAAAGTCATGCTAATATAAGTATGGCTCGAGCTCAAACATTTTACACATTAAATTATACATTGAATCTTAACATATATCAATTGTTCAAGAATTCGCATGGGTGAGTCCTAATGAATGCAAAGGTGTTGCCCTTGTGATTAGATAAATGATCACACTACACAGATTAATTCAAGGAAGGTAGAGGAAACCACAAGGTACAAAATAACACAATTACCAAAACAATATTTACCATCACATATTGATAATTGAGCTCAACCACAAGCTAGGATAGTTAAAGGTTGAATCATGTGTTATTCCATACAATCTTATAAGTATAAATATAAGGATGCTAAATAGTTAAAGTAAACATTGAGTTCTAATTTAGTTACTTAAAAATAAGTGTTGTAAAGAAGAAAATAGAAGTGTTGTAAATAAGAGATAGTACAAGTTATCAAAGGTTTTTTTTATTTTCAGAAGTTTAAGCTACTTCATGAGAAGATAAAAAAAAACAAAAAACCAAAATGATAGAATCGACCTAAGATGAACATTTACGAGGTAATTCAAAAGAAAATGAAAATTGATCAAAACCCATAACATTGGTAATGGGCCACCACCCTTATCTCTGAGGAGTATTACAGGTATACAAGGTTAGTCATGTAAAATAGGTTATCACTTCTAATTCAAAGTGATCATATCTAAAAACTATGTGGGGGAGGGGGGAGGGGGAAAGGAAATGGTACATAAATTAAAAGATTCAAACCTAGTAGCGAAAACCATCCCTTTGACTGATCGGTTCCAACCCTAACCCCCTTATTTATGTAATAGGGTCGAGTCATAGTTATAGTTAGTTAAAGAGTCAATAAATCCCATATTAATAATTGCAAGTGGTTGAACCACATTTGAAGAATGGGAGCATAGTTAGTTGCAAATGGGCCATGGTATTAGATAGATGGTATTAATAAGAACCATGGTATTGACCCATGGTATTGCATGTATGAATCCTATACAAAGGATAGACACTCCCCTTGAGGAGTGTCGTGTCTTATTTTGTAATTGAGCCCAGCTCTATTAGAGGTTGCCCCCTCAAAGAGGCAAGTGAACATTGATTTCCTTTCTGAATAATAAAATACATGCTGTTATTTCTTATTGTTCTATGTTCTGGTTATATTTCTTCACATATTTGGTATTTTGGTATCTTATCATAGGTCAAGAGCATAACAAGTGGTCTTAGAGCACTTTCCGGGGCTGGTGGGATCTCCATTTTTAGCAGATTTTTTTTTTTGGATAGAGACATGTTCCAGCATCTTTAAACCATGGGATCTATCGTTGAGCACATAAACCTATGGATTTGGGGAGACATGCACACATAAAATACAAGAGGTGGTCATGCTTATTTGACTCCCTTATAACCCCTATGGGTACCCCTTCGAGTAGTAGTGCATTAGACAGAACCGCACACAGACTGTCTTCCAAGTACCCTCTAGGTATATCGGAAGCCCCCTAGGCTCTCTTGTAACCTTGCCATAGATAAACCGTCCACCGCCTTGCTATTACAGTACACTGAGGATAGCACTCGGGGAGATTACTCACACGTACAATAGGGTAGTGGTGTTGTACGGCTAAGGGTACAATTGATCCTCCTTGGTTAGTACCCTAAAATATTGGGCCGAGTACTACTGTCGAACCCTTATGTATATTGTGATCTGTAGCACCTGACACTCCTTGAGACCATAGTTCCCTTGTCTCTCTCAAAATCATGCATCATCTTTGCCAGATCAGATCTAACAAGTTGGGTTCTGTCGCAGCTGCAACAATCAGTTCTCCCATTCAGATCACTTAGATCCACCATTCAGATCTATCAGATCCGCCAATCATATCTGTCAGATCTGCCATTCAGATTTAGCAGTTTGGGTTTTGTAGCAGTTGCAACAATTAGATACGCCATTCAAATCTTGTAGCAGGGGTTAGATCACTGCCACATTCCTACTCATACTCTATAGTTGAGGGTTTTTCCAACAGATCTGACTATTTATTTGGCTTCTATACTTGAGCATGATTCTCGCAGGACATTGGGCATAATTAAATTTTCTAGGAATCAGCTATTGCAGTATTCCTAAGCAAGGAGTAAAACTCCTTTTGGAGTAAAATAAAAAAAAAAAAAAAAAAAAAAAACTGAGACCCTCCAGAGACACTTATAGGAGACCTAGCTCATAAGAATTAGGTCGACGGGTTGAGCAAGGTGGTACCATTCACTTGTCAGTGTCAAAATTTTGGGTGGTCCCAAATTTTTTTCACAGTAACGACAAGTGCACAGAATCAGTACAAACCAAAGCTCAAGCTATGGCCAATGAGAAGATCAAAAACCTTGAACAAAAGTTGGAGGCATTAACGAAGCAAAACCAGACCTTAACTAACACAATCACAAAGGGCAAATCGAGGGAACGATCAGAGGCATATGATTTTAATGAAAGCCTTGAGGGCAAGTGTAGCCATTCTCTTCACTTCTATGGAAACCACCAATAGTCCCAGCTTCGACCACCCAAGTTGGAAATGTATAAATTTGATGGCTCTCATCCAGCCATATGGCTAGCACAAATGGAGCAATATTTCACATTGAATCACATCATAGATGATGCAACTAAGCTAAGTGTGGGAAGCTTGTACTTGGACCAACGAAGATGGCAATGGTGGCAGTGGCATCAACGCTACTATGTAATGCCATTGACTTGGCAGATATTCTCAAAAGCCCTTTCTGATCACTTTGACCATGAATCTAACTTTTTGGGTCATCTTACTAAGCTCCGATAGATAGGCACAGTGCAAGAATATATTAAAGCCTTTGAAGCATTAGCCTTCTGCACAGGAGGTCTAGCAGATGAATTCTACTTCAAATGTTTTATCAGTGGTTTGAAAGACACCATAAAAGCCCATGTTTGACTACAACACCCAGTGTCATGGTTGGCAGCTTGAAAGATAGCTCACGAAGTAGAACACATGTTAGCGACCCAGTCGACTCGTCCAAATTTCATAGCCAAGGGATGCCCCACCCAGGCTTCGAGCATTACCCAAACACTTAAGGTTCAAAAGGTGTCACCAGCAGAAATGGCAGAAAGAAGAAAGCAAGGATTGTGTTACTACTGTGATGAGAAATACTCCCCGGGGCCTAAATGCAAGGAACCCAAATTCTTTCAAATTGATGCTACTGATCACAATTCATCTGAGGAAGCCCCACCATTTGAGGGAATGGAGGAGGAAGATGAGGATAACCAGCTAGACAATGAACTCTCAGCTACCCCTGAAGAAATAGTTATCTCACTTCATGCTTTGGTAGGAATTTCTTCTCCCCAAACTCTCAAAATCAAAGGTTTTATTAAGCATCTCCCTGTAGTAGTCTTGATTGATAGTCGAAGTATGCATAACATTATCCATCAAAGAGTCACTGAAGCAGTACATTGTTTTGTTAGAGCAGTCTCTAATTTCCAAGTCTAGATTGCTGATGGGGGGACAATGAAATGTAAAGGCCGCTGTGAAAATGTTAAACTTCAAATGGGGGATTATCACCTAAAGACCCACATGTTTGCCATCAACATGGGTGGGTGTGACATTGTCTTGGGTGCTGAATGGCTCTTCACACTCGACCCAATCACAATTGATTTCCAGGAGTTATATATGAGCTTCAAGCAGAATAACCACACACATACCCTCCGCAGACTCTAGGCAGGTGCTCCTTCTATCATCAGCTCGCATAGGATGGAAAAATTGTTAAAAAAGGGCCACCATGGAGTTATAGCCAATTTAATACCATCCAAGCCTTTGAACCCACTTCTCTTCATATTCATCCTCAGAAGCAACAGGTCTTAAAAAACCATCTGTAGGTCTTTGACAAGCCTCATCAGCTTCCACCCTCGAGAGGGGAACATGATCATAGCATTACTTTGGTCCAAGGGGCACAACCACCAAATGTGCACCCATATAGATATCCTTTCACCCAAAAGAATGAAATTGAAAAAATCATCAAGGAACTCCTAGAAGTCGGTGTCATTTGTCCTAGCATTAGTCCTTATTCATCCTATGCGGTCATGGTGCTCAAGAAAGATGGGGAATGGCGTATGTGTGCAGACTTCAGGGCCCTCAACAAGCTGACGGTAAAAGATAAATTTCCCATCCCGGTTGTTGATGATTTTCTAGATGAACTAAATGGGGCTCAATTCTTTACTAAGCTCGACCTTCTCTTGGGTTATCACCAAATTTGCATGAAAGAAGTAGACATTCCAAAGACTGCTTTCCAAACTCATGAAGGCCATTATGAATTCCTGGTCATGACATTTGGTCTCTATAATGCCCCATCCACTTTTTAGAGCCTCATGAATCACCTGCTCAAACTATATCTCAGAAAATTGGTCCTCATTTTCTTTGATGAAATCCTTATCTATAGCCTCACCTAGGAAAAACATCTTCAACATGTAGATCTGCTGTTGCAACTTCTCCAGAAGCATAAATTATTTGTCAAATTGTCCAAGTTCTCTTTTGGCATGGAAGAAGTTGAGTATTTTGGTCATATTGTGGGGCGTGAAGGTGTCAGGGTGGAGCCCAAAATGATCTAGGCAATGCAGGATTGGCTTCAACCAAAGGCCTTGAAGAGCTTGAGAGGACTTTGGGTCTCACCGGCTACTATTGCAAATTTGTCTGCAATTATGGTCGCATTGCTAGACCCCTCACTCACTTTCTCAAGAAAAATTCATTCGTCTGGAATGATGAAGCACAACAGGCATTTATAGCTCTCAAACATGCCATGTGTTCCACTCCCATATTGGCACTACCCGACTTCACCAAATCTTTTGTGATTGAATGTGATGCTTCAGGTATGGGTATTGGGGCTATCTTAATGCAAGAAGGTCAACCCTTGTCCTTCACTAGCCAACAACTAAGTGGGAAAAATCTGGGACAATCTACCTATGAGAAGGAGATGATGGCCAACTTACATGCAGTGGATACCTAGCAACCATACTTATTGGGACGGCATTTCCAAATCTGCACAGACCATCAAAGCCTTAAATATTTTTTGGAGCAATGCATATCCTCACCACAACAAAATAAATGGCTAGCCAAAATGCTGGGATATGATTATGAGATAATTTACAAGAAAGGGCGAGAAATGTTGTAGCAGATGCTTTATCACGCCAATTTGAGGAGGAAAGCACCCTGCTAGCAATCTCTCTTCCCATTCCAGAGTGGTTTGAAGAGGCTTGCAAGAAATGGTTTTCACATCCTTTTCTCTCCCAACTCATTAATAAATTGTAGGTGGATCCAAATTCCACAACAGGCTACTCTTGGTAGGATGAGATTCTTTGCTACAAGGACAATATAGTGATATCACCAACATCCACCCTCAAAAGTCGCATTTTGGCAGAGTTTCACTCATCTCCCACTACAGGCCATTTAGGCTTTCAGAAGACTTATGCTCGCACTCAACATTCATTCTTTTGGACAGGCATGAAAGAGGACATTCTTACTTTTGTAGCTGAGTGTGATGTGTGTCAGCATCACAAAGGAGAAATAGTCAAATCCCCCAGCACATTACAGCCATTGCCCATCCCTACCTCAATATGGATGGAGGTTTCTATGGATTTCATTACGGGTCTTCCAAAGTCAAGCAAAAAGTCAGTCATCATGGTGGTTGTGGATAAACTTTCTAAGTATTCTCATTTTTGCGCCCTACCCCACCCTTTTACACCAGCTTTGGTGGCTCAATCTTTCATGGACCAGATCTTCAAATTGCATGGCATGCCCAATTCCATTGTGTCTAATCTTGACCTAATCTTCACTAGTAACTTTTAGCAGGACCTCTTCAGGCTATAAGGTACCCAGCTACAACTTAGTACTTCCTATCATCCCAAAACTAATGGTCAAATTGAAGCAGTCGACAAATGGCTGGAGACCTACCTCAGGTGTTTCACTTCAGAAAAGAAACATCTATGGGTACAGTGGTTACCTCTAGCCGAATGGTGGTATAATGCTAACTATCTTGCCACCACCAAAATGACTCCATATGAAGCAGTTTATGATCAACTCCCTCCTTCAACTACTTCTTATATCTAGGGATGCTCGAAGGTACAAGTAGTGGATCAACTCCTACAGAACCGTGCAACCATGCTGGCCCACCTCAAAGATAATCTCCATCAAGCTCAAAATCGCATGAAGAAACAGGTAGACTAACATCGTTCAAAGCGAAAATTTCAAGAAGGGGATTAGATATTCTTGAGGCTGCAACCATATAAGCAAACATCACTCAAAGACAAGGCTTGTTAGAAATTATCTCCAAAATTCTACGGACCATATTAAATACTTCAGCGCATTGGAGAAGTATCCTACAAGATATCCTTGCCACCCACTACAAAAATCCATCCTATCTTCCATGTCTCATGCCTCAAGAAAGTGGTTGGGAACCATTGCAGAATTCAAACCAGTCCACCGGAATTGAATGAAGAAGGTTTAATCTGGCTCCAACTTAAACAAGTTCTTAACACGCGAGAATGACACCTGCTTTTATGGGGGAGGGCATGTTAGGGTCCAACCTTAACCCCTTTATTTATGTAATAGGGTTGAGTCATAGTTATAGTTAGTTAAAGAGTCAATAAAGCCCATATTAGTAATTTTATGTGGTTGACCCGCATTTAAAGAATGAGAGCACAATTACTTGTAAATGGGCCATGGTATTAGATAGATGGTATTAATAAGAACCATGGTACTGACCAATGGTATTGCATGTATGAATCCTATATAAAGGATAGAGACTCCCCTTGAGGAGCGTCGTGTCTTATTTTGTAATTGGGCCCAGCTCTATTGGAGGTTGCCCCCTCGAAGAGGCAAGTGAACATTTCTTTCCTTTCTGAATAATAAAATACATGATGTTATTTCTTATTGTTCTGTGTTTTGGGTATATTTCTTCGCATATTTGGTATTTTGGTATCTTCTCGTAGGTCAAGAGCATAACATTGACTAAATTGAGGGAAAGTAGGCTTTGGGCATTGCTACAATGATCATAAACAAAAATTTAAATGAACTAATACAATAAATCAAATAAGAAGAATTAGAAATGATGAACATATCTCAACAAGTAATTCCAAAACTAGGACACTCACAAGTAGGATTCCTATCTTTATAATTTTAAAGGTAATTAGGTACAAATATAACCATGGGTGAGGAAATTTTATAATTAAGAATAAAAGGTTAGACACAAAGTTAAAAATAAAATTGGATTTAACATTATAAGAGTTTAAAAAGGAGATTACAAAGGCGAATATAGTTGGAAATTTCTTCATTTAGTAGTAATTTTTTTTTTTTAGTAAAACATTCTTGCCTTAATTGTGTGTTTTTAGGAATAATTAGCCATAGACAATGGATTTTGTATTTGCATTATCCTCTGATTATAAATATTACAATATTATTTGCAATAACCTATGATTATAAATATTACAATATTACAAGTGATCATGGCAACATTGCAGCAAATTTTGTCACTTAAAAGCAAAAGTTAATTTTTTTTACAACTTATATTATATTGGAATGTTGTAATGTTTATGAAATTCATTGATTTTTATATGTTCTAGTTTACTTTTGGTTGAAATTTTTTCAATCTATTTAAACCCTTATACCACTATAGATATTATTGATGAAAAGGCATCAAAATTCCTACATGAAGTATGGGTTATTTAAATATATTTGAATATTAAAGGGATTATATTTAATATATTATGTTAAATTGTTTAATATGAAATTGAATTGTTTTAAATTAATCATCCTTAATAATTTATGTACTTCTATTTTATTTAATTATATTTTTTTCTAAAATATACTTCATTGTGAAATAATAAATAATTTTCAAAATATATCATTATTTATTTTTATGTATTAATAACATTAAAATTTAAAAAATTGTTAACTAAATGTAGTTAATATTTGAGTATTAAATCATAACTACCACAAAAAATATAACTTATTTACCTATATCTCATCAAAATTATGGCTTATCTTTTTACTTTAAAAATAAATGAATAAAAAGCAATCTCCCTTAATGAGTGTGCATGTGATGGTACATACACATGATAAAATATTTTAATATGGTATCAAGAGTTATTAAAACCCTTAAACATACAAGCTTCAGTAACTTTGAATCAATCCAAAGTTGTATATGGACATTAGAATGATTAAGGGTTTCATGAAGTGTTAAAATGATTTCTTGAAGTGGTTTAATTAATAATGTTTGGAAACAAATTTTTGTTTAAACATCTAATGAAATTTTATATGTCATTTATAGTTTATTTTTTGTAGCATTTGCAGTTTTAGACATATTTCCTCATCAAATTTACTAAGAATTTGATAGGGATTTGTTGAAATCACAAGTTTAAGTTGCAAACTCTCCACAATGTGGTTGTCCCGTAGGTTTCTTAAGGTAATAAATCCATATATGTAGTCAAAAAAGCATTTAAAAAAATAAAAAACATCTTTTCTCTTATACTTCCATACTTCCCATTATCCTTTCTTTCCTTAATTCATTTGTTTCCCAGCTTTAGAACGATCAAATACAACCAGGACTTGACTCTAGTGACACAAAACACTATAAAGTATCACAACAGTAGTACTCTCGAAGTGTAACACCTCCCATTTTCAAGAACTTGAATTGTTATGTAATAACTACAAAAACATATGCTCATAGGCGATAACCATGATTATGTGAATGTTTATATTTTATTAATAAAGTTATTAATGTTGTGATCTTGAGTTTGGAAAATTCATTGATTACCCCGAGAAAAGAGGAGGAAACTTGCCAAAATCTGAGAGGGATTAGATTCTCATGATTTTTCCTAAAGCGAAATATATATAGAAATATATATATATGTGTTAATCCTGTAGAAGATAAAGACCGGTAATAAAACCGATGCAAGTGGAAAAGAAGGCTTTTAGCTTTAAGGAAAAACATGGAAAAATCCTAGGCTGAGGGGAAACAGAACCCCTGAAGGCAGGACACTACCCAAGAAAAATTTGTGAACATGATAATGATAAATAAGAATTATCAAGGTTGAGTAGAGGTTACTCACACCTGAAAGTTGTCATAGCTCGGGGGGAATCAGACAATTCATGGTTGGGAGGTCTGGTACAGTTAGCCATTGATTTTCCAAATTCAAGATTTCTGGTCAGAAAATTCTTAACTGTGTCTAAATGAATTTAGATTAGATGCATGCGACGTTACATGGGATGAAAGTTCTGGCTATTTATTTTCGTTGGGTGTCATTCCTTACCTGTACAGAGTTGCTGGTTAAATATAATAGTTAAAAGCTAGCAGTCTATTATCTTCTATAGGTGACTGCCTTTCTTAGTTGTAGGATTGTATGTCATTACTAATGGATTGCATGTTGATGATTATTTATCTTTTGTGGATGATTATGATTATGACTTGGAGAGTTGTACTTTAATTAATAGTTGATGCATGTTGATGGTATTTTATCTTTTGTGGATGACTATGCTTTTTAGTTGTAGAGTTGTACATTAATTAATAATTAATGCATACTGATGATTACCTAGCTTATGGATGATATTTCTTACCAGTCATAAGGTTGCATGTTATGTTATATTAGATGCATGTTAAATATGACTAACTTCTATCCTATGGATGATATTTCTTATTGGTTACAGGGTGGCATATTATGTTATATCATATGCAGGTTAAATATGACTAAAATAAATATTATGTTATATCAGTTTATTTAAGGTGTAGGTAACATAATGAGAAATTTTGTTTAGGAAAAGGAACCATGAACCGAGGCATATGAGCCTATTTATCATATGGTCACCCACAGGGGTTGGGTAAATGAAAAAAAATAAATATTGTAAGGGTTTATTTCTTATAATTCAACAAAAAAATTGTATATTGTAATGTTAGAAGAAGACTTTATTTTTGAGTCTGTAAGGTCTCTGGATAGATATTATGTCCCTCAGTTGGGGGACTGTTATAAAAAGGATGTGAATTAAACATCGAGACTCCTTTTGTCCTAGAACTTTTGTGAGTAAAGAAAAATTGGATTTGGAGCAGTATTAATATGAAGAAGCAAACACGTCAATATCAGATAGACAAATCATATATATATATATATATATATATATATATATATATATATATATATATATATATATATATATATATCTGTCTATATGGACTAAAAGAAGACCATAACTGAGTTTTCGGGGTCTACCTGGATATACAAATGAACGAATAATATTAGTATCTAGTACTGTATACTCATAGTCTGTTTGTTCATTAATATGAAAATCTGATTACCAAAGATTCGAGTTAATAACTAGATAAAGGAAAATGAAGCAATCTCTAGAAACTACTAAAACAAATCTCTAGAAGAAAATTATATTATCCCTAAAGGAAAAACTACAGCGATTGCTACTGTATAAACCAAAAGGTCTTAAGAACATTTGCATAACCATTAGTAGACATAGGTTAGGATACCTTCTAGATAATTCTAATAAATTTTATGCTATAAATTCAATAATGACAGTGAGATATAATTTGTATAATAAAGAGTGCTATCTCAAAAATGTTAAACCATAAATAAGATCACCAGTAGAACATAACTTCTCTTTGACAACACACGTTGTTTTAGTTTACACCCAAATCAAATATTGCATAGATAAACCATAAAACAGTTGAAAGAATATGAGGATTTATATAAACATACATCCAATACAGGCGAATCAAATCAAATCTCACAAATCAAAGGTAGAGATAACTCTTTCAATGTCTAGTAAAAAATATGCTAAGGGTAGACCAGAGAAATCTCGGTGCCCTTCCAGAAGCCTTATACATGTAGCTAAATCACTGAATCCTTCAGTTTAGGAAACCAAAAACTAGAAGATTGAGAATGGAAACTATAGTTAAGCTAATCTGGAAGCCTGAGAGCCAAATCGGCTTCTTCAGGTTATAGCCAGATCGAGCTCTGCAAGTCGCAGAATGAAAACAATGGGTTTAAATCCACAAGCAGCGAGACCTAGTTCAGTGGAAATCACCAACATGTTCAGTAGACAAGCCATGAGAGTTAGATACTTAAAGATTTCGCACTGGTATTACAAAATCATCAGGATGGGTGTACCTGCGATAGAAAGAAATATAGCATCAATAGATTTACAGAAGTTGGGATTAGATGATGATTAAGTGATAGTAATTTTGTCATGAGAAAAGCAGTGGGTAAGAGGGTTTACCTGTAGAGTCCATGTGACCCTAGCACCACCGTAAAACATGCATGAGGAATCACATAGAAAGGGGTTGGAATGCTAAAAACAAAAGGAAAAGAGAAAGTAAACAACAAGAAAGCAATACCCTAACTATTCAGGAGAGGACTTACCTGAGTCTATGGTAGCCACTACCCAATGGAGACGTGTTGGTGGAGAAACTCATGTATTCTTTTGTCAGTAGGAAAAGAACTAGTGATAATTAACCGGAGGGCGACATTAACTGTTGCAAGAAGAAAGAAATTGAATGCATAAAAAAGGAGCCTCATCGTAGAGTTACCTATCTTGCCTGGGGTGGTCACCTAACAGAGAAAGGTACATCGTTCCTAAAGCCAAACCCCTTCCCTCCATTTTTCTCTGAAGAATGCATAAGTAAATAGTAACACAGTCAAGAAGATAGACAAATGAGATTAGGGTTGATTGAGGAGATCTGAACTATAAATATAATGGAGTGAATCTAGAGCATTTAAGAGGTTTCTTGACCCATGAGAAGTTGGTTTGTGTGCCCACGTGATGGGTGTATAGTGTCTAGTCCAATGGGAATAAATGAACAACAAAGGGTGGTGGGAAAGTATGCCACAGCTAAGTAAACAACAAGAAATCATTACCCTAACTATTCAAGAGAGGACCTACCTGAGTCTATGGTAGCCACTATCCAATGGAGACGTGTTGGTGGAGAAACTCATGTATTCTTTTGTCAGTAGGAAAATAACCAGCGATAATTAACCGGAGGGAGACATTAATTGTTGCAAGAAGAAAGAAATTGAACGCATAAAAAAAGAGCCTCATCGTATAGTTACCTATCTTGGCTGGGGTGGTCACCTAACAAAGAAAGGTGCATCATTCCTAAATCCAAACCCCTTCCCTCCATTTTTCTCTAAAGAATGCATAAGTAGATAGTAACACAGTCAAGAAGATAGACAAATGAGATTAGGGTTGATTGAGGAGATCTGAACTATAAATATAATGGAGTGAATCTAGAGAATTTAAGAGGTTTCTTGACCGATGAGAAGTTGGTTTGTGTGCCCACGTGATGGGTGTATAGTGTCTAGTCCAATGGGAATAAATGAACAACAAAGGGTTGTGGGATAGTATGCCACAGCTAGATCTGTGATACGATATTAATTGTATACCACAGTTGCATAAAAATAATCAACAAGTGTCACCACCACTATAACATAAGTACCATTAACCACCATATAACACTTAATCACCATTAGAAACTTAGCCTCATAGTTAGGCGGATCTTGTCCATTAATTCACAAATAGTCGCATCGCTAAATATGGAAGCGGGGACTTAGGTGTGGTGAATTAGTGAGGGGGGTGGAAACTCTTTAATAATAGAGATTAGATAGATGTTTGAGTAAAAGGTAAATACATCAATAATAATAATAATAAATCTTGGGCGCAAATTAGGTTCGTTACACGAAGAGTGTGTAACATGTCTCGTAAAAATTTCATGTAATAAAAGTTAATAAAGGAAAAATAATAACCACATTTATGAGACACTTATTCCAAGCTAAATGTTGGGCAAGACAATCTAGTGTGGGTTTTCATTGGTTTATTATGGCTAAGTAAATTGGCAAAGGCAATGGCTAAGGATTTGGTAAGACGAAATGGCATTTTTGGCACATTTATTTATGAAAAGGATGGAAAATAGGAGAAAAGGAAGGTGAAATGTTGCAGGTTGCATGTGAGGAGGAAATTGAAGGAAAATAATGGAAAGTGAAGAAAATATAGGCCTAATTGATAAAAAGGATTTTTAGGATCAGTTGGTACCTTTTGTGAGTTCATTTTTTAGCTCTCCCATTATTCTCTCTCTCTCTCTCTCTCTCTCTCCTGGACACTTTGAGTTTTCTTGAAGCACTTTGGAATCGCAACAAGAAAGGCAAAGAAGGAAACAGAAAGGAAGGAGCAAGCAAGGAAGAGTAGGATCAAGTAGTTGTAGTAGGATTCTTTGCAGGTATCAATTTGCATGTATGTTTTTGTTGTTAGATTTGGCATGCATATTATTGCATGTGGTTCTTTTGTTGTTATGGAATGGGATTTCCCAGGTGTGAGAGTGTTTTCATCCTAACCTTATCATTTTTGGATTTCCATGTTGTTATGGGGTTCTCATGTTTTGTTTGAGTTGGATTTTCGAATGGATTCGAAGCTGAGTGAGGTGGATCTATGAATGATAGAGCACATGGCCAAGTAGCCCCTGAACCAGACCATGGGTTGTGATAAAGCTAGATTTTTTGTTGCCTCGATGGGCCTAGAAATCCTCAACTGGTGAATGGCAGGATATATTGTAAAGCCTAGAGGTCGTTTCCTTGGTTGTGGTAAAGCCTAAGAGACTAGGAGAGAGGAAAACTCCTCATGTGTAGGAGGAAAAATTGAGTGGAGTCCATGATTTTTTTGGCCTAGTGGTCTAGTGGAGATCATGGTAAAACATGTTATTACATGTTTATTGTGTTGGCCTAGTGATCTACTGTGGATTATGGTAAAGTATGGTTTCTATCGATGAAGGTGAGGTGGTTTATCCTGAGGATTCCCTGGTTAGAATTTTTGGTTTGGGTCCCACATTCATGATTGGAATATGGAATGGGGGTGAATGGCTAAAGAGAGAATTGGCTCAACCATTCTATGTCGAACTTGGTAGTCCCATCCTAGGTTGTCTTTTGCATTCATTAATAAGAGGTTATTTCCTTGATATCTTATGTATAAATGTACTAGTTTATATGTGGATTATATGGCTGATGTACCATTGATATTTCTATTGTTATTATGTTGGTTATAAGCATGTTTTTTTTACAGTGGTGATGTATGGCTTTCCTCATGTTTTAATTTTTAAATGAATGAACAATGTATCTATGACCTAATAGATCATAATGAAACTAATGATATAAGGGAAAAATGCTTCTTATCGATTCTCGGATAAGTATGATGCCCCTATGCTCAGATTTGTTGTTTACTTATATAGATTACATATTTCTGACACGTTTGACGAGACGCTTATCATGGCTAGTATGGGTCCAGTCAAGGGTAATTGAATTTGTATCATAATTACCTTGTTACCTTTTTGTTTTGAAGGTGTCATTTATTTCTGGGCAATGACCTAGGCTCTGGACCTGAAAAAGTGGCTCAAATCCTGGGGATGCTGGCACAACACTAAAAAGATAGTCCCTGGATGCTGGCATACTATGTTGTGGGAGTGTCTAGAGCCTTCTAGATGCATGAATGCCCATACAGTTAGAGTATCTAGGGTTTAAATGGTTTAAAAACTTAGTGGGACCGAGGGGCTGGTTGGCTCAAAGGTTGGGCTGGTTCCTAGGAGTACTCTTCCTAATGTGGAGGGTCTTTATGTTGTGCCTTTGTCGATTCCACTTCCTTAAGGTCACATAGGAGAATGAATCCCACTATAGTAGTTTCTATTCACATGCTTACCCTAGTTGGCCGGTTACTTGGGTAGATGTGGGAGGAGGGTGTTACAGAGTGGTATTAGATCATGGTCCATGCCTTGGACTCGATGGGCAGTGTGTGTTTTTCATGCATTCATTCATTTTCACATGTGTTAATCATCTTGTGCTTTATATGCTTGTTGCATATTCATGGTGTCGGTCATGGTTGTAGTGATGTCACCATGTGAAAGAGGATGTTTTTGTTAGTAGCTAGTGCTTATTCAATGTTTCCATCACTTGCGTCAAATGTGAAATATGCTCCTCCTAGGTAGCACTATATACTAGTATATCATCCAGATAGACAACAACAAATGATTCTATAAAAAGGCATAGTACATCATTCATTAATATCATAAATGTATGCGTAAATCATTTTCCGGATTCATATCACATTAGGTTTGTTGTTGTGATCAACGTTTTGAACCAGCAACGGTGGTTCATCATCAAGACGAGAAAGATTTATGAAAGACTAGTCTACCATTTAGTTCAATAAATAGATGTTCGAGATGAAGCGCAGACATCAATCTTAAGGAGTAATAATTTAATTATTAAATTAAAGTTTACTTTAATTTAATAACTAAATTATAACTTTAATTTAATAATTAAATTATTACTCCTTAAGGTTACCGTTGGCTCTTCATATCAAACATCTATTTGTTGAACTAAATGGTAGACCAGTCTTTCATAAATATTTCTCATCCTGATGATGAACCAACATTGTTGTTTTGAAACGTCAATCACAACAACAAACCTAATGTGATATGAATACGGAAAATGATTTACACAAAGATGAGGATCGCAAAAACTTGAAATCTAAGATACTCATAAATGTATTTTGTGCTTTACATAGGCCAAATGACATAACTAAACACTCATACAATCCTTTCCTGGTTTTGAAGGCGCTTTTCCATGTATCCTCTTCTTTGACTCAAACTTGGTGATATCCAGACTTCAAGTCCAACTTGGGGAAATATTTTTCTTGTTACAAATGATCTAGCAGATCATTCATCCTGGGCAGGGGGTATCTTCTCTGAAGTATGATTTTATTCAATGCCCTATAATCTATAAACATCCTCCCAGGCCCATCCTACTTTGGAAAAATGATGATGGTGACCCTCATGGTGATGTACTCGGTCGAATGACACTCTCTTCTATTAGCTATTGCAACCTTTTCTTCACCTCACTTTCTTTTATAAGAAACTTCTTGTACATCCCAATATTTGATAATGGGGAGTCTGGAAATAGTAAATCTCATGCTCCACTTCTCTCTTAGGTGGTAACTCTTTATCTTCTTAGAACACATCCTTGTATGCTTATAACAAGTCCTACAATTGTTGTTTCTATTTCTTAATGAACCCCTCGAGGGATTCCTTGTTGCTTATTGACTCATCTTCAGACTGAATTTCTCTTAAAAACAATAAAACATACTTCTTGCTAGAACTAGTCAATTTCTTCGCTTGGTTGACACTTACTAGTGAAATTTTTTACTTGCATTTATGCGCATTGATCATGAATTACTTTCCATCCTTGATGATTCGATACTGGTTAGCTCTCCTCATGAATATTGTGTCATGCATGTAAATTTATGGACTCCCAAAAATGACTCCACATACATCAAGGGGAACCACATCGAGATCTCCTTCATTAATAAAATCAGCACTACTAGCAAATCTAATTTTGCATTGTTTTGTTACCTTTAGCTCTGCATCCTCATTTACCCATCCCAGTGGATATGGGTTTGGATGATCACTAACTTTCAGCCCCAACTTCCTGACAAACTTTGCTGTAGTGAGATTCACATATGATACTTAGTCAAGCAAAGCATCAATATTTGTCTTCTTGACCTGTACCTTTATATGGAAGAGTTTGGTCATTTCTTTCTCTTCTTGTTGTTGAAGTCTACTTAGATTCACCTCCTTCTGAAATGATGTCCAAGCAATCTTCTCATCCACATGTGGGCTCCTTTCAACTTGGTTTCTTGTATCAGTGGCCATGAGATTCTTCTTCTGATAATGTTACTTCTTTCTCTTTTGGTTTAGCTCTGGATGCAACTTCCATCACTTCTCCTCTCTATGGCCATCAATGTTGTAGTGGTTGTAGTGGTTTCTTGTAACACTCCTCCCTTTTGTGCTAAATTATTGTAAACCTAAGATGAGTTAAATCTAGGTGTGATATCCTCCCTTGTGTGTTCAATGATTCTAAACCTAAGCTGAGGAAAGCTAGGCGATATGTAATATGAAAAGAAAATGTGTTATTAAATAAATTAATAAAAGAAATCACTTGGAGGGTGGAGCACCAAGAAAGAGGAGAGTCTTGCCAAATCCCATTGAGGAATGGGATAGAGATGAATCTTTCATGATAAATATTTTAGATGTGATTCTAGATAAGCTTGGATGGATTGGAGATCCATCGGATGGATGGGAGATATAGATCAATCGAACATAAGATCTTTGAGAGAGATAAAGGCAATCTAGTATGAAGAAAAGCCTCATGGGAGATAAAGACGAGTTTTTCAGGAAAATACCTAAGCAAATGGAAAAATCCATAAAAGTGGGATGCCACTAATGGAAACTAAATCATGAAAGAGGGTATTAAATACCCAATGCATTGATCAATTGAGGACAGTTGGTCCTTGGCAAGAACTTCGGCTCAGGGAGAATCAAAGGTGTTCATGGTTGGGTGGTGGTGCTCCTCCCCCAAGTGAGGTTTTAGTTGGTGTCATATGCATGGAATGTTTTCTATGATGATTCTTACTCTCTCTCTCTCTCTCTTTGTTATAGTTCTAGTTTGTTTATGAGAAAAGTTCTTAGGTTTCTTTACCATGAGAATGTTTGAGTGAATTACATATTCTTTTGTATTAATAGATTTAATGGTGTTTTCCTCTAATATGATGAGACTTACTTGCATGGTATGTTCTTTATGTTAATCCTTACTTGTTATGAGGTTAAATCATTTAGATCATATATACTGATGGGTGAATTTATCTCTATTATGGAATGACGGATTTTCTTATGCATGTTACATTCCAATGTGAAGTTAACTATAGAAGTATATTGAGTGGGTAACAATTCTAGTACCCAATCATGGTAGAATTTGCATGTGATAATTATTCATAAATATATTGCCTATGTTGATTTTTTTCTTATGAGAATGATTGTAGTTTTATATGTGTTTTGCTCTTAACCTGCAAAATGATACCCAAATACAGAATATGCGAAGAAAAGATACCCAGAACACAGAATAGCAATGATTTTATTATTCAGAGAGTAATGTTCACTTGCCTCTTCGAGGGGGCAACCTCCAATAGAGCAGAGCTCGACTACAAAACAAGACACAATGCTCCTCGCAGGGAGTCTCTATCCTTTATATATGACTCATACATGCAATACCACGAGCCAATACTGTGGGTTTTATTAATACCATCTATCTAATACTACGACCCATTTGCAACTAACTGTGGTTCCATCATTAATTGCGGATTAACCACTTACAATTATTAGTATGGGCTTTATTGACTCCTGATTGTGACGTGATCCCATTACATAAATAAGGGGGTTAGGGTGGGACCCTAACATGCCCTCCCCCTTAAGACTAGCCTTGTCCTCAAGGCTGAAGCTGCAGAAACTGCTGAAGAATAGTGGCTGGTTCCCAAGTTGCATCTTCCAGAGAGGTGTCTTTTGATTTTACGAGGACTTCCTTAATCATGTGAACGCGCAGTTGCTTGTCTCATGTGTCTAGGACCTATTCGGGTTGAAGCCAGATGGACCCTTCTTCGTCCAATTCAGGTAGACTGGTCTGAATTCTGCAATTATTCCCAATTACTTTCTTGAGGCATGAGACATGGAAAACTGGATGGATTTTTGCAGTAGGTGGCAAGGCCAACTTGTAAGCCACTTCTCCAATGCGCTGAAGTACTTGATATGGTCCGTAGAATTTGGGAGAGAGTTTCTGAAACCCCTTGTCTTTGAGGGATGTTTGCTTATATGGTTGGAGCCATAAAAAGACCTGATCCCCTTCTTGAAATTGGTGCTCTGAGCGATGCTGGTCTACCTATTGCTTCATGCAGTTTTGAGCTTGATGAAGATTCTCTCGAAGATGGGCAAGCAAGGTTGCGCGGTGTTGTAGGAGTTGATCCACTTCTTGTACTTTTGAGCATCCCTTGAGATACGAAGTAGGTGAAGGTGGGAGTTGACCATATACTGCTTCATAGGGAGTCATTTTGGTGGTGGCATGATAGTTGGTGTTATACCACCATTCCGCCAGAGGTAGACACTGTACCCAAAGGTGTTGCTTTTCTGAAGTGAAACACCTAAGGTAGGTTTCTAGACATTTATTGACAGCCTCGGTTTGACCATCTGTTTGCGGATGATAGGAAGTACTGAGTTTTAGTTGAGTGCCTTGTATTCTGAAGAGTTCCTGCCAAAAATTACTGGTGAAGATCGGGTCGCGGTCGGACACAATAGAAGTGGGCATGCCATGCAATTTGAAGATCTAATCCATGAAAGATTGAGCAACCAAAGTTGGTGTAAATGGGTGGGGTAGGGCGCAGAAATGAGCATACTTCAACAGTCGGTCCACAACCACCATGATGACTAACTTGTTCCCTGACTTTGGAAGACTTGTAATGAAATCCATAGAAACCTCCGTCCAAATTGATGCCGGAATGGGCAATGGTTGTAATGTGCCTGGTGTGTTGATGGTTTCCCCTTTGTGGCGTTGACAGACATTGCATTCTGCTACGAAAGTGAGGATGTCCTTTTTCATGCCTGTCCAAAAAAATGATCTTCTGGTGCGAGCATACGTCTTCTGAAAGCCCGAATGTCCTGCAATGGGAGATGAGTGTAATGCTGCCAAAATGCGACTTTTGAGGGTGGATGTTGGTGATATTACGACTCTGTCCTTGTAGCGAAGAATATCATCCTGCCACGAGTAGCCCTTGGTGGAATTTGGATCTACCTGCAATTGAGAAATGAGTTGGGAGAGCCTGGGGTGTGAAAACCATTCCCTGTGAGCCTCTTCAATCCATTCTGGAATGGGGAGGGAAATTGCTAGCAGAGTACTTTCCTCCTCAAATTGGCGAGATAATGCATCTACTACACTATTGTCTTTCCCTTTCTTGTAAATGATCTCATGATCATATCCCAGCATTTTGGCTAGCCATTTATTTTGTTGTGGGGAGGATAGGCGTTGCTCCAAAAAATATTTAAGACTGTGATGATCTGTGAGGATTTGGAAACGTCGCCCCAATAAGTAAGGTCGCCAGGTCTCGACAGCATGTAAGATGGCCATCATTTCCTTCTCGTAGGTAGATTGGCCCAGATTCCTCCCACTGAGTTGTTGGCTTTTGAAGGCCAACGGTCGCCCTTCCTGCATTAATACTGCCCCAATACCTGTACCCGAAGCATCACATTCAATGACAAAAGATGTGGTGAAGTCAGGTAGTGCTAAGACTAGAGCGGAACACATGGCATTTTTTAGAGCTTTAAAGGCCTGTTGTGCTTCCTCATTCCAGAAGAATGAATTTTTCTTTAGGAGTTGGGTGAGGGGCTTCACTATGCGACCATAGTTGCGGACAAATTTACGATAATAGCCTGTGATACCCAAAAATCCTCTCAAGCTCTTCAAGGTCTTAGGTTGAGGCCATTCCTACATTGCCTGGATCTTTTTGGGGTCCACCTTGACACCTTCACGCCCCACAACGTGGCCCAAATACTCTACTTCTGCCATGCCAAACGAACACTTGGACATCTTGACAAATAATTTATGCTTGCGGAGCAGTTGCAAGAGTAGATCTACATGTTGAAGATGTGCGGCCCAAGTGCAACTATAGATGAGGATGTCATTGAAGAAGACAAGGACAAATTTCCTGAGATATGGTTTGAGAATGTGGTTCATAAGGCTCTGAAAAGTAGAGGGGGCATTACAAAGACTAAATGGCATGACCAGGAATTCATAATGGCCTTCATGAGTTCGGAAAGCAGTCTTGGGAATGTCGACTTCCTTCATGCGAATTTGGTGGTAGCCTGAGCGAAGATCCAGCTTAGTGAAAAATTGAGCCCCATTGAGTTCATCCAGCAAATCATCAACCACCGGGATGGGAAATGTATCTTTGACTATCAACTTATTGAGGGCCCTGAAGTCGGGACACATCCGCCACACCCCATCTTTCTTGAGCACCATGACCACTGGGGATGAATAAGGACTAATGCTGGGACGAATGACACCTGCTTCCAAAAGTTCCTTGATGATGTTTTCTATTTCATTCTTTTGGGTGAATGGATATCTGTATGGGTGCACATTTGGGGGTTGGGCCCCTGGAACCAAGGTGATGCTATGATCATGTTCCCCTCGCAAGGGTGGAAGCTCATGAGGCTTGTCAAAGATCGGCAGATGGTTATTTAAAATTTGTTGCATCTCAGGATGAATTGGTAGAGGCTTGGTTTCGACTACTTGGATGGCATTAAATTGAGCTACAACTCCATGATTGCCCTTTTTTAACAATTTTTCCATCCTATGCGAGCTAATGATAGAGGGGGCTCCCGCTTGGAGTCCACAGAGGGTATGTGTGTAGTTTTTCTACTTAAAAATCATATATAACTCCTGGAAATCCATTGTGATTGGCCCAAGAGTGTGGAGCCATTCAGCGCCGAGGACAATGTCGCAACCCCCCATGTGTATGGCAAACATGTGAGTTTTCAACTGATAATCCCCCATTTGAAGTTTGACATTTTCATAGCGGCCTTCACATTTCATTGTGCCTCCATCTGCAATTTGAACTTGGAAGTTAGAAACTACTCGTACAAAACAATGCACTGCTTCTGCGACTTTTTGATGGATGAAATTATGTGTACTTCCACTATCAATCAAGACTACTACTGGGCGATGTTTAATAAAACCTCTGATTTTGAGATTTTGAGGGGAAGAAATCCCTGCCAAAGCATGCAACGAAATAACTGGTTCATCAGAGACATTGTCCTTTTGGTTGTCTTCTTCTAGCGGCTCATGTTCCTCCAATGGTGGATCTTCCTTTGTTGAGTTGTAGTCAGTGGCATCAATTTGAAAAAATTTGGGCTCCTTGCATTTATGACCTGGGGATTATTTTTCATCATAGTAGTAACATAGGCCTTGCTTTCTTCTTTCGGCCATTTCCGCAGGTGACACCTTTTGGACCTTAAGTGTTTGAGTCGTGTTGTGAGCCTGTGGGGGGCGACCTTTAGCGGAGAAATTTGGGCGACTGTATTGGGCTGCTAATGCACGTTCCACATTACGAGCGACCTTGCAAGCCTCTGTTCATGTGGGAGGGTGGTGCAGTAGGACTTGGGCTTTGATAGCTTCTTTAAGACCGCTGATAAAACATTCTGTGTAGAACACATCTGAGAGACCCCAAGTGCGGAAGGCTAAGGCTTCAAAAGCTGTAATATATTCATCCACTGTACCAGTCTGTCGGATCTTAGTAAGACGACCCAAAAAAGATGATTCCTGGTCAAAGTGGTCTTAAAGAGCTTTAGTGAATTTGGTCCAAGTCTTAAAAGGTCCAGTGAAACGTTGATGCCATTCCCACCATTGCCACCTTTCATTGTCCAAGTACATGCTCCCCAACATAAGCTGAGTCTCATCATCAAAGATGCGATTCAGTTTGAAATACTGCTCCATTCGTGCTATCCATGCCGACGGGTGAGAGCCGTCAAATTTATGCATATCCAACTTGGGAGGTCACTGATTGGGTGGTGGGTGGGTGTGCCAGACATGAGGAGAGTGGCTAGACTCACCCTCATTGTGTTCAGTGCCATTATACTCCTCCTCGTGGGCTGGCTCCTTGCCCTTCGAGACTATTTTCTCGACCATGTTACATAATCCGGTAAGCTGAAGGTGGAGGTTGTGCATTGATTCTTCAAATTTGTCCATCCTTTCATTGGCCATCGCTTGAGCTCTAGTTTCTACCATACACCAACTGGGTTTTTTGAAAATTGGGACCGCCTAAAAAATTTTCACTAAGAAGTGAATGGTACCACCGTGCTTAGCTCATCGTCCTGATTCTGATGGGCTAGATCACCAATAAGCACCCCGAAAGATCCCAGACTCTTTTCTTTTTTTCTAAAAACTCCTAACGGAGTTTTACTCCTTCCTTATCAATACTGCAGTGGCCAAATCCTCAAAATGTCAATGCGGCCAAAAGTCCTGTGAAAATTATACCCCGGTATAGGAACCCTTCACAACGACTCTGAGTTGGGGATCTGAGAGATCTGAATGGCGGATCTGATGGCAGAACAGACTGCTTCTACGGATCTGATGGATCTAATAGATCGGAATGGCTGATCTGCGAACTTGAGACTACGGGACTGATGTCTACTGCTGCTGCACCCCTTTGCACAGGCGGATCTAGAAGAGATGTTGTGTGATCCCCCGATAGAAAAGGGAACTAAGGTCTTGAGGAGTGTCAGGTGCTACAGATCGCAATATACATAAGGGTCTGGCAGTAGTACTCGGCCCAATGTTTCAGGGCTCTGACTAAGGAGGATCGACCGTACCCTTAGCCGTACAACCCGACTACCATATCGTATGGACGAGTAATATCCCTGAGTGCTGTTCTCGATGTACTGTAGCCGCAAGACAGCCGACGGTTTATCTATGGCGAGGTTTCAAGGGAGCCTAGGGGGCTTCCGATATACCCAGAGGGTACGTGGAAGACAATCCGTGCGCGGTTCTGTCTAATGTGCTACTACTCGAAGGGGTACCCACAGGGGTTATAAGGGAGTCCAACAGACGTGACCACCTCTTGTATTTCCTGCATGCATGCCTCCCCAAATCCGCAGGTTTATGCGCTCAACGACAGATCCCGTCGTTTAAAGATGGCGGAACACGTCTCTAGCCAAAAAAAAAAAAATTGCTAAGAAATGGAGATCCCACCGGCCCTGGAAAGTGCTCTGATACCACTTGTTATACTCTTAACCTGCAAAATGATACCCAAATACAGAATATGCGAAGAAAAGATACCCAGAACACATAATAGCAATGATTTTATTATTCAAAGAGTAATGTTCACTTGCCTCTTCGAGGGGCAACCTCCAATAGAGCAGAGCTCGACTACAAAATAAGACACGATGCTCCTCGCAGGGAGTCTCTATCCTTTATATATGACTCATACATGCAATACCACGGGCCAATACCATGGGTTTTATTAATACCATCTATCTAATACTACGACCCATTTGCAACTAACTGTGGTTCTGTCATTAATTGTGGATTAACCACTTACAATTATTAGTATGGGCTTTATTGACTCCTGACTATGACGTGATCCCATTACATAAATAAGGGGGTTAGGGTGGGACCCTAACAATACGTGACTCCTTTCACATTCAAAAGCAAATGCATAATATGTAGTTGTAAACATTAACTGTGTTTATGAGGAGATCATATATAAATATACCTTATCATCTTGCATTTAATAAAGGAATAAAGTATGCTTATAATTTTCTAAAGTGGTGATTTCTTATGCAAGTGGAACAGTTGAGGAGATAATGCTTCTCATTGTATGACGAATGGTTCAATTATCTGTGTTTTCTTATCAATAAGAATGCCTCCACTTAGGCTAATCCTAGCTAGTTATGCATGTGAATGAAAGGTAGACCAATAACATATTGACTATGTCTACAAGACTATGATCATGACATACGACCATGATAGCTACAGTAAACTTAAATTAATATCCATTAATTCTTACAAGAGTTATTTCAAAGTTTTGATGGTTGCATGTCATGATTCGTTCCCTTTCTCCAAGTTGAGATTAAGCTCAAGGGCTAAAATAAGAGTGTGAGATGTGGTTCATTATCTTGCGGTATTCAATAGCTAATATTTTGAGTATAGTTGCATGGATGATTACTATGCATATAATTATTTAATTAACTCAACTTGTGAGTCCATTGGAATTTAAATATAAGTAAAAGAAAATTTTAATTAATGGAGCCTAGTAGCTATTTTTTCGAGGTAGGTCCAAAGGGGTACATTAGAAATGGTATTAGAGTGATCAAGTCCAAACCTTGCAGCCTATGGGACAATTCACGTCTGCAGAATATGAAAGTGGGAAAACCAAATAAGATAAATCACCCCACAATTTAAAATTTGAACATAGGTAAATATTATTTGACTCGCTATAGTAAAATAGAGTCACATTTATATTTTGGTCCACTATATATATAACCTTTCCAAGAAGATGAAAGGAATGGGGTGTTTTACGAAAATTAAGAATACCAATGAATTTCTTGACTTCCTGGGTGAATAGTGAGACAAGTCATCTCTTAAGGTGATACCAGAACAAAAAGTTTGTATCGAGTTTATTTTAAAAGAAGGACTCCATCCAAATAGGTTCCGTCTCTATGAAGGACTGCTCCAAAGGATGTATTGTTGTAGATTTATGAGAGTGTGTAATAAGGACCCCTTAAAATCGAACAGGAAGCATGTGAGAACTCCATGCATTGCTGAAACTAGAGAACATCGAATTTATTCCAAACACCTACCTTGAAGGTTGATACCTCGGGGTCGATATATAGAATATATATATCAGTGTCACAATTCTGTACTTTTGAAGGTAAGGATATTTTGTTGCCAAAGTATTCGTCGACAAATGTTACCTGGGGAGGATTATTTAGTTACTTACTATGTCAATTTCTCTGTTGATTTCCATGTTGCAAACCAGTAGTGAAAAAAAAAAAATATATCTTCACACAAGTGAAACCTTCCCACATTGTTTCAGAATATGTTGAAAGGATGATGAAAACAAGATGCGACTTACGAATAGACTCTTGAATATTTATAAGTGACTTGTCAATTGTGTTACGGGCTTTAAATCCAACATGACAAGACTTGTCAATAGAAGCAGGAGAAGAATGCAACGCATTTTGAAGGGAAAAGTCAATTGTATTCCATGTTGGAAATAAATTGTATAACTCTTTATAGAAAAGTAATTTTCTATATATGCACAAATATAATGAAATTAATTCAATGGATTAGGAATGAAATGATCTGGCTTCCTTTGGACTCCATTATTCACAATTCACCAGCAACTGTAAGTACCAAATTACTATGTAGAAAAGGCCTCCAAAGAAATGAGTCTTTCAGCCAGAGTTCTGAATTCAAAAATTGGGTTCAATCTCTCAATGAGGAATGCAATGGAAGAAATGTGTGATGCCCCACACATTGTCTTTTTATCTAGGATTGGATATTGAATACAGGGTTGTGATGTGTGTGTTAGTATGGAAGGAACACCAGTCTAGGTAATCGAAACGAAGAAAATCTGACAACTATTGTTTCTGTTTTCTTTTCTTAGAAAATAAATGAGGTAGCAATACAAACCAAAAATTAGAAGAAGGTTGCAGTGTTACGAATGCTGCTTTACCACCATTTTGGGATATATGAAAGTTGGTAGGAAGTTCAAAGAAAAACTAGGATCCAGCTTGTTGTCTTATGTCGATAAGGAGTCATATGCGGGGAAGGGATAATGACTATCCTCCACTGATCGGATTAAGAAATAAAACATACTAATATAAGTAGGTGTGACATGCTAAGTAAAAGAAATCACGATGTTTTATAAATACAAATTTGGATAGGAGGAGAAGAGAGATTAGGAGAGTATGGTGTGGCAGTAAACATTCTCTAATCAACCACCAGCGTTCATTCTGATTTTTAGGAAAAACATGATTAGTAAGTAAGGTTTCTTGCTTTAGGATTTTCTTTAAAGACATTAAAATGAATTTTAAAATTTTCTTAGTTCCTATTGAGGACCTCTGGGACAACATTACAAATTCATGGCCCATCTTACTCCAAATACTCGTCGAAGATGACAGAATAAATTCTGATGTCGCTAGGCAATGAGGATTTGGTTCACGCTACTGCACTTTCTCTCTGAGGGAGAACAAAGAAAGGCAAATAGCAAAGGGGTCAGTTTTGAAGTGGATAATAATGAAGAACATGCTAGCGCTCTATAGGCAAGCTTGGACATTGGCTTTCCCCCAAAAATGATTGAGTAGGCAAACCTCGTTATACCTTACAAACAACATAGATAAGCTTTTTGATCAATTTTTTTGGTTTTCGTTTGAGAAATTTGAATAATTATATAAGCATGGGCAACATATTATTTAAAAATTGTTTGGGCATTGCAAATACTAGCTGTGGAAGATTGGACGTCTACAAACTCTCCACACCAGGAGAAATTTTCGGGCACTATGGATACAAAGGTGAATGTGCACTGTGTACCTTGGCAAGGGAGTTTTGCAGAACTCATATCAAAGGATGCTATGGAGATGACAATTTTCCTACTGTCCAAAGAGTTTGATAAAATTCAAGGTAGATGGTGTTAACTGTGAAACGGGATGTGATAACCAAGAATGTTCTCTGCCATCACTCTACCTAGTGTGCCAACTAATTAAATTATTCTACATCGCCGGTTCAAAAGAAGATCCAAAACACTCCCTATGTAAATGTGATAGATTTATAAATGGAAACAGCTGACTGAAGCATTTAGTCATTATAGAGATTTCAGGAGCCCCATCAAAAAGGCTCTTAATAGGAACAAAATAAGCAATAACACTTAGCTAGTAGATCCTCCATTAAAATAGGAATTTTAAGAATCATTGATATGCTTTTGTAAAGGATGCACAGTAAAAAAAATTGAGTGTTTTGTGGGGTTGGCCTAAAAGTTGATTTTCCATGTGGGTTTTGTAGGAAGGAATCTCCAAGTTCATATTTAAAATGGGTTTTACTGCACTGCAAAATAAAAAATAAATAATATTAATAATAATAATTTGTATTAATTTCATTTTTCTTTCAATTATACCCTCTGTTGGGTTCCTAGCACCATCCACATGCAGTTTTTAGATATAGAGAGTAGTATAAATGAGAAAAAGAGGATTTTAAAACTCTAGAAGCTAAAACACACAAAAAATAATTGCTCTGGAAGTTGCCACTCACAGCAAGTAAGTCTTTCATTCCAGTATTGATGTGTCCGTTTTTTCTTTCGGGGAAATAGTTTTTATTAGACAATTCCTCCGCCAAAAAGTTTATTATCATTTATTTTGATTTCTATTCAGAATTCCACTGTAATTTATGCCAAGTTGGAATACATAGCTCATAAAAAATTGATTTCTTAGTCTTGAAATCCCCCTCCGTAAATTTTGTAATGCATTGTGGCTTTTTATCTTAGAGAGACTAGATAGTTGCCAAATGTTGTAATGAAATTCACAGTTTCAACACATTCCGAGACTACTTCTAAATTTACACAAATCATATCAGATACTTTGGTATTTATAGTTCAATGATCAACATCGTGTTGTAAGAGTGATAACATTCAATCTTTTAATATTCTATTATAATACTATAAATAAAATCTATGTATCGATGTCCTTGAATGCAATAGAAAAATTCAAACTTGAGCATTTCTTAGCCTATCTTGATGACCATGAGCATACATATGCATTGGAGAGCATTAGATTAAAAAATGGAAACTTGGGAGAGTATTGATATTTTTTTCATGTAAATGGCGAAGCATAGAGAGTTGGCACTATTAATATATAACATTGGACATATTTTTAATACGACAACATTGAATGTGTTCAGGTTCGCACTAATTTTATTCATTTGTGTGAGAATTAGAGGCATTGCAGTGCAAACTGCATTCATTTCTTAATACCAAATAGTTCATTCGTTCTCTAATGGAACAACATTGGCATTTATTGTTTTGTGCTCTAATTCATTGCAATTTTTATTCATTGGTACAAGGTTTTAATGCAGTAAAATTGGTTGATATGTTGGTCAGGGAGGTTTGAGAAATATAAACACTCATTGTTTTAATATTCTCCTATACAGTTAATGCAAGCTCTTTGAGACATGGTAGAGCTTAAATTATGAAATAAGATTTTCGGGTGGTACTAACGAATGATGTATGGATGTGTTATAAACCAAATGTAATTATAACCTATTCATGTGATATGAACTTATATGAAGTATAGGAGCATTGATTTCATCAAATGATATTCACAGTTGTGGCAATTATGGAGAAATTCATATTAGGAAATGAAATTTTGTCCATGAAAAGAAACAAAAAGTGATATGATCTGTATGTAGGAGAGATGGTGGACTTAATAAAGTTGTTTGATAAGGATGTTGATACTTTTAGTCCATTTTTAAAGAATAATGCATGCAGTAAAGCGTATTGGCAAGTGTGGCTTGCATTTAATACATGGACATTGCCTGGTTTCTTTTACGATAAATCTACTACCAAAATTAAGCAGTGAAACATTATTAGCATGCATGAATTATTAGGTGATTATGATAAGCAACAACGAGATGAAAACTATGAGAAATTCTCATATTTTAAACAATAGATTAATCACACCTTGAAAGGGTTATAGTCAGATTGGAGGATTAATTGAGTAGGTATTAATTTCTACTGCTATATGAAAATCCTTATAACTAACTCATTAAGGCCTACTTAACTATCTTCCATAATAAACGAATGGAGAAAAAGGAAGATGATATATTGGGAAGATAAATACCATAGGATATTATACTCATGGTGAGAGAGGTGTGATGATGGTATGGTAATTATCCACTCTCGAATGTTTTATAGCATAAGAAATTGTGGATACAATGCAATTAATAAGTATAACGGTTAATAATTACTATCATGTCAAAGCTTATGCACAAATTGTAGTTCGCTACTATGTTTTTATCATAACATCTAATTTAAAGATGGTTATGGAAGAGGGCTTATCCTATTAGGTACTAACCATGAGCCTCTGTAATAAATATGGCCTATTGGTAGGGTATGGTTAGTAGATGGTTTTTGAATGTGTTATGTATTAAGAGATGGTCATCTGGAGAATGTTGACTGAGAAAGCTTGTGATCATTTTAAACATTGATGTAATGGACATATATCATCATGTTATTAACATTATGTTGTATCAACTACAACCACCCTCCAAAATTTTTCCTTTGTATGTTTTGGAGCCTCCCTACCAAGCTTCAGAGAAGCTTGCCTTACTTCATCAAGTCCTAAAGCTTCAATGTTTTCTTGCTCAATGACAGTCTATCAATCACAGTTTGACCTTTTCCCCTCACAAACTGCTCATTCGGACTTGGTCCAGCTATAGGCTGAGCAACTTCCCAATGAAATTTGCATATTTCTGGAGGGAAACCAGCCTTCCCTGTAGGAATTACGCAATTCCCTCTAACATCCTGCTGGGCTCCAGGATTGCACAATTCCCTCTAACATGCTGCTAGGCTCCAGGATTGCGCAATCCTACTAGCCAACCCTCCCAGTAGGATTTCCATAATTTTTCCCATCAACAGGCAGTTCAGCCCAGGATTTGAGTAAATCTAGGCAGCAGTCAACTGCTGGGCCTAGAAATTCCGCAATCCCCTTGGGTAACTAGCCCAGCTTATAGTCAAGAATGAGAATTTTTCTCCAGCAGTCAAACAATCTCTTGCATGTGCAGTTGAGTTGAACGATTCCCATCGAGACTGAGCAAAAAAAACTTGCATGCATGGGCTACTTCTCCCAAGGTAGCATGCAGAGGCATCCCTTGTTTCATGAATCTATCTTTAGCAGTTGGAGATTGCATGAAAGGAGTAATTCTGAAACCTCCCTCCAAGTGTCGCTTCCCCTAGATTTGTGGCATGTGAGTCATAACCTCGATGTTATCAAAACTTATCAACTAGACACTGCAGATGTCATTCCTCACATTGATCTTGTAGCTCTGACATCCCACATCACATCTAGGAGCAGTCAGCACATTCAGCTTAGTTTTTTTGGGGTAAGCTCGCTTTCCATGCCTTGTGCTACATTTCTATCTCTTTTTGTGTATTCGCTTGTGTGAGTGTTGTTTGTTTGATTTCATTGAAGACATGTTGTCGTTTACATATATTCTAGCTTGTCCTAGCTCTATTTCAATTTTCGTTGCTATCTCACTGTTGTCGCATCCATGAAACTATTTTGCACGAATGTTCGCCCAACTGATGAATGACCTTACCCACATGCATTTTGATCTATTTTCTCAATCATCCATTCATGTTTTTCATGCACTGATTATCATTTTTGCTATCACTTAGTGTCACCATGAATTTCATGGACTTACTTGCTTTCAGTTTCCCATCGGCGAGTTGGGCCAACCTTGGCCTGGTCTTTGCCTTCCCCAAGGCTACATTGTGCAATCTAGAGAAGGAATGCTCTCCTTCCTCTCTAGATTTGCACATTTTGGCCTAGCACTAGCCTCCTAGACTGAATTGCACATTCTGGAGGTCAGTGGCTCCTTGGCCCAAAAAATTGCACAAATCTATCCCTAGACCAATAGTCTTTCCTAGCTCGAATCACGCATTCCGCAATACCAACATCCAACTGCCCAACTGGATTGTGCATTTTGCGAATGCAACATTCAGTTAGTCTCCAAGTAGCTCAAACTATACCTTGTGCAGTCTTGGCAGTCGATCTCCCGACCCCCCGGCTGAAATTGTGCAACCTTCATGATCATTCACCTAGGTATGTTACAAATGAGTTCTCATGTTCATTTTGGTTTTCCACTAACAAATTGCTTGCTATGAATGTTTCCATGTCTCCAGGCATCACAGGTGTTCATCAGCCTCTTAGTAGTACATGTACAATGGTTTCCAAGAGAGCAGAGACGAACACACCGTTCAAAGCACGCTTGGGGATGTAGTCAATCAAGTGTCCATGGGCTTACATACTCATGAAGACAACAATTTGTTCATTGACAAGGACATCAATTTGCAGCATCACAGTGAGCAGCATCATGAATAGCAACTGAAGGTAGCATACCGAATGTATCGAACGTAGCAAATGAAACAAATGCAACAAATGCAAGAGGAAGGTTGTTAACAACATAGAGGCAAAAAAATGTTACAAGATTAAGTAGATCCACTAATAATGAAATCAACTTTGGAGACTCAAGCTATGAGGTGATGGAGCGACATGAAGATCATGTGAAGGTGGAAGATGTAACAGAGAAGGAGTTTCATGTGCTGAAGCAACAACTCAGGAAAAACATGAAGCTGCACAGTTAGTCCAATGAGTTGTAGCAGGATCAAGACCAGCAGTGGGTGCAACATGCACTCACATATGAAACTGCACTAGTACAAGTTAAGGATCAGTCCCAGCAACTGACATAGAGCAAACATGGTGAGTAGTGTTGTTGATCACATGCAAAGGATCCAACAACATGCATGTCATTGAGCACACACACGCAATCTAACCCATTCAACACACTCACCAAGGTGAAGACAAGAAGCAAGTCCAACTGGGGCTGAACATGCACTTCGGCAAGTTGATGTGCATGACCACCGACACACACTTGAAGATCATCGCAGACACTATACATCAGTGTGTTTCTAGTTCAACTGTACCCAAGAAGACCATGTACATGTTAGCATATGAGTTGGATGAAGGGGCCAAACCAATGAATTGGTTGCAACAAAAGCAAGAGTTTGCTTTAGCAAGATGTCACCATGAGGTGCATGCACACCATCACAGACGACCAATCTTGGCATCAGCTCACCATCTTCACCATCACAAGCATGTCAAAGAGTTTGTCTCACCACAATGGGCCAAGTGTTAGTGATATCTTGCAAGGCTTGCTCAACCCATGTTGTCTCACATGAGTACAAGTGCATTATAATGTTTAGTCATGTCAAGTGTAAGTCAAGTGTCAACAATTGGATGTAACAGTCATAGAGTAGCTAAAGACTCATGAGGGTAGTTGAACTATTACAAAGGGGTATGTCAAGGGTCACCCCAAGCTTTTCTAGAAATAGTCCCTCATAACTCATTATATGGGCTTTTGGTCAACCAAGCTTCTGCTATGACTATCTTGAAGAAGGCTTAGATAGTATTGTGGCGTGCCTTGGCTTCTCCACTGCACGAAGCTAGTATATCTCTTTGGAGGAGCAAGAGGATGTGGATGTAATGTTCCACTGATGGGGCTAGCGGGTTTAAATGGTGTATTGTATGATTGTGACTTAGACTTATTTATATAATAAAAGCCAGCACAATTTCATGCATATGTTGTTATTGTAGTTGGACTTCTCCAATTGCCTTAATGTTATATGTTGTTTAACTTACATACTTGTATATGAACTGATTTGTATGCACTTATATGAATCTTATTGATAATGTGTTGCATATGTTGTTAATGTTGTCACTGTCCATGTCGACTATTTTGCTAGACATTAGACAAACCTTTCTCTGAACCATGTTATGTCAACTGTCACACTCATCTCGGGTTGATCTGTGAGTGTTGTTTGTGTTATCTTACCTTGTATGTTGGGACTACCACATCCATGTCGACTGCTCTGCCAGATGTTGTGCATGTCCTTTGTGTTGTGTCTTCCTAGCTGAGTTGGGACTTACCCCTTTGAACCTGGAACTCACCTTCACCTTCCTCTCCCCTTGAAATGTTGGAACCTCTCATACTCATTCCTTGACTCACTGCATTAGTCACACCCTTGCTACTGATAGAGTTATCTTACTTGCCTCTGTGTGACATCACAGTCAAGGTATTACCTTACGACCCACTATTGGGACTCCTACACCAAACGGTCTGAAGTCTAATTGGGACTTCTACTGGGGAGATCCCCCTTACATGTTGGTGGGTCCAGCACCATTAACACATTATAGTTAGCTTCAATAAATGAAGTCCACTTTTACATGATTCCTTTTATTGTTGTATGATACATATACTCATGCATTGTCATGGATTTTTTGGTATATTGTTATCATAAGCCTGGTTAAGTGGTCATCAAGATAAACTTGTTGTGGAAAGAATCATGCTAAAATCTACATATAATAATGAGGCATATGAATTTTCCATGCAAACACATGGGTGTACAATATTATAGCCTTATAACAATATTGTAGTTATCATTTGGTTGATGAGAGATGTCAAGCATCCATGGCATGAAAGAGTCTTAAGTTTAATGGGTTGTTGTAATTATCTTGCAACTCATGATGAATTCTGGTATTGGTCTTGGTTCATTACGAAATTTCTATAGAAATCTTTGTGTAACAACCTTAAAGATGTGGCTACCAAAATGCCTTTAAAAGGGGAGTAATCTACAAAAGAAAAGAACATGATTGACAAAATGATCACGTTGGTAAAGTATAGTGCAAAGTAGTTAAGTTGTTGAAACATAAAAAGGGAAATAGTAAATCACCTGAGATAAATTATTTAAGAATGAAATATTTTTATAATGATTATTAAATTATGAGTTAATAGTCTTCTTAACATGCAAATATGCATGAATACGTACTATATTATTGATATTGTGTCACAACCAAATGAAATCTAAAAATGATTTACACTTGAAAAAACTTTCTCTGATTACAGAAATGAACCATGCTCATACAAATTGCTTGTCAACTCAACACAATTGTTTTAATTGCTAGAAAAGGATAAAGGAATGTTTGGCATGATACTAACATGGTAGAAAAATATGTGGACAAAGATTTTGTCTTGTAGGTGATACCATGGGAATGGTATGATGGGCTATAGCACAGATGGTACTATGTATAACAGTACATACGGTACTCGTATGACTACATATGTTACATGTTTGAAATATGATGTCTATCGGTGTGTACAATACACATTGTGTGTAGGTATGAATGAAAACATTGGGTAGATGTTTGGCAGGATGACTGACTGATGGTTGCATAGAAGAAGGAAAGTAAGAAGTGGTTCAAGGATAAGTAACCATGGTTAAGTTGGCATGCATACGATTATGAAGAATATATATGATGAACATATATCTATATCTATCTATCTCTCTCTCTCTCTCTCTCTATATATATATATAGATATATATATATATATATATATATATATATAATATATATATATATATATATATATATATATATATATATATATATATATATATATATATATATATTGTTATGTGAACTAATATGTTATGACATTACATGCATATTGATGTGGAAAATATGCTAACAGATGTGTTGTATGCAGAGAAACTGCAAGAAGCAGGTGTTCAACAAAGAACACAAAGGCTTGGAAGAATGCGAGAAGAGAACATGCATTCTTCAGATAAAATAAAAATTGAGTAATAGTTTCTTTAGTAATATTAAGTAAAAATTTATGATATGTATCAGAGTTAAATTTCTGCATCTATAAATTCTCACAAATGGTTTGAAAACAATGTTACAGGTAGTTATGAAAGGAGAACACTCCTTGAGACTAATGTAGCTATGGAAGAGGAGCACTCTTTGTGACCAATGTAGCTATGGAAGAGGATCACTCTTGGTGACCAATGTAGCTATGGAAGAGGAGAACTCCTTGTGACCAATGTACATCAGAAAAATTGCATCAAATGGCAGAGCCATGAGAGCTATTGATTCAAAATCCAGCTACCTGTGAACAAGGACATGATGTAGTGATACACCGAGGACAATGTAAAATTTAAGGGGGGAGTATGTAACACCCCTCCCTTGTGTGCTAAATTATTGTAAACCTAAGATGAGTTAAATCTAGGTGTGATATCCTCCCTTGTGTGTTAAATGATTATAAACCTAAGCTGAGGAAAGCTAGGTGTGATACCCTCCTTTATGGGTTAAATTATTCTAAACATAAGGTGAGGAAAGCTAGGTGATATGTAATATTAAAAGAAAATGTATTATTAAATAAATTAATAAAATAAATCACTTGGAGGGTGGAGCACAAAGAGAGAGGAGATTCTTGCCAAATCCCATTGAGGAATGGGATAGAGATGAATCTTTCATGATAAAGCTTCTAGATGTGATTCTAGATAAGCTTGGATGGATTGGAGATCCATCGGATGCATGGGAGATAAATATCTATCGGACATAAAAGCTTTGTGGGAGATAAAGGCAAGATTTTATGAAGAAATTCTTCATGGGAGATAAAGATGTGCTTTTCCAAAAAATAAATAAGAAAATGGAAAAATACATAAAAGTGGGAAGCCGCTAATGGAAACTAAATCATGAAAGAGGGTACTAAATACCCATTGCATTGATTAATTGAGGACAATTGATCCTTGGCAAGAACCTCGGCTCGAGGGGAATCATAGGTGATTCATGCTTGGGTGGTGGTGCTCCACTCTCCAAGTGAGGTTTTAGTTGGTGTCATATGTGTGGAATGTTTGTATGTTGATTCTTACTCTCCCTCTATTATTGTTCCAATTTTCTTATGAGGAGTTTTCATAGTTCTTCACCATGAGAATGTTTGAATGAATTATATGTTCTTTTGTATTAATAGATTTAATGGTGTTTCTCTCTATTCTGATGAGATTTACTTGCATTGTATGTGTTTCGTGTTAATCCTTACTTAATAGGATGTTAAATCATACAATTCAATTATATGGATTGCTTAATTACCTCTCTTATGGAAATAATGGATTAGATAATGCATGTGACTATCGTGTGATCTCATATGCATATCAAAGTTATTAAGATTATCTTTACATTGATAAGAAAGGATAGCATGCCTTAGTGTTTTGCAGATGTTCATGCATGTGTTATAAGGAATTAATGGTATATCATTTTAATTATTCATATATAGGTCTGTAAGATATCCAATGAATCTAACTGGAATATAGATATCCAGTGAATTTAACTTGAATATCACCAGGTTGACTAAGGTAACTAGTATTCCTATAATGATATGATATCTCTAGTGTTGTGCCATAACACGGTAAGCATTTATGCTTACGATAATTGTCAAAATATTGTTCGAGAACCAGGTTATCCAAACCTTTCCTACATCTAATAGATCATGCTTAATATTGGCTTGAAATATAAGCTTTATAGATAAACTTTAAAGTCCACATCCTCCCACTCTGTGGTCAAAATTGATAATGACTATTGAGTCTGTTATATAAATGTTAATACAAATATACTGGTGGGCTAAAGATACCCTTGACTAGGGTTCAATCTTAAACAATAAATAATGAAAAAATTTCACTTGAATGGGAGCCTATTAGCAAATTTCTAGCGTAGGATTAGGAGGTGCATTACATCCTCCCAGGTAGCACTATATACTGGTATATCATACAGATAGACAATAACAAATGATTCGATAAAAAGGCATAGTACATCATTCATTAATCTCATAAATGTAGTTATTGAATTACATAGGCCAAATGGCATAACTAACCACTCATACAAACCTTTCCTGCTTTTGAAGGTGCTCTTGCATGTACCTTCTTCTTTGACTCGAACTTGGTAATATCTAGACTTCAAGTCCAGCTTGGCGGAATAGTTTTCTTGTTGCAACTAATCTAGCAGATCATCTCTCCTAGTTAGGGCATATCTTCTCTTTAGAGTGATTTCATTCAATGCCCTGTAATCTATACACATCCTCCATGTCTCATCCTTCTTTTGAACAATGATGATGGGTGACCTAGCTGGTAATATACTCGGTTGAATGACACTCTCTTCCAGCATCTGTTGCAACTGTTTCTTCACCTCAGTTGCTTTTATAACAAACTTTGTGTACATCCCAATATTTTGCAATGGGGAGTCTAGAAATAGCTAGATCTCGTGCTGCACTTCTCTCTTAGGTGGTAACCCTTTAGGTTCTCAGAACACATCCTTGTCTGCTTGTAACAAGTCCTCCAATTGTTGTTTCTATTTCTTTGTGCACCCCTCCATGGATGCCTTATCACTTATCGACTCCTCTTCAGACTAAATTTCTCTTAAAAACTATAAAACGTACTTCTTGCTGGAACTGATCAATTTCTTGGCTTGATTGGCACTTACTAGTGAGATTTTTTACTTTAATTTGTGCGCATTGATGATAAATGAGTTTCCATCCTTGATGAGTCAGTACTAGTTAGCTCTCCTCATGAATATTGTGTCATGCATGTACACTTATGGACTCCAAAACACAACTCCATATACATCAAGGGGAACCACATCGAGATCTACTTCATCAATAAAATCGGCACTGATAGCAAATCTTATTTTTCATTCTTTTGTTACCTTTAGCTCTACATTCTTATTTAACCATCCGAGTGGATATGGGTTTTGATGATCACAAATTTGCAGCCCCAACTTCCTAACCAACTTTGTTGCAGGGAGATTCACCTGCGATACTTAGTCAAACAAAGCATCAATATTTTTCTTCTTGACCTGACCCTTAAATGGAAGAGTTTCGTCATTTCTTTGTCTTCATGTTGCTGAAGTCTACTCAGATACACCTCCTTCTGCATTGATGTCCAAATGATCTTCTCATCCACATTTGAGCTTCTTTCAACTTGGTTTCTTGAATTAGTGGCCATGAAGTTCTTCTTTTTATTATCTTACTTCTTGTTCTTTGGATTTAGCTCTGGATGCAACTTCCATCACTTCTCCTCTGTATGGCCATCAATGTTGTAGTGGTTTTAGTGGTTTCTAGGATCTTTGCACTAGTGTGTTGTGGCTGCCATATTTTTATCTTTTCCCCCCTTTTGCTTCTTCTTCCCCTCCTTAGAACCTTATTGTTTCTCCTTCTGCTTCAATCCACTTGATTGGGATCTTTTTAGGCCTATGTTCTCTAGGTACTATGCCTATACACAAGTCTCACCACTGATCTGGGATTGAACAACATCACTTTCTCACATAGATGGTGGTGCAAACCTCCCAAATAATTGAGGAGTATATATGGGTTCTTTGGAGATATACCCAACATTATAGAGATCTTTCTTAATTATGTGGTGTACTCCTGCATGCTTTGGCCTAGCTTTTTCCTGAAGTAATGCCAGCAGATTGAATGCTCCTCCACATACTCAATGGGATAAAATTGTGACTTAATGAGGGTTTTGAAATCCTCCCACTTAGTCATTGGAGGTTCTCCCTCCAACCTTAGGATTTCTGTGTAGCTCTCCCACCAAGTCAGTGCATGACCCTCTAATTTTAGCCATGCGAATGAGATCTTTTCCCTTCCTCGATCTGATGGACACTAAAATAAACTTCTAGTTTCTGCAGCCAGTGGTTCAACTTCAAAGCATGCATCTCGTTGTGGTATGGCCTAATATCAACTTTTTATGTCTTTTTGAATAGGGATTGATTCACAACACTCGAACTAGCTTGCTCTTTTCTGGGTTCTTTGTTCGGCTGGTTCTCTATGTCTTACCGATCTCCTGATCCTCTTATTATTTTTATTTTGCATTCAAACCCCCATATTCTCTAAACATCCCCAGCTTATTTCTTAGGGCCACCATGAGGAGGTTTACATTATAGTTTATATCTATGACTTGTGTTCAAGTTGTGAAAACCTCACCTTTACATGATCACGATGTTCATTTACAAATTTGTCACCCATGGTTAGGGTTTTATGATTTTCAGCCCCATCGATCTAGATCTCTACAATCTCCATAAAATACAGAAAGAAACCCACTCTGATACCAAATGATTCGTAAACTTCCGTGGATATTCCACTGGACAGTTCGACACAATAGACCTAATAATATTATATTAAAACCCTAGAAATTTTACACTATTACAGTTTATTAAATTTTAAGATTTGTATATTTAACTATAATTATTGCATGCATGTGAATATAGATTATGCAAAAAAGTAGATAATGAAAAAATAAGCTCAGACACACATAAGACACAAGATATGCTCTCTCGGAAACCCTTTCGGGAGAAAACCCAGATGGAAGGTGAGGTGGCTTTGCTCTCTTTCTTTGTCTGGAAATATGGTTGTAGGTACAAAGAAGTAATGCTTGTGGCTCGTGGGCTGCTACAGTGCATAGATCCTCTATGTGTGCTCTACCTTCTATCTCTCCTAGCTATCTTTTCTCAGTTATGGAACAAAATTCGCTTGAAGGAATGGAATGCCTCTTCCTCCTGGTGGCCCGGTTATAACACAACCCGACTGCCTACTAGTGGTTAAATATGACTACATCAAATCTTAACTAAAGTTACAAAATAGTCTCATATAGAGTATTTTACATCAAAAAAAGGTGGCTAGCCCCTTTTCCATGAATAATGTGGGTTGACACAACATCCTCCCGAACTATAGGTTTGAAAATAGGAAGGTCAACTTCTGAGTGGCATAACTTTTGCATACAAACTCTAATAAACAAGCTTCTTCTGTCATTGGAAAGGTATATGTGTGTAGAATAGCATGAAACATTACAAAAATAAAGAGGAAAACGTTTACCCCCAAAAAAAATTGTTTTATTCCTCAAAACGCTCCTGGAAGGTTTCAAACCTTGTTTCGCGAGACTAGTTTTCACCAGTAAAAACCATCTCATGAGTTGATTCCTCCACTTTTTCCACTCCAAATGTATCAAGATGGGTGAAAAGCAATCTAATGATCCAATTTAGATCACACAAATAAAAGATTTCAAACTTAGAAGGGTAAACCAACCCTTTTAATAAATCGCAAAAAAATAGGCATTGGACATTTCTACAATGACCATAAATAACATTTTGAATGAATGGATGTAATAGGTCAAATAAGAGGAATTAGAAATTATGAAAAAATATCAACAAGAAAGTCCACAACTAGGAGATTCACAAGTACGATGCATATATTTATAATTTTAAAAGTAATTGGGTATAAACATAACCATGGATGAGAAAAATTTATAATTAAGCATACAAATTCAAACACAAAGTTAAAAATAGAAATGGATTTGATGATATAATAATTTAAAAAGGAGATTACAAAAGTTCTTATAGTTGAAAATGTGTTCATTTAGTAGTAATTTTTTTTAAGAAATAATTATTTTCTTAATTATGTGTTTTTAGGAATAATTAGAAATAGAAAATGGACATTGTGTTTGCATTAGCCTATGGTTATAAATATTACAATATTACAAGTGATCATTGCAACAAATTTTGTCACTTATAAGCAAAAGTTGTTTTTTTCTTGTACAACATACGTATATTATATAAGAATGTTGTATTGTTTATTAAATTCATTGATTGTTATATGCTCTAGTTGAGCTCTGGTTGAAAAATTTTCAATCCCATATATCATTATAGAACATACTTGTTGTATCAAAAGATATTAACCATTAAAAAGGTATCCAATTTCTTGCATGAATTTGGCATATACATGTTAGAGGGATTCTATTTAACATATTGTGTTAATTATTTTACCATGACATTGAATTGTTTTAAATTAATCGTTCTTAATAATATACATAATAGTATTTTATTTAATTGTATTTTTTTCTAGAATATACTTCACTGTAAAATAATATGTATTTTTCCAAACATATTATTATTTTTGTATCTAGTAATAACATTAATATTTAGAAAATAATTAACCAAATATAGTTGATATTTCACTATTTAATCATAAATACCATAAAAAATATAATGTAATTTTATATATCTCATTAAAAGTATGGGCTACCTTTTCTTTAAAAAAAACAAAGCAATCTCACTTGTTGATTGTGCATGTGATGGTACGTATAGCTGATAAAATATTTTATTAATATGGTATCCAGAGATACTAAAACCCTTACACACACATGCTTCATTAACATTGAATCAATTCAAAATTGTGAAGGGGTTTAAATATGTGTGTGCACTAGAATGATCAAGGATTTCATGAAGTGCTCAAAGAATTTCTTGAACTGGCTTAGTTAATAACATTTATAAAGAAATTTGGGTTTAAACATGTAATGAAATGTTGTATTTAATTTTATAATTTATTATTTATAGGTTTTGCAGTTTTGGACATATTTCATGGTCAAATTTGCTAAGAATTTGATAGGGTTTTGTTGAAATTACAAGTTTAAGTTGTCAAATATCCATAATATGGTTGTCCCATACGTTTTATTAGGTGATGAATCAATATATGTAATAAAAAAAACATTTTAAACAACAAAAAAATATCATTTCTGTTATCCTTCCTTTCTTTCTATTATCCTTTCTTGCTTTATTTCATTTGTTTCCCATCTTCACAATGATCAAATACAACAACAATTCGATTCTCACTGACACAAAACACAAGAAAGTATTACAATAAAAATATTCCTGAAGAGTGTATGTGTTCCTACAAATAGGATGGTATTTTCACATAAATTAAGTTTGGGCCTTGTTTTATTTCTATATTATATGGGTACGAGTGTTCATGCATTTCACCCTATAGATATTTTTAGCATGCACACATTATTAACACACATCCATTGATAATGTTTACACATTGAAATTGTATGCATGCTCGTATTCCAACCATTGGTAAATGGACCAATATAATATTAGCTAGTGACGCGTTTCTAACGGGAAAAGTTCAAAATCAAACCTAGACATGGTCAAAGGGGTAAGTAAGGCCATATACATAAACATGGTAAAACATGTAAATAAGGCTCTACAATAGAAATGGGTTTGGATGTATAAACATATTGAAAGGGGTTTAAATAAGGACATCAAGCCTTAATTAAACCTAAGCTCAAGCAATATGAAAAAAATATAAACATAGTAATATGAAGTGTCACTAGGGGTATTTAACATAGGAGTTTAGTATGGGTGTCATTAGGAGTTTCATGCATTATGTATGGATCTTATGTAGGAATTTACAGGGTAAGTTCCTCAGACAAAACACCAAATGAGACCGCTCGCAAACAGATCACAGATCAATACACCAGTATTATTGACGTGGTTAAAACCCTTTGTTTGGGTCCTATAATAATAGGATTCATAATTTTGAATTGGCTATTGTTAGTCTTGTAATATTATGCATACTTTTTCTTTTTGCAAAATGTTTTCCATATTAAAAATTAAAAAATATAAAGAGGGTATGTCCTAAAAGAATAATCAAAGGACAAAAAGAAAGAAAAAGTTAAAAAAAAAAGTAAAAAAATATGAACCCTAAAAAGAGATAAGAATAGATCATGAAAGTGTGCAAATTCAAATGCCAGTACTTTTTACTTTACTGTGCAAAATAAGATTATGTGCAGCTTGTCAAAAATGCCACAATCCATGATGGTCAAATAATTTAATCTTGACTCATTCATACTTTAAATTTCATGTTGATAGATAGAGAATAAAGATCTAGCCAAACTGTTTAATCATGGCAAATCAATAGTTAGGTAGAGAATAATAATGAGCTCATCAATTTAACCTAAGCCACTGGAAGTTATAAGCTTAGAATTAGATATTTTGCTTATCAAAAGAAAGAGAAATAAAGGGCCAGCAAGCTCAATGCAGCCAATGAAAGAAGATAAAATGTTAGGGTAAATAAAGGGTAGGTAGAAGAAGTTTTGCAAATGCACAAGGTTGCTAAGTCAAAAAGCACATTCATAATGCTTAATCCTATGTTTCATATGCAGGAGGAATTGTGAAAGAAAAAGGATATTCACCAAGTTTATTTAGTAATTTCCCCTCATTATCCCTTCATTACTTATAAAAATCCTTTCCCTTCATTTTGACCTTGTATTCCCTTGGCTTCACACATTTCCCTAAACATTACCCTTCAAAAATCATCCCCATTCCAAAAACTCCTTTACGTAAGTGTGAAACCCATTCCCATTACAAACACTACATACCCCCTTATTAATTTCCCCTTTTCCCTTTAAAAAAACACACAAAACCCCTTTTATCCTAAGTTATTTACTATACCCCCACATTATATAATTCAGCTACCCCACGTTAATATTCCCCGACACCCTTTTAACTCACCAAATCTTGGTGTATAGCTAAAAGCCCCCCCATATAACCCATGTTCCCACCTTTATTAACCATTTTCTTATATTAAAAATCCCAACATTATTAATTAACTAATTACAATTCTTTGTAATTAAACCTCGAGCCCTGTTAACCACTTTCCCGACTCCATCTATGCAACTTCACTGCATGATATCCCTCCAATCTCCCACCCCCAGATCCAACGGCACACAGCCATATCACACGGATTCATCGTCTAACTGTTAACGGCCCAAGAGCATGTGAGATTTGCAGTTTTGTTCGGGCACTTTTCTGCTACGTGGCGGCACCAGGTTATATTGCGTGCTCGTGAAAAATACTACCCGCCTTCCAACAACGGTGTGATATCGCACAAAACCACCTCCTGCCTAAAACCAAAACTGCCCACTGTTCTTTCAATAATACCCATGCCAAAATCTAACCGTTATTGGTTAAAAGGATAAAAAAGCCCCAATTTGTTGTTTTCCCTCATTTTCACTATAAACCTCTGCTAAAACAATTCTGACACTCTGAACCTATGAGCGACCAATTTAGCCACCTTTTTCCACCTGAAGACACTGCAGACACTAAATTCAAGCAACAAACAGCCAGTTCAAGCCGCAGTACCCTCTACAGCTACCACAGAACATCATTTGCACACCAAACTATCAGTTTTCCAAGTATTCCTGATATAACCAGAACGGCCATGTAACTTGAAGTTATACACAATAATTATCCATGTTTAATTAAATTAATAAAAAACCTTCCTAAACTGAAGAAAATCCCACTGTGCAACCAGACCCCTTCTTACAGATTGAAATTGCCCTCCCACTATTCCAGACTTTCAAACCTTACCCCTAAAAGCCACATAAAGAGTAATTCAGTTGAATAAACTAAATTATGGCTTCCCAAACCTCTCTAGATGTAATACCTCTACAAACCCCTCACTTGGACATTGTCCACCTTTCATTAGCCGATAGAGAATTTCAAATCAAGGATACTACTTCCCCTGCCTACCTACTGAAACTCCACTGCTGGAGTAAAGACAACTTTTTGAACCAGAATGATGACATTCACCTATGGGAGTCCAATTTTCCCAAGTACTTGTTCCTAGAAGTACACCCATTCCCAGAAATCATCCACTTCTGCCAAGCTTGCTATATTCCCGGTCAAAGAGCTATAGTCATCCCTCACCAGCAAGTTTTATTCACCATTACTGCAGAATCAATTAATCAAATGTTGCGGATTCAGCCAGGCCTAAATGAGACCCCACTTTCCATTGAAGGCTTACTTGAACACTACATCAAGCTAGACCTTCCCAACAAGGATCACATTTTTCAAACCTTCATCATAGAAGAGTCTCATACTCCAACTGATAGTCCTGCATATGCTGCCACCATTTTTTTTTAGAGAGGCAGACAAATTATAACCATGCTGTCTTGTATTTTAGGGTACACCATAGATGAACATGTGGATGAGGTTGTCCTTGCTTTCCTTTCTATACTTTACCCAGGCAAGCCTCCTGCTACAATTTACAACTATTCTCAGTTCATAGTAGACAGAATCGATGAATAGTTCATCAGATTACCAACTAAGAGAGTCTTCAAATATTCATTATTGTTATTTCATATGTTCTTGTACTTTCAGTAGGACAAATTTCCAGTCAACATCCAAAATTTAGACACCAAAGGCAATCCAAGATCTATCATCTATTGGACAATATTGATCCAAAAATATTCCATTGTTTTTTCCTATAAAGACTTCATTGATCCATTTATCCATCTAGTTATGAACATGCTAACCAGTAGCTATCAGCCCATGAGCAGTCAGGAGATTAAGAGAGTGTTACAGTTGGCAAAGAACAGTAGAGTGGGAGACTAGTATCTATACCAGTACGACACAGAAATCATAATATATGGATGCCAACTAGCTCCCTACAAACTGCCCAAATACCTCCCCATGAGGATATTTTCATTAGAATACCTTAGGCAAATTATAAAATCTTATGAAGTTAATTTCCTATCAGCTAGGAAGAAGACCCAATTTAAAATGAAAAATCAATTAGGCCCCTTTATTTGTAATAATAGGGAAGTTGGACCAGAGGCAGATAAAATTTTGTAGCAGTTGAATTTCAAGAACAGTTTTATGTGGAAATATGATCCTCATGGAGTCATAAATAAACTAAGGCTCAAAGTCAAATTGGGTCTGTTCATACATCATCTCAGGCCAGACATTGAGAGATTTTCCAACCAATCAGAATGGTTGGAAAACACATTGATAGATGTGTAAATGAAGATTGTTACTAGTTCCTTTTTGTAGGTTCTAGCCCTAGAAGAAAAGATGAATGTTACTCCTACTTTGCAGACTCCAACCAGTGAAGACAGAAATGCAAAAATAACTAGGGAAGAAGGTTCTAGTTCAGAAATGGACACTACAGATGACCAATTTGAGATCAGTTATAGGAAGAGGCCCAAGCTTAATCTTGTAACTGAAAAAAAAAAGACACCATTGGCACAGTGGAAATCACTGATGCTGAAACAATGGTTGGAAGGAATAAAGGCCCAGCAAGCTCAGAAGAAATGCACTAGCATTCTACCTAAAAAATCCAAGTTATTGAGAAACAGCTTAGCATTGAAGTCTCTTCATCCAAAAAGCCTGTGGATAAAGAGAAATATATTAAAGAGAAATATAAGGAAATTAAGTTAAGGAATGAGGCATTGAAGGCTGAGACTTATGCCCAGTACTTCAAGCAAACACCTGACAATCAAATTAGGTTAGTATCATCCTTTGACAGTAAGTCTGGGAAGATGAAAATAACATTCATGCAACCTACAATCTTGTAGCCAAGATCATCAATAGACTATAAGAAAATAGATTTTGAAGGTTTTTCTAGGGATGTTTACCCCATTGATCAAATTGAGTTCCATAAGTAGGCAGGTGAGATGATCTATTCCACCATGACAAATAAAGCTATGGTTGTGCACAAACTTCAAAGCTCATTGGATAATATCACTGCATAGTACAAGCTGCAAAAGGCCTCCTCACAGACCAAGGACAACAGAATCAACTCACTGGAAGACTTGGTGATTGAACTTGGGTATAATGCCAATAATGTCAAAGTTATAGATAAATTAATAAAAAATAAGAATGAGGATATTGCTGCTTTAAAGAAGCAACTGAAGTTTCCTCATTCAGAGCATCCATAGACCAAGGAGGTCCTTGAAAGCCAAACCTAGTAAGAGGAGATGATGGAGGTTTTAACCCTGTATAGAAATTACCTGCATACAAATTCTAAAACATAGAAAATAAACAATGCGAGAGCATAACACATAAAACACGTATACACAGATATTTTGCCCTGGATCCCAAAATCGGGACTACTAGCTTGATTTTTCATTATGTTCCTTTCAATGTTATAATACATATTTATACATGCTAAAGCATCCAATACCACAGACCGAAAACCATCGCATCCAATACCATGGACCGAAAACCATCGCGTCCAAAAAACATGTGTGAAAATCATGCACAAAACCATAGGTGGGTCCGCCCAACCTAACATAGCGTCCGAAACCAAAATTTCCCGGGGCACTGCCCCGGACCCCATAAAGTGGGGTTACAAGTGCCCTTCAAATGCCCTGTTAATTACGTGGAAAGAATATAACACAACTCAACATTCTCCCACTTGTTGTTTTCTTTCCACAGGGGGCCACAAGAGAGCTTAGTCATTTTCCCAGCCCTAAAATGCCCATTGTCTCTCTACACCAAGAGAACTTCTCAAAGCTCACAAATTTTGTTAATGCATCTGCAATATTCTTCAAAGTGTCCACCTTTACCAACAACACCTTTTTTTCTTCTATCATATCCCTCACAAAGTGATACTAAACATCAATGTGCTTTGTCTTTTGAATGATACGCAAGGTTCCTTTTCAAGAAAATTGCACTTTGGTTGTCACAGTCTATCCTTATATCTTGTTGCACTAACCCCATACCTGAACACAATTTCTACAACCAAACTACTTCCTTGCTTGCATGAGTGGTTGCCATGTATTCTTACTCGGTAGTTGATAGTGCCACTACAGATTGTTTCTTACTCATCCAACTAACTGCACCTCCAAATAGGTTAAACACATACCCACTTGTAGATCTTCTCTGATCTAGATCTCCAGCCCAGTCTGCATCAACAAAGCCACGAATATCCAATACTCTATCCAATCCTAGTCTTCCTTGGTAGCACATGCCATAATCACTAGTGCCACGCAAATACTTGAAAACCCGCTTCACTGTTGTCCAATACTCCTTTCCTGGTTTTGACATAAACCTGCTCAATACTCCCACTACATGTGCAATGTCTAGTCTAGTACAGACCATTGCATACATCAGGCTACTCAATACACTGGCATATGGAACACGAGACATATCCTCTTCCTCTTCTTGTGTCTTGGGACATTGTTTAGCAGATAACTTTACACCTACAGGAATAGGAACCTTCACCGATTTACTATTCTTCATATTAAACCTCTGCAATATTGTCTCGACATACTTCCTCTGGTTTAACTAGAGCTTCCTCTTTTCCCGATCTATTTTAATTTCCATGCCCAAAATATAGTTTGCAGCACCAAGATCTTTCATGTCGAATTTGGAGGACAATTGGGTCTTCAAATCCTGGATAATTTCATTATCATTTCCAACCAGCAACATATCATCCACATACAAGACCAGATAAATAACACAGTCACCAATTAATTTAAAATACACACAATGATCTGCTTTGCTTCTGGTGAAGCCAAGTCCTCATATAAATGTATCAAATTTCTGATACCACATCCTTGGTGACTATTTTAGCCCATACAGAGACTTCTTTAACTTGCATACCAGTTCTTTCTTACCCTTCACCGCAAAGCCTTTAGGTTGCTTCATGTAGATCTCCTCTTCTAGATCCCTGTGAAGAAATGTTGTCTTCACATCCATCTATTCTGCCTCAAAATCAAGAGCAGCAGCAACAGATAAAAGTAATTTAATAGAAGTTACCTTGGCAACAGGAGAAAAAATATCACCAAAATAAATTCCCGCCACCTGGGAATAACCTTTTTCTACCAACCGAGCTTTGCATTTCTCCACTTTTCCTTCTGCATTTGTCTTCTTTTTGAACACCCATTTGCTTCCAATGGGTTTCCTTCCAGCCGACAACTCCACCAGATCCCAAGCCTCATTTTTGTGCAAAGATGCCATTTCATCAAACCATGGTGTCTTTCCAGAGTTTTCCATCCTCTGAATCCACTGCTTCCTTCATAGTTTTGGGATCATCATCAGTAATAGATAAAGCAAAATTTGAATAGAAAGTGGATGGACTATACCTTTCTGGCTACCTTATTTCTCAAACTGATCTTCTCATAGCGGGAGTTTGTGGCTCTTCATCTTCTAATTCCTCCTCTATTGTAGAGTCTGATTCTTCCTCCTTTAGTTCAAACTCTATCTTCTTAGATTCCTTTGGTTGGACTTCATGTTTAATAACATCTTTCACCTCTCTGAACACCACATCTCGGCTATACACAACCTTCCTTGTTACTGGGTTCCAAAGCTAATAACCCTTCAAACCATCCTTATACCCAATAAAGATGCACTTTTCAAATTTACTATCCAACTTGGTTCGTTTCTCCTTTGGAACATGTACATATGCATCACATCCAAATACCCTCAGATGTGAAAGAGAGGGTTTCTTACCAGTCCATACCTCTTGTGGAGTCTTATCCTCCAACGCTGATGAAGGTGACCTGTTTCTAGGTAACATGTAGTATCCACCGCCTCTGCCCAGAATTCATGTCCTAACCCGGCACCATTGAGCATGCTTCTTTCCCTTTCCTTCAACGTCTTGTTCATTCTTTCTGCAACTCCATTTTGCTGAGGTGTATATGGAGTAGTCTTCTGCCATGATATACCACACTTCTTACAGAATTCTTCAAATTCCTTGCTACAAAACTATCCACCATTATCTGTCCTCAGCACCTTTATCTTCTTCTCTGTCTGGTTTTCCACCAGAGCCTTAAATTCTTTAAACCTATCAAAGACTTCAGATTTCTTCTTAAGGAAATATATCCATGTGTTCCTTGAGAAGTCATCTAGAAATGATACATAGTACACAAACTTACCCAATGATGGAACCTTCACAGGTCCAAACACGTCACTATGCACAAGATCTAATATCTGTTTCGCCCTCTTACCACTAGAGGGGAAACTCACCCAATTCTGCTTCCCATATACACAATTTTCATAGAAATCAAAATCTAGAGAGCTATTACTCATACCTTCTACTATACCTTTACCATGAAGTATTCGAAGGCCCTTCTCTCCAATATTTCCAAGCCTTTGATGCCATAGCATGGTCTTCTCTCCAGAGACCACTAGATTTTCTGCTCCACTTTCAGGAACCATAGAACTATTGCACCCATCAACAACAGTGCTAGGTTGCATCTTGTACAGAGTTCCAATCTAAACTCCCCGCATCAATACCAGTGCTCCCCAAACCATCTTGCAGTTATCCTTCTCGAACACTGTTTTTACATCTACATCATCCAACTTACTAACAGAAATCAGATTTCTAGCTAATGCAGGAATATGCAGAACACCTAAAAGTGTTCTAAACCTTCCACCTTGCAGCTTCAACTTTACTTTTCCACAACCAATGATTCTAGCCTTCCTGTCATCCCCAAGAAGACATCACCACCATCATATTTCTCATACTGACACAACCACTCTCTATGGGGAGTGAAGTGAAAGGATCCACCTGAGTCAATCAACCATGCCGCATGATCTACATGTGTACTTGAAGAAGCCAAGTACACATCCCTACCTTCATCTGAGGTGGTTTTCGCCTCTGCAGAAGGAGCCTCATCAGATCCCTTTCCTTTGTCAGGAGCTTTAGATTTACAGTCCCTTTTGAAGTGGCCTTCCCTTCCGCATTTCCAGCACACCACCTTTACAGGTTTTCCTAGAGATTTAGATCCCCCTTTAGATTTAGATCTCCCACTCGATGACTTATTTTTGTTCTGTTCTAGGACTGTCCTTGTATAGACAAGGCATCACCATTTTGGCTCTCCATATTTTTCCGTCTCATCTCCTCCGTCAGCAAGGATGAGACTATTTCATCAAACTGCAAGGCAGTTGCATTGCTACCTATTGCAATAACCAGACTGTCCCACGAATTTGGTAGAGAACACAACAAACTAATGCACTTATCTTCATCTAAAATTTTAATATCAACAGACACTAACTGACTTACCACAATATTAAATGCGTTTAGATACTCTGTCACCGAGTCTCCATCTTTCATCCTCAGGTTATGCAACATTTTCTGCAGGAACAGTTAATTCACCAGAGACTTAGATTGGTATAAATTCCCTAACTTGTCCCATAAAGCCTTTGCTGTAGCTTCCCCTGATACATTCAGCAATACTGAATCTAAGACACTCAATCATATTGTGCTCTTTGCCTTCCGATCCAACTTCTTCCATTCTTCATTGGACACTCTGGTTGGTTTAGTACCCAGATCTATCGCGATCCACTGATCTTTATCCACCAACAGATCCTCCATCTTGAGTTTCCACAACTCAAAACTCTGACCATTAAATTTCTCGATCTCTATCTTTCCACTGCTTGCCATCTTCTTTCACCACCAGAATCGATCTCACAAATCTCCCATTGAACAGGGTCTACCATAGGCCCGAGTGAAACCCCTCAACAACAAAGTCGTCCCCTTGAAGCCAAAACTACTCTGATACCAAATGTAGGTTTTAACCCCATACAGAAATTACCTACATACGAATTATAAAACACAAAAAATAAACAATGCGAGAGCATAAAACATAAAACACATATACACAAAGATTTTCCCCTAGATCCCAAAACTGGGACTACCAGCTTGATTTTTCATTATGTTCCTTTCAATGTTATAATACATATTTATACATGCTAAAGCATCCAATACCATGGACCGAAAACCATCGCATCCAAAAAACATGTGCGAAAATCATGCACAAAACCATAGGTGGGTCCACCCAACATAACATAGGGTCCAAAACCAAAATTTTCAGGAGCGTTGCCCTGGACCCCATAAAGTGGGGTTACAAGTTCCCTTCAATCCCCCTATTAACTACATGGAAAGAATATAACACAACTCAACATGGAACTCATTCTCCAATTGAATGATCAAAGAAATGGAGAAGGAGTTGGACAACTTAATACAGCTGACACAGGTCAGCCTTGAGACAGCCGCTGTCACTGCCATTCCAACAGTCACTACGACCATACCATCCACCTTGGCAGCTTCATTGGCCCCCATAGCACCACTGGCTACAACACTTCCAGCTGCAACAACATCTACATCAGCAACAGTTTCCACAACAGCAGCAGCTCAGCCAAGTGATGAAGCAAGCAAACTTGTCAAATCTATGGAAGACATGTCCATTCAGACCACAAAAATAAACAAACTCAAAGAATAGATAATGAGTCTAGAGAACGAGAATAAACTTGCACAGATTATGCACAAGGATGAAGTTCAGAAGTCAACTAGGTTGACTGAAAGAATGAAGAGCTTGGAAAAAGAATTGACATTAAATTAGCAACTTGGCCAAGCTAAAGAACAGTTATCAGCCAACCTCATTGTCTCTGTCAATGATATTTTTCCATCTATACAAGTCATCTTTGAACAAAATGATTTAGTCAAAGAGGCTACATAAGCAATTCAGAGAGTTAAGGCCAAACTTGGAGACATGCTAGAAGAAGGCACTAGAATAATCCACTTCCTTAACTCTAAAAATAAATATGAATTGCAGGAGCTGCACATAGCTGACAAGACTGGCACCATACTAGAGGTGAAAAAGGTGCTCACCAAGAGGAATTTGATGATCAACCTTGAGGACAAATGCCAAACCATGTAGCTGCCTATAGACATATTCATGGTTAAGTTTGATGCTTTAAGGCAGAAAGGCCTACCAAATCCCTTGGTGATAAATGATAGATTGATGCCACAAGAAGAGTACAACAGGAAATCAGAGAGGTGGCAAGAGATCAAACCAATAATTCCTCTATGAAGGGGATGCCTACAGGAAAGGTTTTATACCAAACATTTGAGAACCTATTTTACCTCCAACATGAGGTAAAACACCTTTTTGTGAACAAAACAACCTTTGCTAAGTACACAGAAGCAGAAGAAATTTACAGAAAGATGGTGAATATCAAATTACCAGATGCAGACACATGGGAAAAGTTAAATGACTTACTGTAAAGATGCACAGTAATAGTGAAAAAAATCAGAGTGAAAGAAAAGTGATAGATCAACCAGATGAAAGAGTATCAGGTAAAAGTGTATCAGTTAAAAGACAAAGTAAAAAGAATAGCCAACATGGAAGGAAAACAAAAAAGGAGAATAAACAACAAAAGATCAAAGAATAAGATAGTAGAGCCTAATAAACAAGGATAGATTGCACCAGTTGAATATTTGTCTCTATCTTCTTGCATGAAGATATTTCTTTTTCCTAAATTAATTCCCAAGACAATTTGGGATATTTGGTAAACTATTTTGGTATAAATACTTCAAAATGCAAAGTATAGAGTGTGGATTGGTAGACATTGCTATAGTTGTATTGATCTGTAACCTGAGGTTGCATTGTACCAATTTTTCAAGTCAGTAGATTGGACTGAGTAATAAAGAGATTGCATTACAGGATTCATGTGTTGAGCTACTTCAGTGAAGTATTTTATTTTGTCAAATTGTTATTTTCTTATGTATTTCACAAACTTGCATGTTATCTAAATTGAATGAATTAACTAGAATTATATAGAATTTGTTTAAGTACACTCTATCTTGAACATTCAATCATTTTCATGTTTTCTTCTGATATCCAAATTAGGAAATCCTTTATTTCTCCTTAGTTTCGATTGACCCCTACCATTTCACTCATTATCCAATTTAAGGAACCCTTAATTGCTTCTTGGATCTGATTGAAAACCACTTCATCATCCAGCCTTAAGATTTGAATTTACTCAGCTGCCTTGCCTTGTAAACATTATTTTTTGAACTTGATCTAGTCCTATTGTCTTGACACTTGACCCCATAGCCCAATGATAAAACACATCCCTCTATCCATCTAAGACAGTGATCCCACCACCAAATCTAAATCAAAACCCAAGTAAAATCATAACTAGCCTAAAATCAATTAACTAAACAAAGTTAAACCATAAAGAGAGAGCCCTCTTTGAGCATTAGGAAGGCTAGATCGTAATCTCCAATGTAGGTTTGTGGTTACCTCTATCATTTCTTTCATAGCAACTCTAGAGAAATTTTGGAGTGATAACATATTGGCGACCATACTGGGGAATCGGTCCTCAGTTTAATAAAACTTTAAGGAAATCTTAAATCTTAAATTTTAATTAAAAAAATAAAATTTTGGCTCCCGAAATAACACACTATACTAGGGAAAATCCAGATCCAAACCCTACAACAATAGCTGATAACCCTGACAGAATTTTAAGAAAATCAGAAAAGGTAGAAACTGAAGGAAGTAGTAGCCAGTTAATCAAAGCAAATTCACTCCCTAAGGAGTTGTCAAGTTTGGAGGATATTTAGTTTGATTTATCATTTGAGCTTTCTTTGTTTAGAACCATATCTGAAAATTCAATTCATGATACTGTAATAGACCCCAATTTTATTCAATTTATTGAGTCGAAAAAGGTGCCTATAAATCCTTATTTAGATCAACTTGTTTTGGATACTTTTGATAAACTAGAAGCTTTAACCTCAACCTTGATAAGCCATATAGATGATTCCTATCTTCAAAAATCAGTTGAATTAGTTTCCCTCAATGCCACTGCCTTTGAACTTTCTACAGAGTCTTCAACAATTGTAAATACAGTTTCATTTACTACCACCTCACCTATAATACCCACCATAGTTCATTACCCTAAACCATTCATGCCTTAGCTTCCTATCCAACCAAACATCTCAAGTTCATCTAGTTCATCTATATCCATCTCAAGTCTTTCTTCAAGCACCACTACTTTGCCCCCCAGTCAAACCAAAATCTCAGCCATGGTAAACAGATATGCACCTTTGGTTTTACCATCCCAACTACATGCCATGCCCCAAGACTATCAAAGTAAAATATTTTTGTTTGATGCTACTTGTCAGTATATTGCCCAAAAACATGTGAATAAAATGACTTATTACTTTCAATTGCATGAGATTGATGAGTCTGATGTCCAAATGAGACTATTTTCCCAAATACTGACAGGGGATGTTAAAAAATGGTTCAAAGGTTTACCTACTAATCATATTGCGGATTTAGCTACTTTCCATAGATTGTTTATTGGTGGATGGGAAAGAAATAAAAACCCTTACAAATATTGTCTGAATATGATAACATTAGAAGAGCTCCTAATGAGTCTGTTCAGGACTATTGTACTAGGTTCAATAGTATCTACAATGCAATCCTTGCTAATATTAAACCTCCACCAAACCTAGCATTAATCAAATTTCCTGATGGTTTTGACACTGACATGTCTTACCAGTTGAGGGAAAGAAACCCTGAAACATTGGAACAGATGCAAAGTAATGTTGTTAGTGTAGAAGCCAATTTATTAGCTAAGAAAGCTAGGATGAGAAATGAGAAAAGAGTTGTCATTAAAGAGGAAACCTCCACTTTAGATGGTAAAATAGTTAGTTTAGCTAAAAGTGCAAAAATAATAATGGATAGATTAGAAAATATGGAAAGAAAAACTAAATGGGAAAATCAACAACCACCCCCAATAAGAAACCCCAACTTTAGGAAAAATCCTAACACTAGAAAAAATGTTATACCAGATCAACAAATTAGACCTCCTTTCCAGGAAAACTATGTTGAGGGTTCACAAAACCATGAAGAAGAGGAGGATACCTAGATAAATCTATTAGGAATTAAAAATGAAGATGTTGTTTTTCTTACTCAGGAAGAACATGAAATGTACATGTTACAAAAAATGAAATTGGAATATGGGAAGTCTATTGACTACAAACAAGGCTATGAGTCTGCTATCTATGAAGTTCACAAACAATATAGCCTTAGAAGCAAAAAGAATACTGAAATTCCCACTAAGAAATCAGTCCAAACCCAAACTAAAAAAATAACAGAAGCTCCTGTGACCAAAGTTCTACAAATTCTCCCTAGAGGAACTCAGGAGACTTACAGCCCAAAAATTGTAGTACACAAACTGAATTACCAAGTATTGAGAAAGAAGATAAAACTACACAGACCACAATTGCTAAGAAATCTCATACAATCAAGCAAAACTCAATTGCCATTCAACATTAAGACTAAGATATCCAAGTTGAAAATATGATTTCCTTTAACCGAGCCAGTGAAAAAGGAATCTTATAGAACGCAAATAATTGAAACACTAAACATAGGTGGAGGAGAAGATGTTGTAAACCTGAATGATGATCAAGCTAAGTTATTATTTGGAGTAAAGACGAGTTTTTGAACCAGAATTATGACATTCACCTATGGGAGTCCAATTTTCCAAAGTACTTGTTCCCAAAAGTACACCCATTCCCAGAAATCATCCACTTCTGTCAAGATTTCTATATTCCTAGTCAGAGAGCCATAGTCACCCCTGACTAGCAAGTTTTATTCACCATTATTGGAGAAACAATTAATCAAATGTTGCAGACTTAGCTAGGCCCAAATGAGACCCCACTTTCCATTGAAGGCTTACTTGAACTCTACAATGCGCTAGACCGTCCCAACAAGGCTTAGATTTTTCAAACCTTCATCATAGAGAGTCTCATACTCCAACAGATAGTCCTCCATATGTTGCCACCATTTTTTTTCGAGAGAGGCAGAAAAATTATAACCATGCTCTCCTTCATTTTAGGTTACACCGCAGATGAACATGTGGATGAGGTTGTCCTTGCTTTCCTTTCTATCTTTTCCATAGGTAGGCCTCCTACTACAATTTACAACTATGCTGAGTTCATAGCAAGCAAAATCCATGAACAATTCATCAGATTACCAACTGAGAGAGTATTCAAAAATTCATCAATGTTATTTCATATGTTCTTGTACTTTCAGTTAGACAAATTTCCAGTTAGCATCCAAAACTTAGACACCAAAGGCAATCCAATATTTGTCATCTATTGGACACCATTGATCCAAAAATATTCCACTATTTTTTCCTATAAAGACTTCATTGATTCATTTTACATCCAGTTATGTACATGCTAACGAGTAGCTATCAGCCCATGATCGGTCAGGAGATTAAGAGAGTGTTACAATTGGCAAAGATTAGTAGAGTGGGAGACCGATATCTATACTAAGACCACACAAAAATCATAATATATGGATGCCAACTAGCTCCCTACAAACTACCCAAATACCTCCCCATGAGGATATTTGCATTAGAGTACTTTAGGCAGGTTATAAACGCTGATGAAGTTAATTTCCTATCAGCTAGGAAGAAGACCCAATTTAAAATGAAAAATCAATTAGGCCCCTTTATTTGTAATAATAGGGAGGTTGGACTAGAGGCAGTTAAAATTTTGCAATAGATGAATTTCAAGAACAATTTTATGTGGAAATATGACCCTCATGGAGTCATAAATAAACTAAAGGCTCAAAGTCAAATTGGGTTCGTTCATACATCATCCCAGTCCAGACATTGAGAGATTTGCCAACTAGTTAGAATGGTTGGAAAACACTTTGATAGATGTGGAAAATAATATTGATACTAGTTCCTTTCTGCAGGTTCCAACCCTAGAAAAATAGATGAGTATTCCTCCTACTTTGCAGACTCTAGCCAATGAAGATAGAAATCCAGAAAGAAACATGGAAGGAGGTCCTAGTTCAGCAATGGACACTACAAATGACCAATTTGAGATCAGTTACAGGAAGAGGCCCAAGCTTAATCTTGTAACTGAACAAGAAGAAACCATTGACATAGTGGAAATCATTAACACTAAAACAATGGTTGGAATGAATAAAGGCCCAGTAGGTTTAGAAGAAACACGCCATCCTTCTACCTAAAACACTCAACTTATTGAGAAACAACTCAGCATTGTAGTCTCTTCATCCAACAAGACTGTGGATAAAGAGAAATATATTAAAGAGAAGTATAAGGAAATTAATTTAAGGAATGAGGCATTGAAGGCTGAGACATATGCCCAGTACTTCAAGCAAAAACCTACCAATCAAAATAGGTTAAGGTCAGCCTTTGACATTAAGATTGGGAAGATGCAACTGACATTCATGCAGCCTACAATCCAGTAGCCAAGATCATCAACACACTATAAGAAAACAGATTTTGAAGTTTTGGCCAGGGATGTTCACCCCATTGACCAAATTGAGTTCCATAAGTAGGCAATTGAGATGACCTATTCCACCATGAAAAATAAAGCTATGACTATGCACAAACTTCAAAGCTCATTGGATAATATCAGTGCATAGTAAAAGCTAGAAAAGCCCTCCTCACAAGCGAAGGACAACAGAATCAAGTCACTGGAAGACTTGGTGATTGAGCTTTGGTATAATCCCAATGATGTCAAAGCTACAGATAACTTAATGTCAGCCTTTGGCATTAAGACTAGGAAGATGCAAATGACATTCATGCAACCTACAGTCTAGTAGCCAAGATCGTTAGCAGACTATAAGAAAATAGATTTTGAAGTTTTGGCCAGGGATGTTCACCCCATTGACCAAATTGAGTTAAATAAGCATGAAGGTGAGATGATCTATTCCACCATGACAAATAAAGCTATGATTATGCACAATCTTCAAGGCTAATTGGATAATATCACTGTTATCACTCAGGTTATCCCTTGGCTCCTTAAGGAATACGGCCGAGGTAACCACAAACCAATCTTTGGGCTGCAGGTCCTAGCCTACCTACAGTCAGAGAGGGCTCTCTCTTTAGAATTTAGCTTTGTTTTGGGTTGATTTTAGGCTATTTATGGTGTACATGGGTTTTGTTTTGATTTTGGTGGGAAGGATGATGTTGTTAAGCAGAGTTGGGATGCATAGAGTGAGAAGTTCAAACCATTGGGCATGGAGTCATGGATTAGGGCTTGATGTTGCGTTTTCTTGGTCACAAGAGGAATACAGAGCATGATAGCTACACATAGAATGATATCAGGCTGGAGTAAAGATGGAATGAAGGTCAGAGATGAAAGGCAACTAAGAATCTTTCATTAGCTAACAGAGAGGGAAGGTGAATGATAGTTTCTCTAGGAGCAATCAAGAATTCCTAAATAACAGTCATATGTGAAAGAAACAGGGTAAACATGATCATTTAAGTATGCATATTCATAACCATTTCTGAAGAAAACATATAGAAATAACAAGAACTGAGCATAGGGTGCAGTCAAGCAAAACCTAAGCTATTCTTCTTTCTTGCTATTTAGATGGTAACACAATGGTGGCATAAACATATATAAACTATAAACAGAGGTAAGAAAACACTTATTGAGCCATGTAGTAGCACAGGAATTCCACAGTCACTCTTTGGCCATTAAATAACACAACAGTCAGTTCTTCATCCAAAGCATTCCAGCAGTCTTTGATTATAGAGCTCTCAAAATATACAACGCAAGTCTAGAATGAGGATTATCAACCAACCAACCCCAAATACGTTCTATGGGGAGGTATATATACAAAAACAAGATACAAAATATCTAGGTGATGACTCTTCAAGCAATAAATTATATCACCAACTCTTTTTACAGAGTAAATGAAGCATTAAACACTGCAGTTAATATTGGCTTGCTAGCTGTCTATTTTGTCAGAAAACTTTTGACTTTATGGGTTGTATGAGTCGGCTGCCTGCTGCGCATTTAATTCGCGTTTTTTGAGCCTGCTGCTGGTACGCTGCCTGTTGCTGTCTGGGTCTTCATCCTATGTGCTCGGCTTGATAGCATTTGATGAGCTGTAGTTATCATTTCAATTTTGCTTTATGTTGATCTACCTTTGACAGGTGTATCATGCCATCTGTATATGTTGAACTGTAGCTTGATCAAAAAAAAAAAAATTAATAAACAAAATCACCTGAGCAATGTCTCTATCATCCCGTTCCACCAATCCTCTGTAGGTAGCTGATGCCTTTGTATCTTTATTAGTTTTTCCTCAGCTTCTGTGCATCTATGGAAAGTGGGCTGGAATTCGAACAGGTGGTTTATCTCATGTGCAATGTAGAATAGATTTTCCAATTTATCGAAGACACTCTGTCCTGATGGAGGCCCTGTATCTTCTGAAGTACTTGAGGAATCTGTGATTTGGTTGGCAGAAAATTATTCACTCTGTTGGCATAAAGGTCATGTGACCGCAGTCTTCCAGCACTGGTTAATAAACTTGGTAGTCCTCTGCTATGTAATGTCATGATCTTTGTCTTGAACTCGTCCACTTCTATTTGCATTTCTTGGCATTTTCTGTCCAAAGTCTGCACAAAATTCCCAAGGGTTAACACCCTTTTTATTAGAAAAATAGTTTCAGTCCTGTTACTGATTCCTAATGCTGCCAGCTGCCCTTTGGTGCGAGTATTCAAAAATTGGATCATTCTATTTGCTTGCTCGGGCATATTTCTCAAAGATGCTCTAGCCTTTTGGTTTTCAAACTGAGCCAAGTTTATCAAATCCATTTGCTCATGAATGGTTTCAATGGATTGCCATTGGTCTGTAATGGATTGGCCAATTTTGGCCCACAAAATTTTCTTGATATCTACTAGAGTCCTGTCAAAAGTGAGCTCTTTCTCCAACTCCTTTATTCTTCTTTCCAAGGCTTTGATTTCTCTTGTCTTCTCAGCTACATCCTGCTTTGATTTGTCATATTTTCCATCAATTGTAGCCAGCTTTTCCTTGGTTTCTCTCAATTCTTTCATTTGCAATTCCAGAGCTTCTATTTCCTTCATCATATTGTCCATTTTCAAGCTGGTGCCTTGCTCTGTAGGTGCTGAAGTAGTGGCTGAAATTGGTACTGAACTTAAAGTGCCTGCTTCTGATGTTGTAACAGTGGGAGGGACTATTGTGGTGGCCGTGGGAGGAGCAGCTGTAATAATCTAAGCTGTTTGAATTGGCTGAGGGGCTAACTCTCCTTGTCTTGCCTGTAATGATGCCTCCAAGGCACTCTCTGTTTCTACCAACCTTTTATGTAAGGTTGTAAGCAAAGCTACCACATCCTGCTCCTCCATTTGTTGTGCCAGTTCTGTAGCTTGAGGATGCAATGTGGGTGACAGTCTGATTTGTCTTCTTAGGGCAGCTATGTCTTCATCCTTATTTTTTATCAAAGCTTGTACACCCCTGGGATCAGAGGAATCATGTCCCAGCTCTATGATAATCTCCTCCAAGGACTTGATTCTATTGTCCTTGGCCTGTGACGAAGCTTTCTCCAACTCAAGTTGGGCAGCAGTGTTGTGCAAAGAGTTTTGCAATATGTGGGCTAACAATGTCTTATCTACTAGAGTAGCATATACCATCTCCCCAGTCTTCTTGTGCAATTCAATTTGGTCCATCGGATGGATATCCTTGTCAAATACTTCCAGATTAGTTCTAATGTAATCAGCAGCTGATTGGGGTTGCTGAGTTGTAGGTCTGAAGTGACCGAGGGTCAATCTTCCTTCCTGGATGTCATAGGCCGCCATTAGCCTTTGCTGATTGGTAGGGGCCATCCTTATTAGCTGGTTGTACAACTGTAGTCTTACTGGTTCATTCTTGGCTTTGATATCAGTGAATTCTTTTTTAATATCAGAGGGCTATCTGCCATGTTGCCTTGTGGATGTTACTTCCACTCCCTACTGTCTCTCTTGCTCCTGATGAAAAGAGCTGGCCGATGTCTCCCTGCGTGTGGGAATTTGCTGTTCTGTGGGCCCCTCTGGCATTTCTTCCTCTAAAAAAGGATTCAACCTCTGTCTCTTTTCTCCTTGTTGATCTGTAGATGTCCCTGGAGGGGTCTCCTCCTGCCTATCTCTCTTCTTCGCTCCTTCCTCATTTAGAGGTGTCTACAATACTGGAGTTTCTGTCACAATTGTTTGTGTAGAAGGGTCTTTCCCTTGGCTTTGTTCATCTGTAGAAACTGGCTGATCTTCCATTGTTTCTTGCTGTCCCAAATTGTGCACTTGTTCTTCTGAATGTTGCACCTCTTTTCCTTTATCTGTTGCTGCAGGTGAGGTACTTCCTTGGGCAGGTTGCTGGTGGGCTGTGGCAGAAGAGGTGCCTTTTCCAATGTACCGAGGAGCTGTAAATAACACCTATCCACAAGATTCCAAGTCAACAAAATTTTCCAGATTCTTGATTGCTTTTTCTGTTATTTCTTCTTCAGTGAATTCTTCAACTAGAGTGCCCTTTACCCATTCTTGTTGATTAGCAAATTGCTCAATTTGAGGGATAGTGCAGTGTTCATATGCCGCAAGCTTGTATTTGATTCTTCTAAGGCTTATAAAGTGATTGGGGTCATATGGTGCCCAATAAAATCTTGTTTTTAGCTTGAGTTTCTCCCCTAGAATCTGGTTAGCATCCTTCCATGCTTCTTCCCTCTTATTGAAAATAAAGGGACCCAATTGATTTTTGATTTTTAGTTGTGCCTTTTTGCTTTTGCCAAAGAAATGCACCATATCTGCATTACCAAATTGCCAAAAGTATTCTAAGGCAAATAGTCTCGTGGGGACATATTTGGGTAGTCAGTAGGGGGCTAATTCACAACCATAGACCCTGATTATGGTGTGGTTTTGGTAGAAATACCAGTCACCAATGATGTAGCTTTTGCAAAGCTGTAGAATCTTCTACATCTCATCAGTGAGTCTGGGGGGAGGATCTGTTGACAACAAGCAGGTAGTTGGATAGATAAACAGGTCAATGAACTCACAATATGTGTATGGGGAGTAACTAATATGATGGAATACTGATGACCAAAATATGACTGACCTCCTCTCCCCTCTTGCATCCAACTTTTTGAGGACAACTGGGAAACTCTCAGACTGATAATATAGCAGCAAATGATAGATGTATGAGGTGTATTTGAATACCCTTTCCCTTTCTAGGCTCATGAATTTCTCATGAATCTTATCAGCAATGAAGGTGGCATAATCATACTGGACAGCAGGGGGCTGTCCTGGAGTGAAGATAGACATCAAGGAAAAGATAGTACTGTCTACAATCTCACTTGTTTTGAATCCCAGGATGTAGGAGATCATATCTATAATCATTTTTCCCTCCTCAGTAAATGCAACATGGAGATAAGGAATTGTAAATCTGGAGTAAAAGTCTGGGGGCATAAACAACTTAGCAATTCGTTCAATCTCTGTAGGGGGAAATTTTGATGCTTGATCTATCAAATTCTTCAGGGAAAGTGGGACCAATGGCTGAGTTGGTTTGAATTGTAAAATCTCATTGATAGACTGAGGAGTAATGTAGAAGAGGACTTTACCAGCAGGGCTCATCACTACCCTATGAACAGGATCATAATTAGAACAGCAGTGATGGATGAGGTCAGGAAAAACATTTACTAAGGGAAAATGGTACATGGGCATGTTGGACTCCCATATTCTTAATGGATCAGTCTTGTTTATGAACTTATTCCTTATCTCACAAAAGGCTTGAAGATGAGGCTTCACTCCTTCCATATCGTCGATTTGATAATCTCTATTTGCCAGTGGAAGCCATTCTAGCTGTCTATGGGGTGCATTTAGTGGAGCAATGTTAAGGGAAACTGGGTCCTCCATGTTTCGATAATGATTACAGGTGGATTAGGCCTGTATTTGAGCAGAAAACAGAGTGTTGATAATGGTTTTCTGGGCAAGGAACTCACAGTTTCAAGTTCTTTGCAGAGCTGTTTTTGAGGAGTAAAACTTAATAAAATGAAGATTGTGCAAGGCTCTACAATGAGTACACTGGAAAGGGGAAAAAAAAGGGCTTTATCAACCTGCTCTTAGTGATTCCGCGGGTGAACTGGATCTGCAATTTGAGCTGGCGGTGGCAGTTTTATCAGGGGGGTAAGGATGCCAGGTTTTGGCCACAACTATAGTTATGTGGGGCAGAGAGAAAAAAGGTTGCAGGTGCCAATATGTTTCAATGTGGATTTTCAGGTGTATTTGGCTAATTTTGCAGAGAAATCATGAAAAACAGGGTTACTGGTCCTTTTCGGGTAAATAACTGTTCACTTGGAGAAATGTTGTGGTGAATAGCTGCGGGCGGAGGCCGAACAGGCCGAATTGCAAGTCGAATAGGCCTTGGTGACTATCGGGCACATTGAATGCGCACTGGTCGTAAGTGGCATGCAAAAGTTTGCAATGTTCATTTGCATAAAAAACAAACAAAAACAATGTTTATGCCCTTTTCAACACAAATTTGGGCTTTTGCGGCATTTTGGCGCTTTTTTGTTATGACGTCAGCATGACGTCATCGGTGGGTCCCAGGTACGGCATGGTGACGTGGCAGTTGATTGGGCCGATGACGTGGCACAAGACACAGTGGTGGGGTAGGGACGGAGGCAGATTCGGTGGCAATGACACAGGGCGACAGTGGGTTGACGCAAGAGTGATGTAAGAGGCGACGTGGCGCTGACGTCGGGGGCGAAGAGACAAAAGGTGGTTTGTGGTTTTATTGGACCGCCTTCTGTACGGGAGCGGTATTTGTCAGAGGGGCTCCGATACAATCAAAATGGGACACCTGCCTTTTGTACGGCGGAGAAACCGCTAGGCTATCGGAGGCTAACCGTCGATCGTCGGGGCAGCTCCGAAATCGATGAGAGCCGTCGGATGGGGAGGGCCCGATCCGACAGTGGACGGAACTACAAGCTACGGGTATGATAATGTATGGGGCCCGCCGAATATTATATCATTTGTTTATATGGTGGGGATTCAAAACTTTGGGTTTGTGGGTTTCGCGGGTTATTTTTGCCGGAAGTGTTTAATGTTTAAATAAACATTTGAACACCCAATATTAACAAAGAGCGCATAACGGATAGAATAGTAAGGTTTAAGGGTAACGGGGAGTGGTTATTAATTTAAACAGATGTTAAATTAACTCTGGGTGAGGACACGGAAGGGTTAATAGTAGTCCCGGATGGGCTATTATTCCCCTGAACTATATTTATATGGCTATACTGCCATAGGGTGGGATATTTAATACATTTTGGGATTTTATATAGTTTTTTTGTAGAAGTAGGGATGGGGAAGTGATTTCAGGGAACTATATAATAGAATTAGGGGTTAATATGAGTTTATGGATTGAGAATGAATGGATGAATGCCAATTCCATAGTATGAAAACTTAGAGATAGGAAGATGAAATGAGTATAGAATGATTTTTACACAAGAAATGTGGCTTCTTTTCACTGAAGAAAGTCAAAGCTTGACTTAGTATTTTTACAAAAATGAAGTGATAATAGGACTGGTCGGGCAGATCCCTAGGTCCTTCAAGGGTGTTAGTAAGAAACTTTGAGGGGGGGGTGTGAAAGGGAGTTAGACATGCTTCCATCATTCTGCCATCAAACCACTGCTTTGGCATTTCTTTCATTGATGAGACAAGTTATAACTGACAATACATCAAGTGATCAAAACCTTGCTTTCTGCAACCTCAAACTACTTACCCAGCCTAATACACCTAACATTTTTTCTTCCTTTTGAATGGGTGCACTTAGACTTGCAGACCCTAATTATCCTCTTTTCTTTTGACTGCCCTCCTATCTAAATCTACCCTTATCTCTTCCAAGGGCCCAGATTAAGCAGTTGGGCTCCTTAATTTCTCTACCTAGGTACTCATCTGCCAAGCTTGAACTATTTGGACAGATATTCATTCTCTAGTCTAGAACAAGCAATTTAAATCATGGCATGGTCTAGATTGAACTATTGGGCCATCCATCAAACTAGCAGTGGCATTTGAACTAGCCACTTTCCTGGTCTTTCTTTAGGGTTCATTTTTATCATTTTTTCTAACCAATTTACTCTTTTTGCCCTTTGATAATTCTTTTAGGGCATACCCTCTTCGCATTTTTTAACTTTCCGCTAATGCCTTTTTTACAAAATATGGAACCTTTGCAGCATGAAAAGATGAACATATTTGGCACTTCCACTGTCAATCATGAAAAATGAAACCTATTGGTATAGGAACCTAACAGTGGCTCCACTTGGGGATGGCTTTTCCAAATAAAAAGTCAAGAACAGCAAGTCAGATTGCCTTGTTTTTAATTCTTGCTACATTCTGCACCTTCCTTCTGTTCAAGACCATTGATCTGAATCCTTGTAACTTGTATGAAGTACCCTGTGAGCCGCTCTTCTTGTGAAATTATAGCTCTGTATTTGCTGGTTTCTCTGAGTATTCATCATCATCTTCATAGTTACCAAGTCTTGCTCTTGATTCCCAATGATAGACTCAAAACAGATATCAAAAATGGTGCAGTTCCCTGTTTTTCTTCAAAATTTGTTGCCTTTAGTTCCTTATCTAACCACTGTAAATAAAAATGCTGGAATTACAGATATTTATGTACAATACACAGTGGTGTTATGTTGATTACATGGAATCAAAGTAGTGCTTGAGCATTCGCCCATTGACTGGGCCTTCTTCAGTATTTGAGCCATCCAAACTCTTCAGAAAATATGTGTTATTACCTTGTACAACATGAATGACATAAGGTCCTTTCCACAAAAAATCAAATTTGCCATGTTTCCCTTTTTCTTCTCTCCTAGAATCCCATCTCAACACTTTGTTTCCTATGAAGAAATCTTCAGCCTTGGTTCTTTTGTCAAACATCTTTTTCAGCTTCTCTTGCAGTACTTGGGTTCTATGATACACTTCCTCTCTTGTTTGCTGCAAGTGAATGGTCTGATTGATCCTTCTTTGAATATCATTAGGCTCTGCTTGTATTTCTTGCAGCAACTTGATTACAGGGATTCCCACAGATGAAGGGAATCTTGCCTCCATTCCATAAACTAGTTCATATGGACTTGTACCAATGGATCTTTTGGTGGTCAATCTGTCTGCCCACAGTGCATTTACCAGCTTCTTATGCCAATTCTTTTTGTTCTCCTCCAAGATCTTTTTGATGATGTTGATGAGGCTTTTGTTGGAGGACTCAGCTAGGCCATTGCCTTGAGGGTAATAGGTTGTGGAATGGCCTAAGGTAATATGGTACTTATGGCAAAAGTTGATCATTCTTTTGGATTTGAAAGCAGCAGCATTGTCTGTAATGATCTTTTCTGGACAGCCAAACCTTGACAAGATGTTGGTTTCTAAAAACTGCATAATGATTGAGTCATTGGCCTGCCTACAAGGGATGGCTTCTATCCATTTGGTAAAGTAGTCTGTGGCAGTCAAAATCCACCTATGTTTGCTGGAGGATGAAGGGTGAATTTCACCAATGAAGACTATACCCCATTGTTGAAAAGGTCTTTCAGTTGAAATAGGTTTAAGTGGTAAAGGTAGCAGCTTTCTCTTGCCTTCAAAAATTTGGCACTTATGACAAGACATTACAAATTTTTTCACATCAGCAAACAATGAGGGCCAATAAAATCCAGCCCTTAGGATTTTATCAGCAGTTGATTTCCAGTATAAGTGTCCTCCATAGTCACCTGCATGAAATTCCTTGAGGACATTGTCAGTTTCATCTAATGTTAGGCAATTAAGTAAAATTCCTTCATGATTTTTCCAAAACAAAGAACTGTCTATAATACAAAACTTTGATGCTTTCATTTTCAAGAATCTCTTTTTGGTTCTGGACAACCCTGGAGGAGCTTGCAGGTTTAACAATACAAAACATATGTCAGCATACCACGGGGATTGTAAAAAGGCTTGATTGATCTGTGGAGTCGCCATCTCCTCTTCGTTGTCCAGTTCATTGATGTCAAGGGCTTGGAAATTGGTTTCAATCATCAGTTTGGCTAGCCCTTGTCCTTTTATCAATTTTGTAGGCTTGATTTCAATGTCATATTCTAAGATATTTGAAATCCATTTGCCCCTTTTGCCTTCAATTCCTTCTTGGGTTAAAATTTCTTTAACCACAGCATTTGGGACATAAGCAATCACATGAGAGTATAGAATGTAAATCCTGAAATATTTGATGGCCTTTACCAAGGCATAAGCTTGTTTTTCCATAATCTGATACTTTAAGGGAGCATCCCTAAGAGTTTTGCTAAAGAAGGCAATGGGTTTCTCACACCCTTGGTCATCTTTTTGTAATAGGACAGTAGCAATTGTGTGCTTAAAGGAAAAAATGATAAAATCTCTATCAAACCTGGGGCTTGTGAGGACTGGTGTGTTTGTCAAAGCTCTTTTGATGTCCTCAAAGGCTTGTTTGGCTTCCATGGTCCATTTGACCTTAGAATCCTTTTTCAGCATATTGTTTAATAATCTTATGAGCTCGGCCAGATTAGGAATGAATCTTCTCAAAAAGTTAATCTTCCCTAAAAAACCTTGTAGTTCTTTGATGTTTCTTGGATGAGGCACTTGAAGGATAGCTTGAATTATGTCCGAGTTGATCCTAATGCCATCTTTTGAGATTATATGACCTAGGAGCTTGCCTTCATCTAGGCCAAACAGTGATTTCTTTGGATTCAAAGATATGCCATATTTCCTACAAATTAGAAACACTTGCCTTAAATGTTCTAAGTGTTCTTGGTCTGATTTTGAAAAAGTAGTGAGATCATCAAGGTAGACTACTAGGAAATCATGGATTTCTTTGGCAAAGGCTATGTCCATTGCTCTCTCAAAAGTGGCCCCTATATTTTTAAGCCCAAAAGGCATTTTGACATATTTAAAGGTTCCCCAAGGAGTTTTAAAGGCAGTTTTGTCTCAGTCATCTGGGTGTACTAAAATCTGATTGAATCCCGAGAACCCATCTAATAGTGAAATCCTAGAGGCTCCCACTACCCTTTGTAGGATATGATCCATTTTTGGTAAGGGGTAATGGTCTTTGAGAGAGACTTTGTTCAAATTTCTTAAGTCAACACACAGTCTAATTTCTCACGTTTTCTTCCTAGTAGGCACTAGATTTGAGATCCATTCTGAGAACCTGATTGGAGCAATGATCCTTGCTTCATACATACGTTTAACTTCTTTTTCAATCAGGGGAAGGACGACAGGATTCACTCTCATAAGCTTTTGTTTGAAAGATTTTTGATTCTCTTTCAAAGGTATAGTGTGTTGGATGACTGAAGTATCATAGGACTTGAGGTCCTCATAACTCTAGGCAAAGACATCTTGGAACTCTTTGAACAATTCAATGTATCTCAACTTCTGATCAGCAGGTAATGCCTTGGATAATTTTACCATTTTAGGATTTTTTGTGGTTCCAATGTTACAATCTTCAATTCCAGCATTCAGTGGTTGCAATTTTGGTTTCCTTGAGATATCATTTGAATCAAACAAATCCTCCAAAGGAGTCAAGCCTGTGGGTAGAAAATTGTCTTTTAGATCAATTACTTCAGCTTCTGCTTCAACTATTTCATCACAATCTGTTTTCTTCAACTCCTGTATATTGCTGTGATCAAAAGTAGTTGGATGCAGCATCAGATTTGTTTTTTCAGCTGATATGTTTTGTTCAATTTTGTGCTTTTGTTCTTGGTCGTTCACAATGCTTGTATCAATGTTCATGTTGGAGAATTCCTCTTTCAAAGTGAGGAAGTTATTTAGCTATGTGTCACTTTCAAAGATCTACCAATTTTTAACATTATCAGGGACAGTAGGTCTATGTTTGATTTCGGCTGTGAAATGGTGGTTGGGTTCTAAAGGTAGCTTGCAAGTGTTAGCAAAGGTTGCCAAGCTATGTGCATGTAGATTGAGATTTCTGGAAATTTTAGTTAACTGAGATTCTGAGAAGGTGTCAAGTATTTGAATGGCTGCCCCTCTGTAAGCCCTCAACCTAAGATCATTTGTGACAAAATTTCCCTTCATCTGTTGTATGATCAGATCTAAATCCCCTAAAATTGAGACTTTGGTTGCACCTAGGTTTTTGATGAGTTTGAGACCTGACAAGAGGGATTCATACTCGGCCATATTGTTTGTGCATCTGAAGTTTAACCTATATGCATGACCTTCAGCCTGGTCATTTTGCATGTTGTGAATCCAAACCCCTGCCCCTGCTCCTAATTTGTTGACTGAGCCATCAAACTCTAAATACCATAAGGTTTCATGGTCAAGGTTTGCATTGAGATTTTTAGACAGTTGCACCATGGGCAGATTGGGTTCTTGTAAGTCATTTGATGTATCATTCTCCTTTGTTGTATCAATCATCTCAACAATTTTTTGATTTTGAGCAGCAGATTGTTCATTCAAACCCTCTGTCTGTGCTGCTACAAGTAATTTGGCATCAGTTTTGGTACACATATCAGCATTATATAAGATGAATGAGTCCATATCAGAATGTATTGAGTAGATGGGGAAGTTTTGGGGCTTTTCTTGACTACTCACCACGTATTTCATTAGTGTTTCTTGGTATAATCTCTTTGGTTGCCCAAAGACTAAAATAGTGGCATAGGACATGTCTAGTTGCAAGGATCCTCGGAGTTTGGCCCCCCATGATCTGGATAAAAGCATACCATATTTGGGTGGAATATCAGCTACCACCACATCCATCAAAATTGTTTTGGTTGGGTATTGGAGGGAAACACACAAATCTTTAATTAGGCCTAGACACCTGACTTGGCTTGAATCAAATGAGAACAAATCTTTGTATGGTCTTGTGATATCTAGGTCTAGTTTTTCCATCACAGATTTGGGCATTAGGTTATGTGAGGCCCTGGAATCAAACATTGCATTGTGTAACACCTTGTCATGAATGTTTAAGCTGACATAGAAAGGTGGAACTCCTCCATTTGCTGTCTTTTCGTTAACCTCGGGACCAAATAGTAATTCAGGTTGATCATCTAGAACATTCACAGCATCCCTATTGTCTGATACTTGGAGTGATCTATTGATTTGTTGTCTATACACTTCATGTTTGGCCAATTCATAAAGAGGAACATCTAGCGTCAGCTTGCCTATTTCTGTTTCCTAGTTGAAGGGTTTCTCTATCTGAGTCTTTGTATTATGGGCAGCAAATTTTTCCTTTTCAGTTGAATTTTCAGTGACCTTTTCTTCGTCATGGGTATGATTTTGAGTTGAATCTGTTTTGAATTTATTTTCAAGAATGCTGTTTGAACTTGCTTTTGAGGGGAGGGATGAGGATGGCTGATTTTTAGAGGGCTTTACATCTGATATATCCTCCATGGTGACTTCTCTTGGGTGTAGGTCTATTTTATCAGAGGATTCTCGAAGAACGACTTTATCTTTTACTTTCTTTGGCTGTTTAGAATCCTTTGGTTTGCTAGTTTTAGGCACATCTATGGTTCTGCATTGCAATTTGTACTGTTTATGTACCTCATAAATTGCGGCATCATATCCTTCCCTAAATTCAAATGACTGTCCTGATTTGGCTTGAAATTGATTGCAATTATGGGCCTTTTGATCTTCTTGTGTTAGAAAGACCTGATGTTCACTGTCCAAACCCATTAAATTGATGTGATGGTCCTCTGTTGGTTCACTAGATGTTGAGGCCTCAGCATAATTTTCTTGAAAAGGAGGTCTGATGTTCTGATCAGGACCAACCCTTCCAACATTTGGATTTTGATTCTTTCTAAAGTTTGGGTTTCTAGCAGCACTTGGTTGACCTTCCCATGATGATTTTCTCTCAATGGTTTCCACCCTATCCCCAAGTCTGTCCATACATTTAATGGTTGCATCCAATTTTTGTTCAAATGCTGAAGGTTCTTGTTTATAAGTAGTTCTTCTCTCAGCTCTTGCTCGATTTCTTTTAGCAATAAGGTTTGCCTCTACACTAACTGTTATGTTTTGCATGTCTGCTAAGATTGGAGGGGCTCTTTCCCTCAGTTGATATGCCATGTCAGAATCAAATCCATCAGGGAATTTGATTAAGGCTAAGTCAAGTGGAGGTCTAAGATTTTGAGGGATGGCATTGTAAACATTGTTGAATCTTGCACAGTAATCTAGGACAGTTTCTTGTGGGCCTCTTTTTATTGTGTCATACTCAGATAGAATGTGTAGTGGATCTTTTTTCTTTTCCCATCTGTTGAGAAATGATTGGTAAAGAGCATCTGGGTTGGCTATGGAATTTGCAGCAAGTGCTCTAAACCAAGTTCTTACTTCATCTGTTAAACTTTGGACAAAGATTTTCATTCTCACATCATCATCGTCTATTTCATAATTCTCAAAGTAGTCTTGCATTTTCTTTGTATGCTGTAGGGTAGTATATGTACCAGTACCATCAAAATAAGTGATCTTACTTTGGTAATCCTGAGGCATAGCTCCTGGATTTGCAGGTAGCTACAAAGGGGCATATCTATTTGCCATATTGACAGGGATAAATGGGACACCAGGAAGGAATGGAACAACTGGAACAGCAGGGACAACAAAGGAAATTTGTGCAGTGGATGGAGGTGTGGAGAATGTGTTTTGAGAGGTGGATGAGGAAGAAGGAGAAGAAGGGGCAGTGTGAGGATGAACTGAAGGTTTAACATGGGTTGGAATATAGTTTTGCTGAACTATTTCAAGACTAGAATCAACAAACTCTTCTTGTTTTTGTTTGCTAAGGTTTCTAGAGATTAAATTGGGATTTTCAAAAATAGTTGGAGGATCTGGGTCAGGGTTTGACCTGGTATAACGAGTTTTCCTCTTTGGAGCCAGCTTCCGAATTTGTTTTTGGTATTTTTCTAAGAAATTTTTGGAATTTAGAAAGGAAATAATCAAATTTTTGGAACAACTATCTATAGCTTAAAACTAGCATGAAGATTGACTGAAGCAGCTTTTATTTACTCTTGTAGATGCAAAGAAAGAATTGTTTCAAAGGCTTCCTAGCTAACATTCAGGCTTCATCTGTAGCTTTAAGGAACAGAAAGTGATTGCAACAATTCATTCAGTCCCTAGTGGAGTCGCCAATGATGTTATCACTCAGGTTGTCCCTTGTCTCCTTAAGGGATACGGCCGAGGTAACCACAAACCAATCTTTGGGCTGCAGGTCCTAGCCTACCTGCAGTCAGAGAGGGCTCTCTCTTTAGAATTTAGCTTTGTTTTGGGTTGATTTTAGGCTAGTTATGGTGTACATGGGTTTTTTTTTTTTTTTGGTGGGAAGGATGATGTTGTTAAGCAGAGTTTGGATGCATAGAGTGAGAAGTTCAAACCATTGGGCATGGAGTCATGGATTACGGCTTGATGTTGCGTTTTCTTGGTCACAAGAGGAATACAGAGTAGGATAGCTACACATAGAACAATATTAGGCTAGAATAAAGATGGAATGAAGGTCAGAGATGAAAGGCAACTAAGAATATTTCATTAGCTAACAGAGAGGGAAGGTGAATGATAGTTTCTCTAGGAACAATCAATAATTCCTAAATAACAGTCATATGTGAAAGAAACAGGGTAAACATGATCATTTAAGTATGCATATTCATAACCATCTCTGAAGAAAACATATAGAAATAACAAGAACTGAGCATAGGGTGCAGTCAAGCAAAACCTAAGCTATTCTTCTTTCTTGCTATTTAGATGGTAACACAGTGGTGGCATAAACATATATAAACTGTAAACAGAGGTAAGAAAACACTTATTGAGCCATGTAGTAGCACAGAAATTCCACAGTCACTCTTTGGCCATTAAATAACACAACAGTCAGTTCTTCATCCAAAGCATTCCAGCAGTCTTTGATTATAGAGCTCTCAAAATATACAGCACAAGTCTAGAATGAGGATTATCAACCAACCAACCCCAAATACGTTCTATGGGGAGGTATATATACAAAAACAAGATACAAAATATCTAGGTGATGACTCTTCAAGCAATAAATTATATCACCAACTCTTGTCAGGGAGTAAATGAAGCATTAAACACTGTAGTTAATATTGGCTTGCTAGCTGTCTATTTTGTCAGAAAACTTTGACTTTCTGGGCTGAATGAGTCGGCTGCCTGCTGCGCATTTAATTTGCGTTTTTTGGGCCTGCTGCTGGTACGCTGCCTATTGCTGTCTGGGTCTTCATCCTGTGTGCTCGGCTTGTTAGCATTTGATGAGCTATAGTTATCATTTCAAGTTTGCTTTATGCTGATCTACCTTTACAGGTGTATTGTGCCATCTGTATATGCTGAACTGTAGCTTGATAAAAAAAAAAGAATTAATAAACAAAATCACTTGAGCAATGTCTCTATCATCCCGTTCCACCAATCCTCTATAGGTAGCTGATGCCTTTGTATCTTTATTAGTGTATCCTCAGCTTCTGTGCATCTATGGAAAGTGGGCTGGAATTCGAACAGGTGGTTTATCTCATGTGCAATGTAGAATAGATTTTCCAATTTATCGAAGACACTCTGTCCTGATGGAGGCCCTGTATCTTCTGAAGTACTTGAGGAAGCTGTGATTTGGTTGGCAGCAAAATTATTCACTCTGTTGGCATAAAGGTCATGTGACAATAGTCTTCCAACACTGGTTAATAAACTTGGTAGCCCTCTGCTATGTAATGCCATGATCTTTGTCTTGAACTCATCCACCTCTATTTGCATTTCTTGGCATTTTTTGTCCAAAGTCTGCACAAAATTCCTAAGGGTTAACACCCTTTTTATTAGCAAAATATTTTCAGTCTTGTTACTGATTCCTAATGCTGCCAGCTGCCCTTTGGTGCGAGTATTCAAAAATTGGATCATTCTATTTGCTTGCTCGGGCATATTTCTCAAAGATGCTCTAGCCTTTTGGTTTTCAAACTGAGCCAAGTTTATCAAATCCATTTTCTCATGAATGGTTTCAATGGATTGCCATTGGTCTGTAACGGATTGGCCAATTTTGGCCCACAAAATTTTCTTGATATCTGCTAGAGTCCTATCAAAAGTGAGCTCTTTCTCCAGCTCCTTTATTCTTCTTTCCAAGGCTTTGACTTCTCTTGTCTTCTCAGCTACATCCTGCTTTGATTTGTCATATTTTCCCTCAATTGTAGCCAGCTTTTCCTTGGTTTCTCTCAATTCTGTCATTTGCAATTCCAGAGCTTCTATTTCCTTCATCATATTGTCCATTTTCAAGCTGGTGCCTTGCTCTGTAGGTGCTGAAGTAGTGGCTGAAATTGGTACTGAACTTGAAGTGCCTGCTTCTGATGTTGTAACAGTGGGAGGGACTATTGTGGTGGCTGTGGGAGGAGCAGCTGTAAGAATCTGAGCTGTTTGAATTGGCTGAGGGGCCAACTCTCCCTGTCTTGCCTGTAATGATGCCTCCAAGGCACTCTCTGTTTCTACCAACCTTTTATGTAAGGTTGTAAGCAAAGCTACCACATCCTGCTCCTCTTTTTGTTGTGCCAGTTCTGTAGCTTGAGGATGCAATGTGGGTGACAGTCTGATTTGTCTTCTTAGGGCAGCTATGTCTTCATCCTTATTTTTTATCAAAGCTTGTACACCCTTGGGATCAGAGGGATCATGTCCCAGCTCTATGATAATCTCCTCCAAGGACTTGATTCTATTGTCCTTGGCCTGTGACGAAGCTTTCTCCAACTCAAGTTGGGCAGCAGTGTTGTGCAAAGAGTTTTGCAATCTGTGGGCTAACAATGTCTTATCTGCTAGAGTAGCATATACCATCTCCCCAGTCTGCTTGTGCAATTCAATCTGGTTCATCAGATGGATATCCTTGTCAAACACTTCCATATTAGTTCTAATGTAATCAGCAGCTAATTGGGGTTGCTGAGTTGTAGGTCTAAAGTGACCAAGGGTCATTCTTGCTTCCTGGATGTCATAGGCTGCCATTAGCCTTTACTGATTGTTAGGGGCCATCCTTATTAGCTGGTTGTACAATTGTAGTCTTACTGGTTCATTCCTGGCTTTGATATCAGTAAATTCTTTTTTAATATCAGAGGGATATCTGCCATGTTGCCTTGCGGATGTTACTTCCACTCCCTGCTGTCTCTCTTGCTCCTGATGAAAAGAGTTGGCTGATGTCTCCATGCCTGTGGGAATTTTCTATTCTGTGGGCCCCTCTAGCATTTCTTCCTCTGAAAAAGGATTCAACCTCTGTCTCTTTTCTCCTTGCTGATCTCTAGATGTCCCTGGAGGGGTCTCTTCTTGCCTATCTCTCTTCTTCGCGCTTTCCTCATTTAGAGGTGTCTGCAATACTGGAATTTCTATCACATTTGTTTGTGTAGAAGGGTCTTGCCCTTGGCTTTGTTCATCTATAGAAACTGGCTTATCTGCCATTGTTTCTTGTTGTCCCAAATTGTGCACTTGTTCTTCTGAATGATGCACCTCTTTTCCTTTATTTGTTGCTGCAGGTAGTGTACTTCCTTGGGCAGGTTGCTGGTGGGCCATGGCAGAAGAGGTGCCTTCTCCAATGTACCGAGGAGCTGTAAAAAACACATATCCACAAGATTCCAAGTCAACAGATTTTTCCAGATTCTTGATTGCTTTTCTGGTTATTTCTTCTTCAGTGAATTCTTCAACTAGAGTGCCCTTTACCCATTCTTGTTGATTAGAAAATTTCTCAATTTGAGGGATAGTGCAGTGTTTATATGCCGCAAGCCTGTATTTGATTCTTCTAAGGCTTATAAAGTGATTGGGGTCATATGGTGCCCAATAAAAGCTTGTTTTTAGCTTGAGTTTCTCCCCTAGAATCTGGTCATCATCCTTCCATGCTTCTTCCCTCTTATTGAAAATAAAGGGACCCAATTGATTTTTTATTTTTAGCTGTGCCTTTTTTCTTTTGCCAAAGAAATGCACCATATCTGCATTACCAAATTTCCGAAAGTATTCTAAGGCAAATAGTCTCATGGGGACATATTTGGGCAGTCGGTAGGGGGCTAATTCACAGCCATAGACCCTGATTATGGTGTGGTTTTGGTAGAAATACCAGTCACCAATGTTGTAGCTTTTGGAAAGCTGTAGAATCTTTTGCATCTCATCAGTGAGTCTGGGGGGAGGATCTGTTGACAACAAGCAGGTAGCTGGATAGATAAACAGGTCAATGAACTCACAGTATGTGTATGGGGAGTAACTAATATGATGGAATATTGATGACCAAAATATGACTGACCTCCTCTCCCCTCTTGCATCCAACTTTTTGAGGACAACTGGGAAACTCTCAGACTGATAATATAGCAGCAAATGATAGATGTATGAGGTGTATTTGAATACCCTTTCCCTTTCTAGGCTCATGAATTGCTCATGAATCTTATCAGCAATGAAGGTGGCATAATCATACTAGACAGCAGGGGGCTGTCCTGGAGTGAAGATAGACATCAAGGCAAAGATAGTACTGTCTACAATCTCACTTGTTCTGAATCCCAGGATGTAGGAGATCATATCTATAATCATTTTTCCCTCCTCAGTAAATGCAACATGGAGATAAGGAATTGTAAATCTGGAGTAACAGTCTGGGGGCATAAACAACTTAGCAATTCGGTCAATCTCTGCAGGGGGCAATTTTGATGCTTGATCTATCAGATTCTTCAGGGAAAGGGGGACCAATGGCTGAGTTGGTTTGAATTGCAACATCTCATTGATAGACTGAGTAATGTAAAAGAGGACTTTACCAGTAGGGCTCATCACTGCCCTATGAACAGGATCATAATTAGAACAGCAGTGATGGATGAGGTCAGGAAAAACATTTACTGAGGGCAAATAGTACATGGGCATGTTGGACTCCCATATTCTTAATGGATCAGTCTTGTTTCTGAACTTATTCCTTATCTCACAAAAGGCTTGAAGATGAGGCTTCACTCCTTCCATATCGTCGATTTGATAATCTCTATTTGCTAGTGGAAGCCATTCTAGCTGTCTATGGGGTGAATTTAGTGGAGCAATGTTAAGGGCAACTGGGGCCTCCATGTTTCGACAATGATTACAGTTGGATTAGGCCTGTATTTGAGTAGAAAACAGAGTTCTGATAATGGTTTTCTGGGAAAGGAACTCACAGTTTCAAGTTCTGTGCAGAGCTGTTTTTGAGGAGTAAAACTTAATAAAATGAAGATTGTGCAAGGCTCTGCAATTAGTACACTAGAAAGGGGAAAAACAAATGGCTTTAGCATCTTGCTCTTAGTGATTCCGCGGGTGAACTGGAGCTACAATTTGAGCTGGCGGTGGCAGTTTTATCAAGGGGTAAGGATGCCAGGTTTTCGCCGCAACTATAGTTATGTGGGGCAGAGAGAAAAAAGGTTGCAGGTGCCAGTATGTTTCAATGTGGATTTTCAGGTGTATTTGGCTAATTTTGCAGAGAAGTCATGAAAAACAGGGTTACTGATGCTTTTCGGGTAAATACCTGTTCACTTGGAGAAATGCTATGGTGAATAGCTGTGGGCGGAGGCCGAACAGGCTGAATTGCAAATCGAATAGGCCTTGGTGACTATCGGGCACGTTGAATGCGCACTGGTCGTAAGTGGCATGCAAAAGTTTGCAATGTTTGTTTGCATGAAAAACAAACGAAAACGATGTTTTTGCCCTTTTCAACACAAATTTGGGCTTTTGCGGCATTTTGGCGCTTTTTTGTTATGACATCAGCATGACGTCATCGGCGGGTCCCAGTTATGGCAGGGTGATGTGGCAGTTGATTGGGCCGATGACATGGCACAAGACATGGTGGCGGGGTAGGGACGGAGGCAGATGCGGTGGCAATGACATGGGGCGACAGTGGGTTGATGCAAGAGTGACGTAAGAGGCGACGTGGCACTGACGTCGGGGGCGGAGAGACAAAAGGCGGTTTGTGGTTTTATCGGACCGCCTTCTGTACGAGAGTGGTATTTGTCAGAGGGGCTCTGATACATCAAAATGCGACACCTGTCTTTTGTACAGCGGAGAAACTGTTAGGCTATCGGCGGCTAACCGTCAATCGTCGGGGCGGCTCCGAAATCAGTGAGAGCCATCGGATGGGGAGGGCCTGATCCGATGGCAGACGAAACTGCGAGATGCATGTACAATAATGTACGGGGCCCGCCAAATATTATATCATTTGTTTATATGGCGGGGATTCAAAACTTTGGGTTTGTGGGTTTCGCGGGTTATTTGCGCCGGAAGTGTTTAATGTTTAAATAAACATTTGAACACCCAATATTAACAAAGAGCACATAAATGGTAGAATAGTAAGGTTTAAGGGTAACGAGGAGTGGTTATTAATTTAACCAGAGGTTAAGTTAACTCCGGGTGAGGACACAGAAGGGTTAATAGTAGTCTCAGATGGACTATTATTCCCCTGAACTATATTTATATGGCTATACTGCCATAGGGTGGGATATTTAATACATTTTTGGATTTTATATAGTTTTTTTGTAGAAGTAGGGACGGGGAAGTGGTTTCAAGGAGCTATATAATAGAATTAGGGGTTAATATGAGTTTATGGATTGAGAATGAATGGATGAATGCTAAGTCCATAGTATGAAAACTTAGAGATAGGAAGATGAAATGAGTATAGAATGATTTTTACACAAGAAATGTGGCTTCTTTTCATTGAAGAAAGTTAAAGATTGACTTAGTATTTTTACAAAAATGAAGTGATAACAGGACTAGTTGGGCAGATCCCTAGGTCCTTCAGGAGTGTTAGTAAGAAACTTTGAGGGGGGGTGTGAAAGGGAGTTAGACATGCTTCCATCATTCTGCCATCAAACCACTGCTTTGGCATTTATATCATTGATGAGACAAGCTATAACTGACAATACATCAGGTTATCAAAACCTTGCTTTCTGCAACCTCAAACTACCTACCCAGCCTAATACACCTAACATTTTTTCTTCCTTTTGAGTGGGTGCACTTAGACTTGCAGACCCTGATTATCCTCTTTTCTTTTGACTGCCCTCCTATCTAAATCTACCCTTATCTCTTCCAAGGGCCCAGATTAAGCAGTTGGGCTCCTTAATTTCTCTACTTAGCTACTCATCTACCAAGCTTGAACTGTTTGGATAGATATTCATTCTCTGGTCTAAAACAAGCAATTTAAATCATGGTATGGTCCAGATTGAACTGTTGGGCCATCCATCAAACTAGCAGTGGCATTTGAACTAGCCACTTTCCTGGTCTTTCTTTGGGGTTCATTTTTATCATTTTTTCTGACCAATTTACTCTTTTTGCCCTTTGATAATTCTTTTAGGGCATACCCTCTTCACATTTTTTAACTTTCCACTAATGCCTTTTTTACAAAATATGTAACCTTTGCAGCATGAAAAGGATGAACATATTTGGCACTTCCACTGTCAATCATGAAAAATGAAACCTATTGGTATAGGAACCTAACAATCACTACATAGTACAAGCTGGAAATGGCCTCCTCATAGGCCAAGGACAACATAATCAAGTCACTAGAAGACTTGGTGATTGAGCTTGGGTATAATCCCAATTATGTCAAAGTTGCATATAAATTAATAAAAAGGAAGAATGAGGATATTGTTGCTTTAAAGAAGAAACTAAAGCTACCTCATTTAGAGCATCCACAAACCAAAGATGTCCTTGAAAGCCAAACCCAACAAGAGGAATGATGGACCTCATTCTCCAATTGAATGATCAACTGAAATAAATGGAGGAGTTGGACAACTTAATACAGCTAAAATTGGCCAGCCTTGAGACAGCCACTGTCACTACCATTCCAATAGTCACTGCAGTAGTACCATCCACCTTGGCAGCTTCATTTGCCCCCATAGCACCACTGGCTACAACACTTCCAACTGTAACAACATCTACCTTAGCAACAAGTTCCACAGCAGTAACAACTCAGCCAAGTGATGAAGCAAGCCAACTGGTCAAAGCTATGAAAGACATGTCCATTCAGACCACAAAAATAAACAAACTCAAAGAATAGATAACAAGTCTAGAGAACGAGAATAAACTTGCACAGATTATGCACAAGGATGAAGTTCAGAAGTCAACCAGGTTGATTGAAAGAATGAAGAGCTTGGAAAAATAATTGACATTAAAGGAGCCACTTGGACAAGCTAAAGAACAGTTATGGGCCAATATCATTGACTCTGTCAATGATATTTTGACATCTATACAAGTCACCTTTGAACAAAATGACTTAGTCAAAAAGGATATAGAAGGAATTCAAAGAGTCAAGGCTGAACTTGGAGGCATGCCAGAAGAAGCCACTAGAATAATCCACTTCCTTAACTCTAAAAATAAATATGAATTGTAGGAGCTGGACATAGCTAACAGGACTGGCACCATACTAGAGGTGAAAAAGGTGCTCACCAAGAGGAATTTGATGATGAACCTTGAGGAAAAATGCCAAACCATACAACTGGCTATAGATAGGTTCATGGTTAAGTTTGATGCTTTAAGACAAAAAGGCTTGCCAAATCCCTTGGTGATAAATGATAGATTGATGCCACAAGAAGACTACAATAAGAAAATCAGAGAGGTGGCAAGATATCAAGCCAATAATTCCTCTATGAAGGGGATGCCTACAGGAAAGGTTCTGTACCAAACATTTGAGAACCTATTTTACCTCCATCATGAGATAAACCACCTTTTTGTGAATAGACCAACCTTTGCTAAGTACACAGAAGTAGATGAAATTTACATAAAGATGGTAAAAGTTAAATGACATATTGGAAAAATGAACGGTAAAAGTGAAAAAAGCACAGTGAAAGAAAAGTGATAGATCAACCAGATGAAAGAGTATTAGGTAAAAGTGTATCAGTTAAAAGACAAAGTAAAATGAACAGTCGGCGTGGAAGACAAACAACAAAGGAGAATGAAAAGAAAAAGATCAAAGAATAAGAAAACAAAGCCTAATAAACAAGGACAAATTGCAGCAGTTGAATATCTATCTCTATCTTCTTGCATGAAGATATTTCTTTTTCCGAGATTAATTCCCAAGACAGTTTTGGATATTTTGTAAACTATTTGTGTATAAATACTTCATAATTCAAAGTGTAGAGTGTGGATTGCTAGACTTTTATATAGTTGTATTGATTTGTAACCTGAGGGTTCATAGTACCAATTTTTCAAGTTAGCAAACTCGACTGAGTAATAAAGAGATTGCATTATAGGATTCATGTGTTGAGCTCTTTCAATGAAGTATTTTCCTTTGTCAAATTCTTATTCTCTTATGTATTTCACAAACTTACATGTTATCTAAATTGAATGAATTAACTGGAATTATATTACATAATTTGTTTAAGTACACTATGTCTTGAACAATTAATCATTTTAATGTTTTCTTCTGATATCCAGATTAGGGAATCCTTTATTGATCCCTAGTGTTGATTGACCCCTACCATTTCACTCATTTTCCATTTTAAGGAACCCTCAATTGCTCCTTAGATCCGATTGAAAACCACTTCATTATCTAGCCTTAAGATTTGAATTTACTTATCTACCTTGCCCTGTAAACACTATTTTTTGAACTTGATCCAGTCCTGTTGTCTTGACACTTGACCCCATATCCTAATGGTAAAATACATACCTCTATCCATCTAAGACAGTGATCCCACCACCAAATCTAAATCAAAACCTAAGTACAATCATAACTAGCCTAAAATCAATTAACTAAACAAAGTTAAACCATAAAGAGATAGCCTCTCTGAGCATTAGGAAGGCTACATCCTAATCTCCAAAGTAGGTTTGTGGTTACCTCTATCATTTCTTTCATAACAACTCTAGAGAAATTTTGGAGTGATAACAACCTCAAAGAGGGAAACAGTCCATGGCCTTAGCCAATGTGGCCACTTCAAGCAATTTATTAATAAAAGAATGAAAATGTACATAAGCTTCTCTCATGAATGGTTACCCTACAAATGACCCTCCATGCAGTTTAAATGGAGATCATGGACCAATCAGGTGTTAAGCCATGGATCAAGTGTTGGTAATACTGAGGAGAGAATGAACCATCAGATCACTACATATCATGACCGTCGGATTGTAACTTACAAAAGTACATAGTAAAGAAACACATTTTACCTAACTCTACACTACACCAAGTTATACTTAACTATTTCCTTTGTGTCGAAATATCCTAACATCCAACCTTAATAACAACTTGGGATAGGATTGAAGGATGTACAAATATGAAACAATAGGAGAAGGAAGGAGGCATTAGAGCCTATCCCCCCTTAGTGACAACTTCTTGAACTCTAACCATAAATCAAAGTTTAGTAAACTTCGCCTCTATGAAATCTTTTGTAAAGATGTCTGCAACTTGATCATCTGTTGAAAAATATTAAACTTCAATAACATGGTCATGAATGAGCTTTCTAATGAAGTGCATGTGCAGTTCAATGTGTTTGTTGCACTGATGTTGGACTGTATCTTTGCATAGTTGAATGGCACTTTCATTGTCACACCAAAGTTTAGTTGGATGTTGTTGCTGCAAGCCGAACTCTGACAAGATTTGACGAAGCCACGAGGGTTCCTTACTAGCTTCTATGATGCCATGATACTCTACTTCTGCTGAAGAAAGAGAAATGGTACTTTGTTTCTTACAAGCCCATGTAATAGGTCTTGAACCAAGAGTGAACACATAACCTGTAGTAGACTTTCGATCATTAGGGTCACTAGCCCAATCAGAATCAATGAAACCAACCAATAGAGGAGATTCTTGTACACTGTAATGAATCCCAAACTGAACTATACCTAGAACATAAAAAATCAATAAGGCCAACAAAGCAATTACTTTCATGTGGGTTTTTCAATAACCGAGAAATAAGGCCAACAACAAAGGAAAGATCAGGACAAGTATGGGTCAGATACAAAAGCTTTCCTACAAGCTTATGGTATAACGTAGCATCAAATTTAGGGGAAGTACAAGTGGTTGAAAGTTTGACTCCAAACTAAAAGGGAGAAGGGGATGGCTTACAGTCTTCCATGTGAAAGTGGTGTAGAAGATTACAGCCATACTTGGACTGGGAAAGGGAAATACCTTCATTGGATTGCAAGACTTGAAGACCAAGAAATAATGCAAGTGTCCTAAGTCTATCATTTCAAACTTCTTTTTAAGGCTGGACTTCACATGGTTTATAAGGTTGGGATCACTACCAATAAGGATAAGATCATCAACATAAATAACAAGAATGATAAGAGACTTACCCACTTTCTTGGTGTAGATGGTATTGTCAAAATGACACCTAGAAAAGCTAGTATCTAAAAGAAAGCTATCCATTTTGACATACCAAGCCCAAGGGGCTTTCTTGAGACTATAATGGGATTTCTTAAACCGACATACAAGGCTGGAGTTTGGTTGTATAAAGGCAGGAGGTTGTTCCATATAGATTTCTTCATGCAAGTCCCCATGCAAAAAGGAATATTTAACATCCATCTGATGGACTTCCCATTTGAAAGAGGTAGCAAGGGAAAGAGCGAGACAGATAGAGTTCATTTTGGCAATAGGGGAGAAGGTTTTAGTATAGTCACTACCTTCAACTTGTGAAAAACCCTTAGTAACAAGATGAGCTTTATGTTTATCAACTTTTCCATTTGGTCCATACTTGGTTCTCTAAACCCATTTGCATAAAACAAGTTTTCGTCCCTTTGGAAGAGGAACAAGATCCCATGTATCATTTGCCAGTAATAAATGATATTATTCTTTCATAGTTGCATCCCAATCTGGATGGCCTGAAGGTTCTGCAAACGTGTTAGAATCACAATTCGTTGAAGCTTGAGCCAGTAAAGAAGAGGCTCTATCGAACTGATAACGTGTACGTCGTTGATCTATAGGATCACTTGCAAGAGCACCTACTACATATCGAGTAGCATGGACCCATTTTGGAAGCTCAGGAGCTGAAGGAGGATCCTAAGAAGGTGGGGGAGGATTTTCATCCTCGCTTTCATCATCTGAAGAAGAAAAATTTTCAGAAGTAGAAGGGATAGAGAAAGGTGGCACATCCGTCGAACTAAGCTCGTATGCCGATATCTTTTCAGAAAACTTTACATCTCTTCTAATGATAACATTTTTGGACTTAAGTGGAATAAGTCTATATCCTTTAACATCTTTAGAATATCCAACAAAAATACATTTTGCACTCTTAGGTTCTAAAGCTTTATGTTTCTCATCTATAATATGGGCCCATGTTTCACTTCCAAAAACACGAAAGTGACTTGCATCTGGTTTAATTGATCTCCATGCTTCTTCTGAAGTGATATTCTTTAAAAATTTAGTAGGAGTGTGATTTACTATGTAATGTGCATAGTTAGTTGCTTCTACCCAAAAATTAAGACTAAGTCCTTTAGATTAAAGCATACAATTAGCCATTTCCTTTAAGGTGTGATTCTTCCTTTCAGCTACACCATTTTGTTGTGGAGTATATGGAATAGTATGTTTCATTTGAATTCCATGCTCAGTGAAAAAGTTGATGAAATTGTTGTTAACATATTCGCTACAATTATCAGATCTTAGCTTAAGAATTTGATGTCCAAATTGTTTCTCAACAAAGGCCTTAAAGGCCAAGAAAATGTTAAATACACCACTCTTGAGTTTTAAGAAGTATACCCAATTGCGTCTGGAGAAATCATCAATGAAAGTTAAGAAATACTTGTAGCTAGAGAATGAAACAACTTGAAGTGGACCACATAAATCACTATGCACAACCTGTAAAGGGGCTGAGGCGTGCCAAGAGACACATTTTTCAAAACTATCCTGATGATGTTTTCCAAGTACACATCTGGAACAAACACCATCTCTGCAAGATACCATAGGAAAACCTGTCACCATATTTTATTTACATAGATTTTGAAGGGAGGGATAGTTTAAGTGGCCAAATCGCTCATGCCAAAGTTTGCTCACTTCATCATTATGAGCAAAAAATACTGAGGGAAGAGTTGATGACCCAAATTTGTTAAACTTATACAAATTTGTAGAATCATTAGCAATGCCAGTAGCTAAAACCTGTATAGGATATCTTAGGTCCTTAATTACAACATCATGAGGTGAGAATTCAACAATTTTACCTTCACCTGAATGAGTTATCTGATATACAGATAGAAGGGTGCAAGATAAGGTTGGAACACATAATACATCATTAAATTCACCATTTTTCTAGATGAATAGTTCTAGTCCCTACAACACTAAGAGATCTATCATCACCAACATATATATTTTTGGTGTTACAATCATTTAAAGAAGAAAACATGGCTTTTTTTCTCCATGTGATAAGAAGCTCCAAAATCAATGAGACACTCATAAGAATGAGAAGAAGAAGATACATTTAGTGCATAACCATACCGAGATTCTTGACAACCACATGCAGAAAGTGTTATTCCTGAAGATGAAGTTGAAGTTGAAGAATGCTCCAAATGGATGTTATGCTTCTTCATTACTGCTTCCAAGGCTTCCATCTTCTTAAAGCATTTGGATTCTAAGTGGCCATCTCAATTACAAAAGTTGCAATGTCTACTAGTATTCTTCCCTTTGTTTTTATTTGCCTTATCATTTTTTGAATTGATTTTTCATTTTGAGACTGAAATTACTTAGGACCCTTGTTAGTTTTAGGACCATTCCTTTAGGATACTGCTTCTTAGGATTCTTTGAATTTGGTTGTTGTTGGGCAGCTAAAGCTTTCTTAGAAGAGTTTCCAAGATTAAGAAGACCAAGATGTAAGATTTTTTCTTGTTCTCTTATTAAAGAATCACAAAAGGCATCAAAAGAGGGGACTTGTAGTCTTGTCCTTAAGAAATAAAGGCTTCTCTATTAGAATGGAAGGTGGAAACAAACACCGAGTAGGCTGGTCCCAACTTAGTAAGAATGGAATAGATAAGGCTACCATATTCTTTCTTAACCTTAACACCTTCCAAGATAAGTCTAAGGGTCTGAAAGTTGGAAAAAAAATCTTCAATGGAAGAAAAATTATTGGGGTCCAACATAAGAAACTCATTTTCAAGTAGATGGGCTCTAATCTCATTTTTAATTCCAAAAACTTTAGTAATTTGTTTCATTGCTTCATTAGGGGTATCAAGTTATGAAATATGAAATCTAAGGTCTGGAGAAATAGACATCCCTATTAACCCATGTGCTTGATCTTGCCTATTCTCCCATTTGGATGCCTTATCTTCATCTTTAGATTTAGTTTCTCGGCTTGAGGCTATTCTGTAAAGACCTTTACTTCTAAGTAAGTCCACAATGTAGGACCACCATTGGAAGTAGTTGGTGTTGTCCAGAATAAATTGGCATGGACTTTCCATTTTAACAAAAACTAAAGTTGTAGATGCTAAAACTAAGAGTTCCAATGCAAAGATCTTGAAAAATTAGCCTGATTAAAAAAAAAAAACGGCTCTAAAAATAGCTTCCAGATGAAGAAGTTATGGCTTTTAGAAGAAAGGTTGTTGAAGATGCCAACGAAGTGCGTGAATGTGTAGAAATGAATAATAATGTTATATATGTCGGAATATTCTAACATATTAATTCCTTGCACATAGTTAGGGTAGGGAAATGACATCCTTAGACTTGTTTCATTGGTTGGGGGAGGGAATTTGCATTCTTATAATTTAAAAAAATAGCAAGACAATCTTTTTCCTCTATGTGTGAGATGAGTTACTTCCTTTGGTTTTGACTTTGGTATAACAAACATACACATAAACAAAAACACATTTGTTTTTATAGCTACACGTTATCCTTGTTTACAACCACATTTCTAAATATGATCCACATAATCATTACTAATGAAACTATCCATACCTACAAAGATTTATATGAAGATTTTGAATATATGATTTTTTTAATAGTGCTTTCTAATTTCTTTTATTTTTTTCTACAATAATCATAATTCTAAAATTTACAGGTTTTACATTTATTGTGTAATTTTTATTATCTAACCTATTTATAAATTAAATTGTATAATGCAATACTGCAAAATAATTAGAAAACAAATTAATTAATTATATTAAGATCATTAAACATGTTTTAATACTTAATCCCATTATTCCAAAACATTATTCTAGAATTTTGGATCTTAAATTCTAATCATATTATATCCTCTTCAAAATATTACTCACATGCACTCCATTTATATGGTTAAGATTGATGGAATTTTGCATGCTTCCTCATATTTTTAAAGAGTATTCTAGTATTTTGTCTTTGATTAATTTATTAGCTAAATCTCTAAAAAGAATTATCTAATAAATTTATTTACAATACGATGTTACAAGATATGGATAATTTATTTATTTTTCATTTATTTTATATAATAAATAAACAATTATTAAATATATGTAATATTACTATATATTAAGATTATTATATTATTTATATTATTATATTATTTATATTATTAAGATATGGATAATTTATTTATTTTTCATTTATTTTATATAATAAATAAACAATTATTAAATATATGTAATATTACTATATATTAAGATTATTTATATTATTGTAAATTTTTTGTTTTTTCCTATAATAAAAAAAATATATATTTATATTATATGCAAATATAAATCTAATATCGGTATATTAATAATTAATAATAATAATAATAATTATTATTATTATTATTATTATTTTAAAGTTGAAAATAAATTAAACATTATTTGATAAGAAATTGTTTTTCATAACAATTTTAATATATAAGGAAACACTTTTTCTAAGGGAAAGATACCCACAATTTTGTAGCTAACTACATGATATTCCATACACTTAATAAGCCACAAATATTAGCTTTTATTATCAATAACCTATGTTTTTAATTATTCTAGCTAAGAAACAATTCTAAAATCTACTATCCTTCCTATCATTCATAACTAATCTTTATCTCATGCATTATTATTATCTACTACCTTCCCTACCCTATCCATTTCATTTTGTCGCTATCTTCTATATGAAACACTACTCCTGGTATAGTATTCACATGCATTTGCCTTGTTTTACTTATCATGCTAGCTACAATAGGCTTATGATAGGGATGAAAAGGATAAAAAACCTTGTCATTTTCTAGTCAAAAAACATTTAATTTTAAATAATAATAATAATAATAGAATTTTAAATTTTCAATAAAATTAAACACTAATTTCTAAAAAATTGATTTCACATCAATTTCAATTCACTAGGTCAAGCCTCTCTCTAAGGGAAAGACACCCACAAATTTGTAGCTAACTATATAATCTCCTATATGCTTAATAAACCACAAATATTAGAGTTTATTACCTAGTAACTTTTTTTAGTTATTTTAACTAAGAAACCATTTTAAAAGCTGCTATCGTTTTTATTGTTCATTAATCATATTTTTTGCATATAAATGATAATGTTATATATGTCAGAATATCCTAACATCTTAATTCCTTGCACATAGTTAGGGTAGGGAAATGACATCCTTAGACTTGTTTCATTGGTTGGGGGAGGGAATTTGCATTCTTATAAATTAAAAAAATAGCAAGACTATCTTTTTCCTCTATGTGTGAGATGAGTTACTTCCTTTGGTTTTGACTTTGGTATAACAAACATACACATAAATAAAAACACATTTGTTTTTATAGCTACACGTTATCTTTGTTTACAACCACATTTTATATGTAGATTTTGAATATATGATTTTTTTAATAGTGCTTTCTAATTTTTCTTTTTTTTTTCTACAATAATCATAATTCTAAAATTTACAAGTTTTACATTTATTGTGCAATTTTTATTATCTAACCTATTTATAAATTAAATTGTATAATGCAATACTACAAAATAATTAGAAAACAAATTAATTAATTATATTAAGATCATTAAACATGTTTTAATACTTAATCCCATTATTCCAAAACATTATTCTAGAATTGTGGATCTTAAATTCTAATCATATTATATCCTCTCCAAAATATTACTCACATCCAATCCATTTATATTGTTAAGATGGAAGGAATTTTCCATGCTTCCTCATATTTTTAAAGAGTATTCTAGTATTTTGTCTCTTATTAATTTTTTTAGCTAAATCTCTTAAAAAATTATTTAATAAATTTATTTGCAATACGATGTTACAAGATATGGATAATTTATTTATTTTTCATTTATTTTATATAATAAATAAATAATTATTAAATATATGTAATATTACTATATATTAAGATTATTTATATTATTGTAAATTTTTTGCATTTTCCTATAATAAAAAAATTATTTATATTATATGCAAATATAAATCTAATATCGGTATATTAATTAATAATAATAATAATTATTATTATTATTATTATTATTATTATTATTATTATTTTAAAGTTGAAATTAAATTAAACATTATTAGATAAGAAATTGTTTTCCATAACAACTTTAATATATAGGGAAACACTTTTTCTAAGGGAAAGATACCCACAATTTTGTAGCTAACTACATGATATTCCATACACTTACTAAGCCACACATATTAGATTTTATTATCCATAACCTGCAATTTTAATTATTCTAGTTAAGAAACAATTCTAAAATCTACTATCCTTCTTATCGTTCATAACTAATCTTTATCTCATGCACTATTATTATCTACTACCTTCCCTACCCTATCCATTTCATTTTGTCACTATCTTCTATATGAAACACTACTCCTCGTATAGTATTCACATGCATTTGCCTTGTTTTATTTATCATGCTAGCTACAATAGGCTTATCATAGGGATGAAAAAAGATAAAAAACCTTGTCATTTTCTAGTCAAAATCATTTAATATTAAATTATAATAATAATAATAGAATTTTAAAGTTTCAATTAAATTAAACACTAATTTCTAAAAAATTGATTTCACATCAATTTCAATTCACTAGGTCAAGCCTCTCTCTAAGGGAAAGACACCCACAAATTTGTAGCTAACTACATGATGTCCTATATGCTTAATAAACCACAAATATTAGAGTTTATTACCTTGTAACTTTCATTTTTAGTTATTTTAGCTAAGAAACCATTTTAAAAGCTACTATCCTTTTTATTGTTCATAAATCATATTTTTTGCATATAAATGATAATGTTATATATCTCGGAATATCCTAACATCTTAATTCCTTGCACACAGTTAGGGTAGGGAAATGACATCCTTAGACTTGTTCCATTGGTTGGGGGAGGGAATTTGCATTCTTATAAATTAAAAAAATAGAAAGACTATCTTTTTCCTCTATGTGTGAGATGAGTTACTTCCTTTGGTTTTGACTTTGGTATAACAAACATACACATCAACAAAAACACATTTATTTTTATAGCTACACGTTATCTTTGTTTACAACCACATTTCTAAATATAATCCACATAATCATTATTAATGAGACTATCCATACCTACAGAGATTTATATATAAATTTTGAATATATGATTTTTTTAATAGTGCCTTCTAATTTTTTATTTTTTTTCTACAATAAACATAATTCTAAAATTTACAGGTTTTACATTTATTGTTTAATTTTTATTATCTAACCTATTTATAAATTAAATTGTATAGTGCAGTACTGCAAAATAATTAGAAAACAAATTAATTAATTATATTAAGATCATTAAACATGTTTTAATACTTAATCCTATTATTCAAAAACATTATTCTATAATTTTGGATCTTAAATTCTAATCATATTATATCCTCTCCAAAATATTACTCACATCCACTCCATTTATATTGTTAAGATTGATGGAATTTTCCATGCTTCCTCATATTTTTAAAGAGTATTCTACTATTTTGTCTTTTATTAATTTTTTTAGCTAAATCTCTTAAAAAAATTATTTAATAAATTTATTTACAGGACGATGTTACAAGATATGGATAATTTATTTATTTTTCATTTATTTTATATAATAAATAAATAAATATTAAATATATGTAATATTACTATATATTAAGATTATTTATATTATTGTAAATTTTTTTTTAATAATAAAAAAATATTAATATTATATGCAAATATAATGTAAAATCGGTATATTAATTAATAATAATAATTGTTGTTGTTGTTGTTGTTGTTGTTATTGTTATTGTTATTGTTATTGTTATTGTTATTATTATTATTATTACTATTACTATTATTATTATTATTATTATTATTATTATTATTATTATTATTATGATGTTAAAGTTGAAATTAAATTAAACATTATTTATTAAGAAATTGTTTTTCATAACAATTTTAATATATAGGGAAACACTTTTTCTAAGGGAAAGATATCCACAATTTTGTAGCTAACTACATGATATTCCATACACTTAATAAGCCACAAATATTAGATTTTATTATCCATAACCTGCATTTTTAATTATTCTAGCAAAGAAACAATTCTAAAATCTACTATCCTTCTTATCGTTCATAACTAATCTTTATCTCATGCATTATTATTATCTACTACCTTCCCAACCCTATCCATTTCATTTTGTCGCTATCTTCTACATGAAACACTACTCCTGGTATAGTATTCACATGCATTTGCCTTGTTTTATTTATCATGCTAGCTACAATAGACGTATGATAGGGATGAAAAAGATATAAAAAAAACCCTGTCATTTTCTAGTCAAAAATCATTTAATAATCATAATAATAATAGAATTTTAAATTTTAAATTAAATTAAACACTAATTTCTAAAAAATTGATTTCAAATCAATTTCAATTCACTAGGCCAATCCTCTCTAAGGGAAAGACACCCACAAATTTATAGCTAACTACATGATCTCCTATATGCTTAATAAACCACAAATATTAGAGTTTATTACCTAGTAACATTCATTTTTAGTTATTTTAGCTAAGAAACCATTTAAAAGCTACTATCCTTTCTATTGTTCATAGATCATATTTTTCCCATGCACTATTATTGTCTACTACCTTCCCTACCCTATCCATTTAATTTTGTGGCTATCTTCTATATGCATCATTGTTTCTTGTATAGTATTCACATGGATTTAGATTTTTTTATTTATTGTGCTAGGTATAGTGAGCTCGGGAGGCTTCTCTCCAAGCCTTTTGAGCATAGGAATAAAATCCTAAATCAAACTAAATAATTCATTTCTTAGGTCCAATAGACCAAAGTTTGGCCTTGGTGAATGTTAACCATCATCATCATCATCATCAATGGGCTTATAATAGGGATGAAAATTCTTTAAATCTATGTCGTTTTATGGTAAAAAATGATTTAATATTATATAAAAATAAACATATAATGATAATATATTATTATCTATTTATATTTAATAATAATAATAATAATATAATTTAAAAGATTTAATTAAATTAAACATTAATTTATAAGAAATCGAAACTCATAATAATTTTCATCATTTTTTATTATCTTCGATAAGAAACCCTATCCATTTTCATTTTGTCGTTATCTTCTATATGAAACATTGTTCTTGTATATTGTTCACATACATTTACCTTGTTTTATTTATCATGATATCTACAATAGCCTTATGATAGGGATAAAAAAAATATTAAATTAAAAACAATGTCATTTCTTGGTCAAAAATCATTTTCTTTTGTGGCTGGTTTGATATCTCAAGTTTTATTATCTTAGATAAGAATCCCTATCCATTTTAACTTTGTCATTATCTTCAATATGAAACATTGTTCTTGTATATTATTCACATGTATTTACCTTGTTTTATTTATCATGATATCTACAATAGCCTTATGATAGAGATGAAAAACATTAAAAACCTTGTCTTTTTTGGTCAAAGATCATTTTCTTTTGTCACTGTTTTGATTTCTGAAGTGGGTGAATGCAGGAAAAACAACAATTCATAAGCGTAATTGGTGATTTATTTTAAAATATCAATAGAGTTTTCATATATATATATATATATATATATATTATATATATATATATAGATATATAGATATATATTAAAAAAACTATAAATAATATTAAAAAGAATAAGCATAAATCCATATTAACTCTAGATTTACCAATTGCCAAAAGGAATCTAATCATTTAAGATGCAAGTCACTATACCCTGTCCAAATTTGAACCTGAGTGTGTGTGTGAGAGAGAGGGAGAGATTATTATAAATATTGAGTTTCACATGTTTATTAACCAAATTTAAGAATGAAATTCTAAAATATTATAAAGTTTAGTAAAAAAAAAAAAATATGTTTAAGACTTTATGTGTTTATTAACTAAATTTACATATGGGAATTCTCATTATTAAAATTTATTTTAATATAATATGCACATTTTGAATTTTGTTTCAAAAAAAATTAATTACAAAAGTATAACAAAATGAGCTGATTACTATTTCTTCTTTTGTAGGTTTGACTCGTGAGACATGCCCAAAGGGATTGAACTTCCAATCACTTGGACACACAAGGGCTCGATAACATGATTTTTTCTAATTGTACTATTGCGAGTAGACAAGTTGAACTATTATTTTTATTAATACTTTTAACTTTTTATTTTTTCTAATTAAGATTTTATCATTATTGTTATTTACTATCATGGTTGAGTACAATATCTTCCCTATATTATATTATAGAGTGACTCTTTGTAAAATTTTATAATGGTATTGATTAAGAACATAAATATTATTTTAGATTTAAAGGAACTCATAATTGGTTGAGATTATTTATATAATGTTGAGGTCTAGATAAATCCTTGTAAAATTTATGTTATTATTTAATTCTAGCTAATCGCTATATAGCAGAAAACTCATAAGAGCCTTTACATTTTTTACCTTACAAAATAAAGTATGTATTTAAGTAAAAGTTTAAATTTAAATATAGCTAATCACTACATAGAAGAACACTCATAAGAGTGTTTACCATTTTTACCTTAAAAAATAGCTTATATATTTAAGTAAAAATTTAAAGTTAAATTTAAAAATTATGAAATTTTCCCTACAAACATTACTCTTTATCTTCTCAATGATAGTTTCTCGGGAAATTAGCAATTGGTTAAACAAAGAAGCGAGGTTTCAATCTTGGGACCTGTTTGTTATGGGTCAAGCATGCGTCCATTCCATTACTCTTATAGCAGACGTATATTAACTTCAAAGTAAATGTTCTTCTTTAAATATTGACTTCATTCCCAAAAAAATGGCATGTGCTTACCTTTGCATCTCCATTTTCATGTATCTTGTGTTATTTTCATCCATTTGAGAAAGGAAATAACATCTCCATTTTATATATTTGGAGGAATGGGAAACAACCAAGTTTGGAAGAATAATAATATGGTCTATAGAAGTTTGTTTATTTGTACTTGAATTTATTTTGAAGCAAGAAAAATGAAATGAGCTTTTGAAAAGATGCAATTTTGAACATGTGAGCATAACTAATGGGTTTGATTTCAGTAAATTCTCATTCTTTATGGTTTATTCTATTTGTCATGCACCATATATAGAGAGAGAGACGAGGAAGAATGGAGGGAGAAAGGGAAAGAGTTAGACAGGTGAGATAGAGTTAGAGAGATTGAGGGAGTGAGGGAAGAAGAGGGAGATAGGTTGGGTAGAGAGTGATAGGAGAGAGAAAGAGAGAGAGAGATGGAGAGAAGGTAGGTGAGAGAGATGAGAGTGAGAGAGAGATGTGAGTGGGAGGGAGGGAGAGGGAGACATAGAGGTGAGGGTGGGAGGAAAAGGGTCGGAGGGAGAGGGAGACCGAGAGGTGAGGGTGGGAGGAAGAGGGAGGGAGGGAGAGGGAGATAGAGAGGTGAGGGTGGAAGGAAGAGGGATAGAGGGAGAGAGAGATAGATATATATGGAGAAAGAGTCTCATTTTCCCTTCACTCTCTCTATCTCTCTCACTCTCACTCTCTACAATGTCTCGTACTCTCCATCTCATCCCTTAATGTATTTCTCTATCCCTACCTCCTACTCTCTTCTCCCTCCCATCATCCCTCTCCCTCCCTCACTCTCACTCTCTCTCCATATTCCCCTCTCTCCTTCCCCTCCACTTTACCCCCCCTCTCTCAACAACTCTCTCTTTACCTATCCCTCCCCATATATTCATCCATCTCTACCATTACTCTCTCTCCCCTACTTTTCTCTCTCCTCTCTCTTTCTTACTTGATATCTTGATTGAACTAGTCATTCCAATTGTTTTGAGGCCCTAACCAATTTAACCATAGGAACTAAATTTGAAAAGGTTGATTTGGTACAAAAGTGTTTTTTTTTGTATGGAACCAACCGATTTGATATGAAACTACTCTTTTTTGAAAAAAACCAACTAGTTTTGCACATTACGACTAAGGACCTTCAAAATGTATTTGTTTTAATAATAATTTATGAGAAGTGTACACTTATAATCGACCTTAGGGCCCTACTAATCTTATGTAATTAATGGTAATGTAAATGTGATATTCCCTATTATCGTTCATTTTCATCCATTTACTTAAATTTTTAATATTACAATTAATCATTTAAAAGTGTTTGAGACTGGTTCCAACATCATTGGATTTCATATAGAGAAAGTACAATTTTAGATCCCACTCAAAATCTAGTAGACTTAATAATTTTCAAGATATCAGGATTGGGGGGGTTGCAATGTTTGCATTGGATTCTATCATGTATCAAGGTACATAAGTACCATTTAATCAAGAACCTAAATCCCTCAATGTACATCAATATTGATGGAATTGATTGTTGAACTCCTCTTTGATGACCCTAGTAAAAGTGCACCCATCACCCAAAAAAAAACTTGATTTGACAATTAAGCTCTTTTCATCTTATTTTAACATTTAGAGTTGATATTGATTATAAATATTTCAGTTATTATATTGATGAGATGAGTTTCGCTATCATAATAGGAAATGATTACAATGATATGTAGGTATTTGTTGTGGAATATTTTTTTGGGACTGTAGAGGCCATCTATAGCCTCTATTTATTAGGGAGATAACAACTTTACAGCAAGGAATAGGGACCTTGACTAGTCTACATTCATGCACATGAAACTTCAGTGATAATATCTCAACACATTTCCTATGATTCTAGAGGAGTTTCTTATTTTTCCAATCTCTTTTAATTCCCATGACCAAAATAAAATTTGCAACACCAATATCTTTCATGTCTAGTTTGGAGGAAATTTTATTTTTCACTTCCTCAATGATTTCCATGTTGTTTCCAATCAACAATATATCACACACAAACACGAACACATAAATAAAATGATTATATGCCTATTTGAAATACACACAATGATTACTTTTCTCTTTTTCAATCAAGCCCCAACACATATGTATCAATTTTTTGATACCACTTTGTTAAATATTACTTTAACACATATAGGGACATTTTCAGCTTGCACACCAACTTGTTCTCTCCTTTCATTGCAAAATGTTTGAGTTGTTTCATATATATTTTTTCTTCCAAATCACAATGTAGGAATTTTCTCTTCACATCCATTTGTTCTATTTCAAGATCAAAAGTAGTATAAATTATAAAGGAAACTAATTAATAGAAGTTAGTTTACCAATAGGATATACATTTTCACCAAATTAAATTCCCTATACACGGGAATAGGCTTTTGATAATAATGAATATTTGTATTTCTCCACTTTACCTTACATATTCACTTCTTCTTAAACACTCATTTGTTACTGATGAGAATTATTCTATCTAGCAATTCAATTATATCACAAGACTCATTCTTGTACAAGGACACCATTTCCTTAGCCATGGGTGTTTTCCAGACTTTACCATGATTTGGATTCACTACCTCCATAACCATTTTGGGATGATGATTAATAATAGAAAAAGTAAAACTAAAACAAAAGTTAGGCAGATTATACCTTTCTAGTTTCCTTCTTTTCAAAATAATCTCAATACTATAATATGAGGTTCTTATTTTGAAGCATGTTCCTCTACTTGGGCAAATCTTCATCCAATAAGTCTAGTTATTTTCCAATTAGGCGGGACTTCTTGTTTTAAAACATATTTGACCTCTCTATATACAATATCTCAATTGTAAATAACCTTCTTATATTTTGCGTACAAATCTTATAACCTTTTAAACCACAGTTACAACCAATAAATATGCACCATTCATCTTTATATTCTAGCTTACTCCTAGTTTCCATTGGAACATGTAAATAAACATCACAACGAAAAGATATGAGATGGTTAAGAGATAAATCCTTATTAATCCATGCCTAGTGTCAAGTATTCTCAACAAATGTTGGTGAGAGTGACTAATTTATTAGTTAACCTTGCGATATCCATTTCCTCTAACTAGAATTCCTACCCTATTCTCACATCACTAAGCACGCTCCTTGATTTTTCCATCAATTTCTTATTTATCCTTTATGTAACCTCATTTAGTTGATGTGTGTAAGGAGTATTCTTCTACCTTGTTGTAGACATTACTTATAGAATTCCTCAAACTCATTCTTACAAAATTCTCCCTTGTCGTCTGCTCTCAACGCCTCAATTTTATTCTTTATCCACTTCTCCACAAGAGCCTTAAACTCTTTCAATTTACAAAATACAACCAAATTATTTTAGAAGAAATAAATCCAAATATTCCTTGAGAATTCATCAATGGAAAAGACATAGTACACAACGTTTGCTAGTGACAAAACATACACATGTGCAAATACATCATTTTGTACAACTCTAAAATCCTTTTGGATATAGTGTTGCAAGTTGAGAATATTACCAGATTTAGTTTACCAAAAATGTAATGTTCACATAGACCAAGATCTTCTATGTAATTAGGCATAACATCAACCATAATTTTACTCTATAGTTCTTTAAGGCCCTTCTTTGCAAATTTCCCTATTTGTTATGCCACATCATTGTATTTTCTCCATAGATAATAGTGAAATTTACTTCTTCCTCGACAACCTTAAGAACAAAAAATTTGTTACACCCATTACTAACAATGATTCCCAGCAACTTGTACATAGTTCTAGTTCAAACTCTTGTTAGCAATATCATTGTTTCTTGAACCATCCTAAATAATTCCTTTTCAAACATAGTATTTACAACTACAATACTCATCTTTCTTACAAATATCATGTTTCCATCCAACCCTTGAAGTTGTAGAACACCACGGCGCGTTTTAACACTTCTATCCTTGAGCACCAATTTGACATTTCCTCATCATATGATTTAAGCTATTGAGTCATTGCCAAGGAAAACAATAGTTCCTCCAATATACCTTTCATATTTTGAGAACCAGTGCTTATGTAGAGTCATATGAAAGGAGGTGCCTGTATTAATCAATCATACATCATGATGTACATGTGTGCTTCAAAAATGTGAGTACACATCACATTCCTCCTATGAGGAGCTTTTTTCTTCTTTGGAGGTACCATCATGACAAACCTCCTCTTTCCCAACACTTTCATTATTATATATTGAGCAGTAGTGGAGAGCATATTGAGAGAGAGAGAGAGAGAGAGAGAGAGAGAGAGAGCATATTTAATATATGTTTGTTATGGATTATAGCTATGATTTATAATTTGAGTAAATGAATTTAACCATGTGATTTTTTGTTTTAAAATAATTTATATTATTTTTTTAAATTGTAAAGATTTTGAAAAAGTTATAGAAAAAAGATGACGATTTTTAAGTAAAGTTATTTATTTATTTTAAATCTTAATTTTATGGTTTTATGATTTTAATTTGAATTAAATGTTTAATTTAATGATATTAATTTATCTTTTAGGTTTCTGCGATCTTCATAATTGTGTATATTAATTTATTAATAAATCAATAATAAATTAATTAATCAATAATAATCATATTTATAATTACAATTCAATAACAAATCATATTTATAATTAAAATTCAATAATAAATTATAATTAAAACAACAAAATATAAAGTAAAACAATTAAAACAAAAATATAATTAAAATAATAAAATATAAATTCAATAAATAAATTAATCATCCCGCAATGCATCTCTTACATCTATTTATTAAAAGGAATAATAAGACGAGTTTTCCATTAATCTTTCATATATGAATGACCGTTGCTGGTTCGAAACTTCGATCTAAACAAACCTAATGCGATGAATCTGGAAAATAATATACACAATATTAATTTAGGTGAAATTATTGATTTCAACTTATATAAATGCTAATAAATTAAAAAGAAATTGAAATTTCGTATTTTTAAGTGAAGTTTAACAAGAATATGTTATTATAAAATAGGAAGATTCTCAATAGATTCCAAAATTGAAACATACATAACTATAAATAACAATAACTATAACAGTCTGATCTATAGTTAATTTCTTTCCCACCTCCCATTAACGAAACGGAAATGGGCCACGGGTAATTTCTTTCCCACCTCCCATTAACGAAACGAAATTTACACATATATTTGAATTAAGAATAAACGTGGACGGCTACCCAACCCTGAAGTGTAACCCCATTGTCAGAAGCACGTATATGTTTTGAGCGGCGTCCAGGTCAGCAACGCGGTCATCCGCATACCCGCACGTTGCCAGCAAGTCCTAAACATCAACACATACACACCCCACCATCTTCGCATGCGAACGATATCCACGTCAACATATACACACTCCAGCATCTCCGCAAACGATATACACATATATCTGAAGATATGCACACATATGTGAACATACACACAGATATTTGAACATATACACATATATTTGAATATATACACAAATATTTGAACATATACATATGTACCTGAATATATACACATATATGTGAATATATACACATATATTTGAACATATACACATATATGTGTATATATATGCACAAACATACACATATTTAAAACTGGATATTTCGCTCTGCAAGGCTGCTAAGGTCGGCCTAGCTCAGACTCAGTTCGTTCTTTTAAGCATGCTAGTTTTACATTTTTGCATCATAAATAAATTCCATGGATTAAATAACGCAGGATGCAATGGAGGCCGAGGCGAAAAGACTTGCAGAAGAAAAGTCTCTTCACGGATGGATTATATTCGAACCCTTAGTGTTTTCCAAGAATATTTAAGTGAAGATACTCAATGCTTTTGGGAACTTGTTTGCCCAATTTTTCAAGGTTGCATGTAAAAATGGCTTCCAAACCCTAGCTATGATGATTTAATTTTGTGCAATCTAATGGATTGTATGATTTTACTGCTACCTAGACGCTGGGAATCAAACTCTTTAACCTACAAAGGCTCTCTGCTCTCTGTTCATTCCAACAAACTTTCTTATCTCCCTTCCTCCATCTCATGCCTGATGTCTCTGCGTGTTTTGGACGTCCATATGAACAAGCTCAGATGTCTGCCTGAAGACATTGACAACCTGCTTAATGTCAGTTGCAATTTTGGCTACTTGAACGTCTTGCCGGATTCGATCCGTGGGCTGTGTTCGCTCCTTGAATTAGACGCGAGTTGTAACCAAATTGAAACCCCGCCCGACTTCTTTGGAGGACTGGTGCAGCCGAAGCGGCTGACAGAGACGTCATGAAGGAACTTTCAATGTAATGATAATGCTCAGGCTTCACATCAATGGTCCTTATTAATATAAATTAAAACCACATTACATATTTATATACTATCGTAATATGAAATATTAAAATAAAGTTATATAACTTATATAAATATTAAATAAAGTTATATAATGCTGTTTTTTATTTATTTATTTTGGTAAAGTAGTTTACATTTTATCTCTATATTTTTAACCACATGGAGTAATTTATTTACATGGAAAATTTAGTTAAGAGAAAATGTATTGGAAGGATTTAAATTTTAGTGGAGAGTAAAAATAATTCACTTTATTCACAAGTAAAAAGATAAAATAGACGAAGCTATTTTACTATTAAAAAAATAATATTTTTTACACATTATAAGTTTTTTACTACATATATGAGATATTGTTAATTCTTTTAAATATAATATTTTATTGCATATGGAAGGGCGGGTGAAGGAGACCGAGAGATGGAGCTGCAGCCACAGTCTGAAAAGGGTTAAGGTTCTGCAGCCTAACAGTGCCACACTTGCATCCTACCATGCGGCCTACCTGCACCCTACCTTTCGCCATGTGGTACTTCCAGTCACCTTCACCGTGGCAATTCCTGTAACCCAACTTGGCTTACCGTAATGTCATTGTAACCCCGTCTTCCACCCTGTTTTACTGCATACCTGCCTATTACTCGACATTGCATTGCGGCGACGGTTATGATAATCCCAGAGGCAGCTGGCGGAGAACTTCTCGAAACAAGCATGGAGCTAGACATAGTGGATTACTTGGAGGACCTGTTGGAGGATGTTAACATCTGGACAACTCCTCGCTCTGCCACGGAAGACCTTCTCCCCTTCTGTTGCGATCTAACGGCCACCATTGCTAGATTGCCCTCGATCTCGGGACCCTCCAGCTCCACTGTGACCTTCTCCGAGCCTCCTCCGGTATGGTCGGTACCATCCTCCCCGCCACAATCTCCTTCCGCATTTAACTTTGCATCTGACTGCCTTCACCCTAATCACGCTACTGAATCTTCCCATAATCCCCTCCAACCCCCACCCCCCCGCCTATTGGCTCTCTAAGCAACCCCCTTGGCAACTCGACCCCAGTACAAGGGAACCCTCAAGCCACAACATCTGTGGCACCTCCATCGGGTAGCTACTCGGCAGTCCCCCACTCTCGGAACCTATCCCTGCGGATGAACATCTCAGCACTGGAAACCCTCCCTCAAACCCTTCTCCACTCGAGGATCGACCGAATTCCTCTAAAGACGCTGCTAGGCCAAGCAAGAAGCGTAAGTGCTTCAAATCCAAAGGTGAAGACATCATTATCAGGCTTGGGGAAGATATCTAGTGGGGCGACACCATGGATATGGCGGACCACGTTCTGGTGGGAAGGATCCGTGGCAGGGGCTACACAGTAGCTCAATTGAAGCTTTGGATCTCAGACGTATGGAGGCAGCACCTAGCCAACCTCCCATTTGTACAAACTTTCATTAGGGGTTGGTTCTCTCTATGCTTTGCCAGAGCCGAGCACATGAATTGGGTCATGTCCTCCTTCTGGCACTTTGAACACGCTCTAGTCCTCCTCCATCGATGGAACCCTCTATTCGATCCAGAAAAAAAAATAGATAGGAGTTGGGCTTCCAAGGTTGCCCCTCCAATTCTGGTCGGAGGATGTATTTCGATGCATTGGCAACACAGTTGGGACATACCTTGAGCACGATAGATCGTATTTGGATACTAGAATGATGGCTTATGCCAGGGTTTTGGTTCATCTGGACACAAGGGGGGGTCTCCAGGAGCATATCACATTGCAATGGAGAACATTCTCCCAACAACAAACCCTGGATTATGAAGGAGTCCCATTCCGTTGCAGACGATGCCACAAGGTGGGACATCTTTTCAAGGACTTCCCTTTGAATAGGAAGGCGAGAGATGGAGAAAAGGAGAAGGTAAATCCGCAGAAAAGCTCACAATCACAAGGTAGCCCCCCTGGCTAAAGAAGCAGTAAACTTGGCACAGGCAGATGCAGAGAAGGCACCCTCAAAGGAGGCTAGGAAGAAGCGTGGGAAAGCACCTTTTGGGCCACCCTCTCCTCCTCTGACCAGAGCAAGGGTGGTTGCCGAGGCTGCATTCTCCACGGGTATGTTGGATTCATCCTCCTCCTCTACTTATTCTACTGCTTCATCATTTTGCATTGCATCAAATAATATTCAACTCTCTGGTCACTACAATATCCCTCCCATTACTGTGGCATGTCCCACTAAACCAGGTCCTCCCCCACCATATCCTACACACCGCCATCTTTTCCCTAGGGCCACCAAGCCATATCTTCCATCCCTGCACCTACCCCTCCACCTATCCCTCCATCCACTAGATACCCCCTACATTCTTGGATCCAATCACAAGCTCCTGATACCCTGGGTATAAGCCTGATTTCCTCCCCCCACCTCCGAAACAACCTCGAGGCAGACCCTCCTCCTTATCCAAAGCCATTCTACAAGTCGGGGAAGAGATAGCTGCTGGCAGACAACATTCCATTGACTGGGTACTTAGAGCAGTGAATACCCTTGTGCAACCCCCTCCATGAAGATGCTATCCTTCAACTATCGAGGGTTGGCTAGCCCTGACAAAAAACTAGCCATGAGAAGACTACTAAAATCTGAATCCATTGATATCCTCTTTTTACAAGAAACCCTAGGATAGGCTAGTGTTATCACTCACCTTCTCGAATCATGGCTACCAGGGTGGACTTTTCACTCTCTTGATGCAATTGGTCGATCAAGGGGTTTGGCTCTGGGAGTTAACACCCGTACCATCAGAATCTGTAACATATGGGGAAGCTCTGGGCACATTGGAGCAGACATATACTCATCAGAACTCGATACAGAGCTTAGGATTATTAATATCTATGGTCCCTGTCACAATAGGGAAGAATACTGGAACAGGCTGCTAAAATCTCATATTCTGCAACAGGATAAGCTCATCTTGGGGGGGGATCTAAACTTTTCCATTGGATTCGTGGAATCATGGGGGCATAATGCACAAAGAGACATCCTCTCGGAATTTTTTGAGACCATTCTGGAGGAACATAATCTTATTGATATCCCCTCCTCCAAAATCCAACCTACATGGAGAAACAACAGATCAGGCGAGGATAGCCTATCTAGGAGACTAGACCGATTCCTCATTAAGGAGCACCTGCTGAACTTGGGACATGGATTTAGACAGTGGGTTGGTTCAGGGGGCATATCGGATCATAGGCTGATTTACCTAGAAATAAGGGGAGGTATGTACAAACCTAGGGCCCCCTTCAAATTCAAATCTGCATGGCTAAGAGATGCAGAATATATCACACTAGTCACCAATTTCTGGAAGACTCACCCCCAGTGGTAGGAAGGAACATCTCAGAAGGTTTTGCACAAAATATGAGAGAACTGAAGAATCTCTCCAAAATATGGGCACACAAAAAGCGAACCCTGGAGGACCTTATCCTAAAGACTACTGAAGAAGAAATAGAGGCTTTTGAGAATGATCATGGAGGGATTTACTCTTCCCTGGAACATAAAGACCAAATTACATCCCTTCTGGCTAAGAGGAGTCAGATACTCAAGGATCGGGAGGAAAGTTGGCAACTAAGAAGCATAGCCATTTGGCTTAGGGAAGGGGATGACAATACCAAGTTCTAGCACAAATTTGCGAATGAGCTCAAAGCTATAAATACAATTTGGCAGCTAGCAGATGAATAGGGTGAAACAGTGAATGCCTTCCCTAGATTAGTAGCCCTCACTACATCTCATTTCAGGAACATTTACAAGGCCCCTCAAAATGCTACTCTTGCTGAAATAATGAGAACAACTCAGTTGTTTCCAAGGAAGGAAGGAATATCTCAGAAGGTTCTACATAAAATATGAGAGAACTAAAGAATCTCTCCAAAATATGGGCACAAAAAAAGTGAACCCTGGAGTACCTTATCCTAAAGACTACTCAAGAATAAATAAAGGCTTTTGAGAATGATCATGGAGGGATTTACTCTTCCCCGAACATAAAGACCAAATTACATCCCTTCTGGCTAAGAGGAGTCAGATACTCAAGGATCAGGAGGAAAGTTGGCGACTGAGAAGCAGAGCCATTTGGCTTATGGAAGGGGATGATAATACCAAGTTCTACCACAAATTTGCGAATGGGCGCAAAGCTATAAATACAATTTGGCAGCTAGCAGATGAACAGGGTGAAACAGTGAATACCTTCCCCAGATTAGTAGCCCTGGCTACATCTCATTTCAGGAACATTTACAAGGCCCCTCAAAATGCTACTCTAGCTGAAATCATGAGAACAACTCAGTTGTTTCCAAGGTTTGTCGACCAAGAGGATGCTTTGGAACTGACAAAGGAAGTCACCTTGGGAGAACTGGAAGCCACCCTAAAATGGTTCAACAAGACAAATGCCCAAGACCAGATGGATGGATGGAATGTGGAATTCTACCTGGCTTTCTTTGAAATACTTGGAGGGGACGTCCTAAAAGTTATAGTGGAGTGTAGATCCAGTGGAAGAATGTATAGACCTATAATTCAAGCTTCATTGCTCTCATCCCCAAACCTGACAATCTCACCTCCTTTAATGACTTTCGACCCATTTCCTTGTGTAACTATATCCACAAAATCATTTCCAATATCATAGCCAACCACCTTCGGCCGATCGTGTCCAACCACATCTCAGCTGAACAATATGCTTTCTTGAAAAACAGACAAATCCATGAGGCTATCAGAACTATACAAGAAATCTTGCACTCTATTCAGACACAGAAACTTAAAGGTATGGTCCTAAAAGTAGATCTCTCGAAAGCCTTTGACAGAGTAAATTGGCTATATATTAGAATGATCTTAACTCACTTAGGATTTCCATACGAGTTCATAAGATGGATTATGTGTTGCATTACTAATGTATCATTCAGTGTCCTTATAAATGGGGTGGCATCACCCTTCTTTCACTCCGAGAGAGGTCTCAGGCAGGGATGCCCACTGTCCTCGTTACTTTTCTTACTCATCATGGAAGGTCTTAGCCAAATCTTAAAGGAGGAACATCGTCAGGGAAGACTAAGAGGTATCAGGATCGCAGATGGATGCACATTGACACACTTACTCTTTGTAGACGATGTTTTGATCTTCCTAAATGGGAGTATTGGTGATTTGACCTCACTACTAAACACTTTCTCTATCTTCCTATCAACCATAGGCATGATGGTGAACAATACAAATCCCACCATAATGACTATCAGGTGCTCCCCATACGAGATACATTATGCCCTGCGCAGATTCCCTTATACCCTACTGCATCTAGAAGAGGGTCTCAAATACTTGGGCTACAGATTAAAGCCTCTCGGATATAAGAACACAGACTGGATATGGCTCATCACCAAGATGGAAAAACAGCTTAACATTTGGTACCACAAATATTTATCGAGAGCAGGAAGACTAATCCTCATCAAAGCAGTTCTGGAAGCAACTCTAGTGTACTGGATGTCGTTAGCCTAGATACCAAGGGGAATCCTTACTAGAATAAAAAACCTATGTTGCAGATTCTTGTGGAAAGGGAAGCAGCTGGGGAAAATTTTTGCTTGGACCAATTGGGAATCCCTAGCTCTCCCAAAGAAATGGGGGGGTTGGGGAATCAAAAGCCTAGGCACTTTCTCTACAGCCTTGGCGGCCAAACTAGGGTGGCAGCTAATCACATCACATAGCTTATGGACAATGGTGGCCATCTCTAAATACATTTCTCCTCAAAATCTCATGGAATGGCTACGACAACCTCAGTGGAATTATGTTGGAAAATCAAACATATGGAAAGCAGTTCTGCAAGCAATGCCTCTTATTAGCGATGGTCTCACATGGAGAATATAGTCGGGAGCAGCGGTCAGAATTGGGATAGACCCCTGGATCGAATGTGGAAATGCTCACAGGCTCCCTGAGGAGCTTAGAATCCATCTCACTATTAGAGGGATCACTCATCTTAGCCACATAGCGGACAATGATCGCTCAACATATACACAACAAGCCTGGAAAACTGGGAGGGTATTGCAGATCCCTCAGCTATGGAAGCATCATTAGAAAGAATACATGGAGGCCCTTACTGAATCACACATCATAATACTGGAAGGAGAGGATGAGTTAATTTGGGCACCAACAAAGCACGGGAAATACTCACCAAAAGAAGGTTATATAGTTCTAATGGACTCAAAAAAACCTCCACTGTGCGAAACATGGTGGAGCAGCATATGGAAATTAAAAGCACCACCCAGATCGAGGCTCCTCATGTGGACCATTTTGAGGCACAAGATCCCCACAGGAGATAATTTAAGCAAAAGATCCTTCCATGGACCCTTCTAGTGCGGTCTATGTAAATCTGAAAATGAAACTGTGGATCACCTCTTCCTCTTATGCCCGACCATAAAAGAGCTATGGAGTTCTATACTCTCTCATCTACCCTCGCTCCCACAATGGTAGGGCATGTCAGTTTGTAATGCTCTCACTTCCTGGGCCATTTGGATTGCTCGAAATAGATATATATTTCAGAACTCTCCCCCCTACTGGTCGACTATCACAGCCCACATCCTAGCTGATTACCAACTCATTCCTGAGGATGAATCTAGCTCTACTCCCAGGCACATTATACCTGAAAACATAAATCATACACACCCCTGGGCATATTTTGATGGCTCAGCACAAGACATTGGATGTGGGGGTGGTGCCATACTACACCTCTCGGAATCTCATTCTTTCAAAATTCAAATGGGACTGGGTAGAGGCACTAACAATTTTGTTGAGCTTATCACAGCCAAATATACCATACAATTTGCACTGGAAAAACAATGCAGAAACTTACAACTATTTGGAGACTCAAAAATTGTATGCAATTGGATAAACAAAACTGCAAATTGTAATGCATATTCTCTGAGGCATATCATGGAAGAAGTCCACAGACTCATCAATATATTTGACACTTTTGTTTGTCATCATATATATAGGGAGTGAAACACAGTTGCCAATCTACTATCCAAGGAAGCAATGCACAGGCCTATAGGGACATGGAGGATACTGAAGCAGAAGGATGGAACCTTCCATCAGCACTACCATAGACCTTTTATAGACATATCAGATTAACTAGCTCTGAAGGAGCCTGAAAATACTTTTTGTTTATATAATTTTATATATGCACAATGATACTAGACTTATATATGACAGTTTAATACTCTCTGCGTAGAGTAAGTTTTTATCTTATTTTGAAATCTCAGTGACAGTACAGTGTCTCCCTGCATGGAGTACACCTCTTTTTGACTACTCAAACATGATGGGCTTTATGCCTCACGTACAACATATGCTTTTGCATCTACAAAATGTAATTTTCTTTGCTTAATGAAAATTACGACTTTTCCAAAGGGAAAAAAAATATGTTATTGCATATCTAAATATTTATTATTATACAAAATATTGTTTAACTACAAGCACAACGACATTAAAAATAGTAATGTGGTTGATATAGCCGAAAGTTTCATTTGTATCTACCATTAATAAATAATAATTAAAAAAACTATTACAATAAAAATATTATTAATATCAATATAATTAATAATACTTATTAATTTATATTATTTATTATTTATTATTAAATTTTATTTATTATTATTTCATTTAAAATATGTAATATAACTTAATTATTTAATAATAATATTAATTTATCAATACAAAAATAAAATTGCAACACAATTATTATTATCACTTTAAAATAATTAGTATTATTACTAAATAATTATTATATTTATGAATTAATATTATTATTAAAAAATTTAATAAAAATAATAAAAAGTTAATTAAATAATAATAAATACTAAATAATAATAACAATAAGATTATTGTTATTAATTAATATTGCTACTATCATGAAATAATAAAAGTAATAATAATATTGTATAGTAATAATAATAAGTATAATGATTTTGCCGAAGATTTCTATACAATGTTATGGATCACAGAAGTCTAAATTCCTTAATAATAATAATATTGTTACTAATAATATTAATTAATTAATAATTTAATTAAGTATTAAAATCATTGATTTTCATGTTGAGACATTCTTTGTCAGAATGCGACAGTGGACAATGGTTGACTATGAATAACCATGATTGATCATCATTGACCATGCTTGACTCCGACTGACAATGGTTGATCATGGTTAATTTTCTTATTGAGACAATATTTGTCACAACGCGACATTGGACCGTGGTTGACCATGATTATAAACCCAAGGGATTTATATTAATCTCCACGATTAATATTTAAACCATATGAATAATTTTATACCCTAGGAATATGAACTCTTAAACTAATAAACCCAATGGATTGATATTATAAATGCAAAACATTAATACTAAAATCCCAAAGGAATAATATTAAACCCAAGGGATCAATATTATAAACCCAAGGTATATAAATCCTAATATATATATTATAATCATTAAAATAAACATGGTTTACCATGCTTTACCATGGTTGGTTTTCATATTGAGACAATATTTGTCACAATCTGACGTTGGACCATGGTTGAGCATGATTGATTTTCATATGAAGACAATCTTTGTGACAATTACACGTTGGACCATGGTTGACCATGGTTGATTTTCATATTGAGACATTCTTTGTCATAATGCAAAGCTCAACCATGGTTGCCCATGGTTGTGACAATGTCACGTTGAACCATGAGACAATTTTTGTCACAATGTGACCATGGTTGACCATGTTTGATTTTCATATTCAGACAATTTTTCTAAAAATATCACATTGAACCATGGTTGACCATTGTTGACCATGGTTGACCTTCATAGTGAGACAATCTTTCTCACAATGTCGTGTTGGACCATTAATGATCATAATTAACTGTGGTCGATCATGTTTGACTGGTGTGTTGTGGCTGCCATATTTTTATCTTTCCCCCTTTTTGCTTCTTCTTCCCCTCCTTACAAGTTTAATGTTGCTCCTTCTGCTTCAACCCACTAAATTGGGCTCTTTTTAGGGCTATGTTCTCTAGGTATTGTGCATATACACAAGCCTCGTCCATTGATTTGGTCTTGAACAACATCACTTGCTCATGCAGATGGTGGTGCAGACCCCCCAAATACTTGAGGAGTATATATGGGTTCTTTAGAGAGATACCCAACATTATAGCCATCTTTCTGAATTATGTGGTGTACTCCTCCATGCTTTGACCTGGCTTTTTCCTTAATTAATGCCACCGAATGCAATGGTCCTCCACGTACCTAATGGGATAAAATTGTGACTTAATGAGGGTTTTGAAATCCTCCCACTTAGTCACTAGAGGTTATCCCTCCAACCTTAAGGTTTCTTTGTGGCTCTCCCACCAAGTCAGTGCACTACCCTCTAATTTTAGCCCTGTGAATGAGATTTTTTTCCCTTCCTTGTTCTGTTGGATGCTGAAATAAACTTCTAGTTTCTGCAACCATTGATTCAGCTTCAGAGCATGGATCTCACTATGGTACAGCTGGATATCAACTTTTTCTTCCATTTTGAACATGGATTGATTCACGACACTTGAACTAGGTTGATATTTTTCAGGTTCTTTCTTCGACTGGTTCTCTATGTCTTCCCGATCTCTCGATCCCCCTTCTAATTTGTCTTCTACATTCAAACCCTTGTCTTTTCTAAATATCCCCAGCTTATTGCGTAAAGCCGCCATGAGGATGTTTACATTACAATTTTGTTGATGGTGCTGGACCCGCCAACATGTCAAGGGGATCTCCCCGGTAAGAATTCCCCATTAGACCTCAGACCGTTTGGTGTAGGAGTCCCAACAGTGGGTCGTAAGGTAATGCCTTGACCGCGATGTCACACAGAGGAAAGTAAGATAACTTTTTTAATAGCAAGGGTATGACTAATGCAGTGAGTCAAGCAATGAGTATGATAAGTTCCAACACATCAAAGGGAGAGGAAGGTGAAGGTGAGTTCTAGGTTGAAACAAATTAGTTCCAACTTGGCTAGGAACACATAACATAAAGGAAATACATAGCTTATGGCAGAGCAGTCGACACGGATGCGGCAGTCACAACATACAAGGTAAGATAACACGAACAACACTCATAGATCAGTCTGAGACGAGTGTGACAGCTGATATAACCAGGTTCATGAGAAAGGTCTGTCTAATGTACGGCAGAGCAGTCGAAATGGGCAGTGACAACATTAATAACATATGAAACACATTAATAACAAGATTCATATAATTTCATACAAATCAGTTCATACAAAAGTACCTAAGTTAAACAACATATATCATTAAGGCAACCGGAGTAGTCCAACTACAATAACAACATATGCATGAAAATGTGCTGGCTCTTATTATAAAAGAAGTGTAAGTCACAATCATATAATACACCATGTAAACCTGCAAGGCCCATCAATGGAACGTTACAGCCACATTCGTCTGCTCCTCCAAAGAGATGTACTAACTCTGTGTAGTGGAGAAGCCAAGGCGCATTACAATATTGTCAAAGCCTTCTTCAAGATAGTCTTAGTAGAAGCTTGGCTGACCAAAAGCCTATACAATGAGTTATGAGGGACTATTTATAGCAAAGGGTGGGGTGACCCTTGACATTCCCCTTTGTGACAGTTCAACTACCCTCATGACTCTTCACCTACTCTATGACTCTTACATCCAACTATTGACACTCGAATTACACTTAACATGACTCAACATACAATGCACATGTACTCATGTGAGACAACATGGCTTGAGCAAGCCTTGCAAGACATCACTGACACTCAGTCTGCTGTGGTGAGACAAACTCTTTGACATGCTTGTGATGGTGAAGCTGGTGAGATGATGCCAAGCTTGGTTGTCCGTGATGGTGTGCATGCACCTCATGGTGACATCTTGCTGAAGCAAATTCTTGCCTCCTTTGTAACCATTGCATTGGTTCGACCCCTTCATCCAACTCGTCTGCTAACATGCGCATGGTCTTCTTAGGTATGGTTGAACTAGCAACACACTGATGCATATTGTCCGTGTTGATCTTCAAGTGTGTGTTGGTGATCATACGCATCAACTTGACGAAGTTCATTTTCAGCCCCAGTTGGATTGCATGTGTGCGCTCAATGACATGCATGCTGCTGGATTGTATTGGCGTAGTTTCATTCGTGAGTGTATGTTGTGCTTGCTGCTGTTCTTGTTCCTGTTGCAACTCATTGTACTATCTATGTAGCTCCATGTTCTTCCTGAGTTGCTACTTCAGCACACGCAACTCCTTTGTTCCATCTTCTACCTTCACGCGATCTTCATGTTGCGTCGTCACTCCATAGCCTGAGTCTCCAAAGTTGCTTTCATTATCAGTGGATATTCTTGATCTTGCAACTTTGATCCACCTCTATGTTGTCAACAACCTTCCTCTTGCATTCACTGCGTTCGCTTCATTTGCTGCATTCGGTATGCTGCCTTCAACTACTGTTCATGATGTTGCTAGTTGTGATGTTGTTGCTTGATGTCATTGTCCACAAACAACTTGATGTCTTCGTGAGTAGGCAAGCTCATAGACACTTGATCGACTGCATCCCCAATCATGCTCTGAATACTGTCTTTGTCTCTACTCTCCTGAAAGCCATTATACCTATACTATTGAGAGGCAAATGAATACCTGCGATACTTGGAGACATGGAAACACTCATAGCAAGCAATATGTCAATTAAAACCAAAATGAACATGAGAACTGACTTGCAACATTCCTAGGTGAATGATCATGAAGGTTGCACAATTTCGGCTGGGAGGTCAGGAGACGGACTGCACAATGCACACTCCGGGCTACTGAGAGACCGACTTACTATTGGCTAGACTGGCTGCTGGATTTGCAAAATGTGTATTCCATTTGGGCAGTTGGCTGCTGGGATTGCACAATGTGCAATCCTAGCTGTGAAGGACTACTAGCCCAGGGGTAGATTTGCGCAAATTTTTGGGCCAAGCAGCCACTAACCTCCAGAAATGTGCCATTCAATCCAGGAGGCTAGTGCTAGGCTAGAATGTACAAATCTAGAGAAGGAAGGTGAACCTTCTCTAGATTGTGCAATGCAGCCTTGGTGAAGGCCGAGACTGGGCCAAGGTTGGCTTGACTCGCCGACGGGCAACTGAAAGCAAGTAAGTCGATAAAATGCATGAAAACACTAGGTAATAATAGAAGCGATAAATAGTGCATTCAAAGCATGAATGGAAGATTGATCAAATAGATCAACATGCGTGTGGGTGAGGTCATTTGCTGGTTGGGCGAACATCTGTGCAAAACAGTTTCATGCATGCGACAGCAGTGAGATAGCAATATAAATTGAAACAGAGCTAGGACAAGCTAGAATATATGTAAACAATGACATGCATTCAAAGAAATCAAGAAAACAATACTCCCACAAGTGAAAACACAAAAAGCGACAGAAATGTATCACAAGGCATGGGAAGTGGGCTTACCCTAAAACAACTGAGATGAATGTGTTGGATGCTCGTAGATGTGATGTCGGATGCCAGAGCTGCAAGGTTGATATGAGGAATGAGCTCTGCAGTGTCCGTTTGATGATTTTTCATAACATCAAGGTTGTGACGTGCATGCCACAGATATAGGGGAAGTGACCCTTGGAGGGAGGTTTTTGAATTACTCCTTACATGTAACCTCCAACTGCTAAACATAGATCCCTGAAACAAGGGATGCCTTTCCATGTTTCCTTGGGAGAAGCAACCTATGCATACAAGTCTATTTTTCTCAGTCTCAGAGGGAACCGGTCAACTTAGCTACACATGCAAGTGACTGCTCGATTACAGGAGAAAAATGCGCATTCCTAACTGTAAGCTGGGCTGACTGCCCAAGGCGACTGCGCAATTTCTGGGCCCAGTGGCTGACTGCTGCCTAAATTTGTGCAAATCCTGGGTTGAACTGCCTTTTGATGGGATAAATTGCGCAAATCTTGTTGGGAGGGTTGGTTGGCTAGATTCTGCAATCCTGGAGCCCAACAAGTTGTTAGAGGGAATTGCACAATTCATATAGGGAAGGTTGGTTTCCCTCTAGAAATTCACAAATTTCACTGGGAAGCTGCTTAACCTACAGCTATACCAAGTCTGGGTGAACAACCTATGAAGGGAAAATATCAAACTATGATCGAAAGGTTGCCTTTGAGCAAGAAAGACACTGAAGTTTGAGGACTTGACGAAGCAAGGAAATCCGTTGTGAAGGTTGGTAGGGAGGCTCCAAAATAGGCTAAGGCAACATTTTGGAGGGTGGTTGTAGCTGCTACAACAATTTTATATCAGTGACTTGTTGTTCGAGCCACGAAAACCTCACCTCTACAGGATCATGAGGTTCATTTACATATTTGTTGCCATTATTAGGGTTTTACAATTTTTGGTCGCGCCGATTTAGGTCCCTACAATCTCCACAAAATACCCAAAAAAACCCCACTCTGATTCCAAATGATTCATAAAATGACTTGGATACTCTATTGGATAGTTTGTCACAACAAATCTAATAATATTATATTAAAACTCTGGAAATTTTACATTATTACAGTTTATTAAATTTTAAGGTTTATAGATTTAACTGTAATTATTTCATGCATGTGAACATAAATTATGCAGATAACCAGAGAATGACAAAATAAGATCACACACATAAGACACAAGATATTCTCTCTGGGCTGCTATAGTGCATAGATCCTTTATGTGTGCTCTACATCATATCTCTCTTGGCTATATTTGCTTAGATATGGAACAAAATGCTCTCGAATGAATGGAATGCCTCTTCCTCTTAGTGGCCTAGTTATAACACAACCCGATAGCCTACTAGTGGTTAAGTTTGACTACATCAACTCTTAACTAGAGTTACAAAATAGACTCTTATAGAGTCTTTTACATCAAAAAAACGTGGCTAGCCCTTTTTCCATGAATAATGGGGGTTGATGCAGCATCCTCCCGAACTATAGCTGTGAAAACCAGACTCGATTAGCGTGCTTCTTGCATCATTGGAAAGGTCTCTATGTGTAGAATAGCATGAAAATATGTAGCGCTAAAGAGACAATTTTTTATCCCCAAAAAATGTCATTTTATGCCTTAAAATGCTCCCGAAAGGTTTCAAACCTTGTTTCGCCAAATTGGTTTCCGCCGGTAAAAACGGTCTCGTGAGTTGATTCCTCCAATTTTTCCACTTCAAATGCATCAAGATGGATGAAAAACAATAAAATGATCCAATTCATATCACATAAATAAAACCTCTCAAACTTAGAAGGGAAACCAAACCTTTTACTAAATCACGGGAAATTAGGCATTGAACATTTCTACAATGACCATAAACAACAGTTTGAATGAATGGCTTCAATAATTCAAATAAGAGGAATTAGAAATGATGAATAAATTTCAACAAGAAAGTCCACAACTAGGACATTCACAAGTATGATGCATATATTTATAATTTTTAAAGTAACTTGGTATAAACATAACCATGGGTGAGAAAAAATTATAATTAAGAATACAAATCCAAACACAAAGTTAAAAATAAAAATGGATTTGATGATATAATAACTTAAAAAGGAGATTACAAAAGTGCTTATAGTTGAAAATGTCTTCATTTAGTAGTAATTTTTTTTTTTACTAAATAATTATTTTCTTGATTATGTGTTTTTAGGAATAATTAGCCATATAAAATGGACTTTGTGTTTTCATTCGTCTATGATTATAAATATTACGATATTACAAGTGATCATTGCAACATTGCAACAAATTTTGTCACTTATAAGCAAAGTTGTTTTTTTCTTGTACAACTTACCTATATTATACAAGAATGTCGTATTGTTTATGAAATTCATTGATTGTTATATGTTCTAGTTCAGATTTGGTTGAAACTTTTTCAATCCCTTATATCATTATAGAACATACATGTTGTATCAAAAGATATTATCCATGAAAAGGGTATCAAAATTCTTGCATGAATTTGGCATATAAATGTTAGAGGGACTCTATTTAATACATTGTGTTAATTATTTTACCATAACATTGAATTGTTTTAAATTAATCACCTTTAATAATTTACATGATAATATTTTATTTAATTATATTTTTTTCTATAATATACTTCACTATAAAATAATATGTATTTTTCCAAATACATTATTATCATTTTTTATTTAATAATATCATTAATATTTAAAAAATAATTAACTAAATATAATTAATATTTCACTATTTAATCATAAATACCATAAAAAAATATAACATATTTTTATATATTTCATTAAATGTATGACTTAACTGTTTACTTAAAAAAACAATCTCCCTTGTTTAATTTTCATGTGATGGTACATATAGCTGATAAAATATTTTATTAATATGATATCATGAGATATTGAAACCCTTAAACACACAAGCTTCATTATCATTGAATCAATTCAAATGTGTGAAAGGGTTTAAATATGTGTGGACACTAGAATGGTCAAGGATTTCATGAAGTGTTCAAAGAATTTTTTGCACTGGTTTAGTTAATAGCATTTATAAAGAGAATTGTGTTTAAACATGTTGTATTTAATTTTATAATTTATTATTTATAGGTTTTTCAGTTTTCCAGGTCAAATTTGTTAAGAATTTGATAAAGTTTTGTTCAAATTACATGTTGTCAACTCTCCATAATATGGTTGTCTCATAAGTTTTTCTATGTAATAAAAAATAAAAATAAAAAAACATTTTAAACAGCGACAAAAATATCCTTTTACTTATCCTTCTTTTTTTCCAATTAACCTTTCTTGCTTTATTTCATTTGTTTCCCATCTTCACAATGATCGGGTACAACAACAGCTCGATTCTCACTGACACAAAACAAAATAAAACAAAATAAAGTATTACAATAATAGTATTCCTGAAGAGTGTATGTGTTCCTACAAATACTACAAATAGGATGGTATTTTTCACAAAAATTAAGTGTGGGCCTTGTTTTATTTTTGTATTATATAGGTATGAGTGTGCATGCATTTTACCCTTTAGATATTTTTAGCGTGCACACATTATTAACACGCATCCATTCATAATGTTTGCACATTGACATTGTATGCATGGGTAAATTGACCATTATAATATTAGCTAGTCATGAGTTTCTAATGGGAAAAGTTCAAAATCAATCCTAGACATGGCCAAAGGGGTAAGTAAGGCCATATACATAAATATGGTAAAGCACGTAAATACAACCTTACAATAGAAATGGGTTTGGATATATAAACATAGTGAGGGGGTTAAACAAGGATGTTTAATAAGCCCTAAATAAACCTAAGCTCAAGCACCATTAAGAAAATATAAACATAGTAATTTGAAGCATCACTAGCGGTCTTTAACATAGGTTTTTAATATGGGTGTCATTAGGAGTTTCATGCATTATGTATTCATCTTAATACCTTGCATGGTTAAGTTAGTGAAATGGCATCCTCGGGCTTGTTTCATTGGTTGGCAAAGGGAAACTGCATTCTTATAATAATAAAAAAATAGAAAGACTATCCTTTTCTATGTTTGAGATGAGTTGGCTCTTTTGGTTTTGATTGTGGTATTCAATCTACACGTTATCTTTGTTTATAACCACATTTCTAAATATGATTCACAAAATCATTACTAATGAAACCATCCATACCTACAAATATTATATGTATATTTGAATATATGTTTTTTTAATAGTGTTTTCTATTTTTTATTATTTTTTATTTCTACAATAAATATAATTCTAGAATTCATAGGTTTTACATTTATTGTGTAATTTTTATTATCTGACTTATTTAGAAATTAAACTGTATAATGCAGTAGTATAAAATAATTAATTATATTAAGATCATTAAACATGTTTTAACACTTAATCCTATTATTCCAAAACATTATTCTAGAATTTTGGATCCTAAATTCTAATCATATTATATCCTCTCCAAAATATTACTCACATCCACTCCATTTATATTGTTAAGACTGATGGCATTTTCCATGCTTCCTCATATTTTTAAAGAGCATTTTAGTATTTTTTCTTTTATTAAATTTATTTAGCTAAATCTCTAAAATTATATATTTAATAAATTTATTTACAATATGATGTTACAAGATATGGTTAATTTATTCATTTTTTATTTCTTTTACATAATAAATAAATAATTATTAAATATATTTACTTTTATTATATATTAAAATTTTTTATATTATTGTAATTTTTTATTTTTCCTTATATTTAAAAAATATTAATATTATATAAAAATATAAATCTAATAACGATATATTATTTAATAATAATAATAATTATTATTATTATTATTATTATTATTATTATTATTATTATTATTATAATAGTATCTCCAAATCCTTATTGATATTATATTTGTAATATAATTTAATAGTATTGATATTATTTAATACTAAAATAAAATTATTCTATTGATCTTATTTATATCTTAATTCAAAAATAATATTAATTATTAATTTAATTCTTGATCAAAAGCTTAATTAGTTATTTCAATTTTTTAGTCAAACTAGATGTTATTTCTAACGGCTAGTTAGCTTCTCTCATCATCTATTTATTCCATTACCTAGATCTGATTCCTCAATTTTTTAGTCAAACTAGATGTTATTTCTAACGGCTAGTTAGCTTTTCTCATCATCTATTTATTCCATTGCCTAGATCCAATTCCTCATCTTGTCCTAAAGATGAACCACACTGGTTGGTTCGAAACGCGTCGATGAGATCTTATTTTATGTGATTTTTACCGAAAATGTTATTGTTGTTATTATTATTATTATTATTATTATTATTATTATTATTATTATTATTATTAGTTTAAAGTTGAAATCAAATTAAACATTATTTTATAAGAAATTGATTTTCATAACAATTTTAATATACAGGGAAACACTTTCTCTAAAGAAAATATACCCACAAATTTGTAGCTAATTACATGATATTCCATACACTTAATAAGCCACAAATATTAGAGTTTATTACCTAGTAACTTACATTTTTAATTATTCTAGCTAAGAAACAATTCTAAAATCTACTATCCTTTTTATTGTTCATAAATAATCTTTATCCCATGCATTATTTTATATACTACCTTCCCTACCCTATCCATTTCATTTTTTTGCTATCTTCTATATGAAACTTTGCTCCTTGTATAGTATTCAAACGCATTTTCCTTGTTTTATTTATCATGCTAGCTACAATAGGGTTATGATAGGGATGAAAAAGCTAAAAAAACATTGTCATTTTCTAATAAAAAATCATTTAATATTATATTTATAATAGTAGTAATAATATAATTTTATAGTTTAAATTAAATTAAACACTAATTTCTAAGAATTTGATTTCACATCAATTTCAATCCACTAGGTCAAGCCCCTCTCTAAGGGAAAGCCACCCACAAATTTGTAGCTAACTAAATGATCTCCTATATTATTAATAAACCACAAATATTAGTGCTTATTACCTAGTAACTTTCATTTTTAGTTATTTTAGATAAAAAACCTTTTTAAAAGCTACTATCCTTTTTATTGTTCATAAATCATCTTTTTCCCATGCACTATTATTGTCTACTACCTTCCCTACCCTATCCATTTTATTTTTTCGCTATCTTCTATATGCATCAGTACTCCTTGTATAGTATTTACATGCATTTAGCTTTTTTTTGTTTATCATGCTAGCTACAATGGACTTATGATAAGCATGAAAAGCCTTAAAATCCGTGTTGTTTTATGGTAAAACATGATTTAATATTATAAAAAAATATAACTATAATGATAATATATTATTATCTATTTATATTTATTAATAATGATAGGAATATAACTTAAAAGCTTAAATTAAATTAAACATTAAATAATTTATAAGAAATTGATTTTCGTACCAATTTTGATCAATTTTTTATTATCTTAGATAAGAAACCTTATCCATTTTCATTTTGTCTGTATCTTCTATAGGAAACATTGTTCCTTGTATATTATTCACATACAATTACCTTGTTTTATTTATCATGATATCTTCAATAGCCTTATGATAAGGATGAAAAATATTAAAAACCTTGTCATTTTTGGTCAAAATTCATTTTCTTTTTTCGCTATTTTGATTTCCGAAGTGGTCGATTGCAGGAAAATCAATAATTCAAAAGTGTAACCAGTGATTTATTTTAAAATATCAATACATTTTTCAAAATTATATATGCGTGTGTGTGTGTGTGTTAAAGAAAAAAAAAAACTATAAATAATATTAAAAATAATTAGTGTAAATCCATATTAACTCTAGATTTACCAAGTGTCAAAAGGAATAAAATCATTTAAGATGCAAGTCACTCTACCATGTCCAAATTTGAACCTGAGTGTCTGTGTGTGAAAGAAAGAGAGAGATAGATATTATTATAAGTATTGAGTTTCACATGTTTATTAACTAGATTTAATCATGAAATTCTAAAATATTACAAAGTTTAAAAACAAATTTGATTATGAGTTGAGCATTATTTTTGGCTTTCACAAAATGTACCTCATCTGAGTTGGTTATCTATCTGTAGTACTCCAGAGCAAATAACCTCATTGGGAGGTATCTGGGTAACTTGTATGGTTCTAACTCACAATGATAGATCCTAATTTTAGTGTGATTTTGGTACAAGTACCATTCTCCTACTTTGTAGTTTTGAAAGTTGTAGGATCCTCCTAATATCTGAACTGATCCTTGGAGGGGGGCTTCCTAGGAGCATGGTCACTACAAAATGAACAAAAAGGTCTATGAAGTTTGTGTATGAATATGATAATTCATATTTGTGGATCAAAGGAGTCCAAATGACTACTCACATGGGGTTGCTATGGTATCAAGTTTTTGAAGAGTAAATGGGAATTTATCAGCTTGATAATATAAGAAGAGGTGGTACAGAACTGAGGAATATTTGAATACTCTTTCATTATCCATTCTCAAAAATTGTTCATGCATCCTATCAGATATGTGTTTGGCATAATCATACATGACAACAGGGGGTTGTCCTGGAGTGAAGATGGACATGAAGGCTAGAATGATTTCATCAATATACTCACTGGTAGTATGGCCTAAGACACTAGATATCATTGACACAATGTCCTGGCCAAGTTTAGAAAATATGGTCCACATGTATGGGGGAGGATCCTTTGGAATATATTTCTCTTCCACAATAAAGGTTTGGAACATTTCAGCAAGTCTAGCAGGGGTAAGCTTGGGAAATTATTCTAGCAGGTCTCCAATGGAAATAGGGGTCAGATTTTGTCCTGGTTGCAATTGAAACATTTCATTGATGGATTCAATAGTGATGGTGAAAAGTACATCCTGCTTTGGAGACATCACTACTCTTTGACTGCTGTTGTAATTGGTATGGAAATAATGAACAATTTTAGGGAAGATATGCACCACTGGGAACTGGTACTTGGGAAAACTGGATTCCCAAAGCCCAATTTGGTCAGCATGGTTTAGGTGTTGGTCCCTAAATTAGCAATATAGTTTAATAGGGGATTCACGGACAGCAATGTCCTTGATTTGGAAATCTTTATCTACGAGGGGAAGGTGGTCAATGTCCAGGTGAAGGGGTGGTAATTGACCTGATATCCATGGTGATAGGGGCAGATATTCTTAGTTCTTGTGGATTTAAGAATGCGGAAAGGGTTTTCAATCAAATTGGGGCAATATGGTTCAAATACAAAGTAGTTTGGGGTTGTTGTGGAGTTATTTTACTTAATTACTTTAAGCAATTGTGTAACAGGTTTAGGAATGAGACAGGGTTTCTCGGTGTATTTGGATAAATACCTGGAATTTTTTGCTCTGATGGGTCGACAGGCAACTTTGCACAGTTGCAGGAGGTTTGTTTGAATTGGAGGGTCATCTGGAAGTTCAGTGGCTTCTGCAGGTTGGCAGTTGGACTTTGGTTGGTAGTTGAACATAGTTTGTCGCTTGCATGGAGGTCTGAGCATCTTTGTCACAATAAAACCAAAAAATAATGAGTTTTTTAGTTATATTTGAAAAGTAAACTATTGACGGGCACATGGGGAAAAGGTACGTTTGGCTTTTAGCAGGAGATGTGACCTTTTGTCATCTAGCAGGAGGCGGTAAGTGGGTTTGATCAAACCTCTTTTGGGGCTAGAGTGGTTTCAGGGGGAGGCCTCCTATTGTCATTCATTAGGTGCCAAGTAGCATCGGGGCCCAAAAGAAAACAACCCATATTGGGCGGGTAAAGGTCAGGCTTCGGAGGCTACCCGATATGATCATCCACCATTGGATTAATGGGGGACCGATCATACGGTGATCTAGGTGGGATTATGGCATGAATTTAATGGAGGGGCCCGACAAAGGTTTAAGAGTGGCAGGTTAGATTAAATGATGGATTATGGCAGGTTAAGGGTGTCGGGGGTAATTTCATTGGTGGAGGTCGATTATTAATTAACCGCAGATCGGTTAATTAATTTGTTTATTGGGTTAGGGTCTATTATAAAGTTTATATTTCAAACTTCTTTGGGGCAGGGTATTAATATAAGAGTTTTGTTTTATAACTATACGAGGAAGGGTTATTTCTTTTGGGAATTAATATATATAAAGTTAAAAGTTAATATGAAAATGAAAAAGCGCTAAAGTGTAATGTATTCATTCATTTGTTGTTTGTCATAAACACATTATACTTAGGCTTAAAGTATTTTTTGGTTTTTTGAGAAAAGGGGTCTCTTTCATGGGGGATGATCACTTTTCCTAGGATAACAAGGTTTTATCCTTAGAAAAAGGGGTTTATTAGGGAAAATGACTTTTCCTTAGGAAAATGATGTTTTTTCTTAGGAAAAGGGATTTGTTTGTGACTATGAGTGAGTTGAGGGGGTGAATGTTCATGAGGGGACTTTTAGTACTTAAGACCTATAAGTCATTGGGCTAAGGGTCCGGTCCCTCCAGAAGTTAGAGAAATGCTCTGAGCCCCTTTGACTTAATATTTTGGCTACTTAAGACTTTTTATTGGTAATTAATTAAGTGAAATGTGTAATGAGTGAGGGAAGTTAATCAATTTGACTTTGTGGACTTGATGCATTCCCAATTTTCATCCATACTTAGAACTTTCATGATGAAGCTGATCAATATGCTTTTATCTAACAACCATCACAATTCTACAACCTTTCTTCTACTTACCCACCTACTCATCCTACCATTTTTACTTCTCTTTATTAGGGTGCACTTAAGCTGGCAGACCCTTATCAAAACATTTTTCTTTTCTTTTACAATAGTAATTTAACTAAGTCTAACCTTATTACCTCCAAGGGCTTAGATTAAATAGTTGAGCTCCTTTTATTTACTCTACCTAATCTAATTATCTACCAAGATTAAATAGTTTGGTCAGATTTTATTCTCTATCTATAAGCATAAAATTGAAAACATGAAGTGGTCAAGTTTAAACATTTTGACTATCATGGATTGTGGCAAAGGTAACAAGCTGCACGAAATCACTTATTCTGTATCAAAAGTAACTATTTTGACTTTCTCACTTTCATGGTATTTTCTTTTCTTGGGGTTCATATTTTTTTATCTTTTTTGACCTTTTTATTCTTTTTGTCATTTTATTTTTCTTTTAGGACATACCCTCTTTACATTTTTTAATTTTTTGAATATGGAAAATATTTGCAGAAAGTAAAGGTATGTACATATTATAGGTTTAAGCTCAGTCATTCAAAAATTATGAATCCTATTGGTATAGGAACCTAATAATGGCTCCACTTGGGGATGGCATTTCTTGGTGAAATGTCAAGAACTTGTAGTTAAATGGCCTTCTGAATTGCTATTATGTTCTTCTGCAACTTTTTCCCTTTCACTTTCCTGCCTTATTACTATTTATGAAAGTGAAACTTTTGAAGCTTAGGGCCTTCTCTTCAGGCTTCAACTCCAAAAATTACCATCCAATCAACACTAAACTTTATGAAAAGTAGAATATGTACAAGTGATTAGTGAAATCAGTAACGAGGATCTATGTAGTGCTTAAGCATTCGACCATTAATTGGTCCTCCTTCTACTTTTGTGCCATCCAATTCTCTGAGGAAAAAAACATTATTACCCCTAAAAGCATAAATTATATAAGGGCCTTTCCATAGGAAGTCAAACTTCCCATGTTTACCTTTATCCTCCCTTCTTGAGTCCCATTTCAAAACTTTATCTCCCAGGTAAAAATCTTCTGCCTTAGTCATTTTTTCAAAAGCTTTCTTGATCCTTTTCTACGCAACTTAGGATCTGATGTACACTTCTTCCCTAGTCTATTGTAAGTGAATAGTTTGGTTGATCCTCCTTTGAATATGATTTGGCTCAACCTGCACTTCTTGGAGTAATTTCATCACTGGTGTTCCCAAGGAAGATGGGAAAACAACCTCCATTCCATAGACTAATTGATAAGGACTGGTGCCAATGGATTTCTTTGTGGTCAGCCTATCTGCCCACAAGGCATTTACTAGCTTCTTGTTCCAGGTTTTCTTGTTATCCTCCAACAATTTTTTGATGATATTCACTAAGCTCTTGTTGGAAGACTCTGTTAGTCCATTTCCTTGGGGATAGTAGGTTGTGGAGTGACCTAGGGTTATATGATATTTGTTATAGAAATCAATCATTCTCTTGGATTTGAAAGCTACTGTGTTGCCAGTGATGATTTTGGTGGGGCATCTGAATCTAGACAGAATGTTGGCCTCAAGGAAGTTTATTATGACAGTATCAGTGGCTTGTCTTGAGGGTATGGCTTCTATCCATTTGGTAAACTAATCTATAGCAGTGAGAATCCATTTATTCTGGGTAGGGGAAGGTGGATAGATTTCACCAATGAAGTCAAGATCCCACTGTTGAAATGGTACTTTAGCGGATATTGGCTTCAAGGGTAATGGTAAAAGTTTTTTCTTTCCTTCAAAAATCTGACATTTATGACATGAGGTTACAAATTTCTTTACATCAGAAAATAGAGTGGGCAAATAAAAATCGGCTCTTAAGATCTTGTTAGTTGTGGTTTTCCAATAAAGATGTCCCCCACAGTCACCTGCATGAAACTCCTATAATATTTTGCCAGATTCTTCTTTTAATAAACAATTAAGAAGGATGCCTTCATGATTTTTCCAAAATAAAGCATTGTCAAATATGCAAAACTTCAAAGATTTCATTTTTAAGAACCTACTTTTAGTCCTGGATAATTCAGGTGGAGCTTGTGAATTTTGTAGAATGTATGTAATGTCAGCATACCATGGTGAGTCAATAAAGGCTTGGCTGATGGGTGGAGTCACCATCTCCTCTTCATTATCCAATTTTGCAATAAACTTTATGTCTAGGACCTGACAGTTTGATTCAGCCATGAGCTTGGCTAAATCTTTGCCTTTCATCAATTTTTTAGGTTTAATTTCTAAGTCATATTCTAATATAGTAGCTATCCATTTCCCTCTCTTCCCATCTGGACCATCCTGTGTTAGGATGTCTTTGACTACACCATTGGGAACATAAGCTATTACATGAGAATATAGGATGTAAACTCTGAATCTTTGATGGATTTGACTAGAGAAAAAACTTTCGTTTACATTATATTATACTTTAAAGGTGCATCCCTCAGGGATTTTCTAAAGAAGGCAATAGTTTGTTCATAACCCTCATCATTCTTCTGCAGTAGGATTGCAGCAATTGTGTGTTCTGAGGCGAAATAAAAGATAATGAAATCCCTATCAAACATTGGATTGATTAGAACTGGTGTTTGTGTCAAGGCTAGCTTAATATCTTCAAAAGACCTCTTAGCCTCTAGTGTCCATTTAATAGTTGAATCTTTCTTTAACATGTTATTTAATAATCTAACTAGTTCTGCTAAGTTAGAAATAAATCTTCTAAGAAAGTTTATTTTACCTAAAAAGGCTTTTGGTTCTCTGATGCTCCTAGGATGTGGTATCTGTAAGATGGCTTCAATTCTTACTGGATCGATCCAGATACCATCTTTAGAGATTATGTTTCCTAACATTTTTCCCTCTTCCAACCCAAACAATTTTTTTTTAGGATTCAAAGAAATTCCATACTTCCTACACTTGGTGAAAACCTGCCTTAAATGATCTAGGTGTTGTTCATCAGATTTAGAGAATGTTCTGATATCATCTAAGTATATTACAATGAATTCATGGATTTCCTTAGCAAAAGCTATATCCATAGCTCTTTGAAAGGTGGCCCCTACATTCTTTAACCCAAAAGGCATCACCAGATACATGAAAGTGCGCCAAGGAGTGGTGAGTGTAGTTTTTGCCTGATCGTCTGGGTGGACTAAAATCTTGTTATAACCAGAAAACCCATCTAACAGTGAGATTCTGGTTGAACCTACTACCCTCTGTAATATGTGATCTATCTCGAGAAGAGGGTAGTTATCCTTGAGTGAAACTTTATTGAGATTCCTAAGGTCAACACACAGTCTAACTTCACTAGTTTTCTTTCTTGTGGGTACGAAATTAGAAACCCAATCAGAGAATCTAATTGGTGCTATGATCTTGGCTTCGTACATTCTTTTGATTTCCTTTTCAATAGAAGGCAATAGAATAGGATTAATCCTTCTAAGCTTCTGCCTAAAAGGTTTCCGGTTTTCTTCTAGGGGGATAGTGTGTTGTATTATGTTGGTGTCATAGGACTTGAGGTCCTCATAACTCCAAGCAAAAACATCTTGGAATTCCTTTAGCAGTTCTATGTATTTCACCTTTTCATTAGGAGGTAAAGACTTTGAAAGTTTTATCAATTTAGGATCTTCCTCAGAGCCTATGTTACACTCCTCTATGTCAGATTTTAAGGGTTCCATTTTCGGTTTTCTAGGGACATCGTTTGAATCAAACGAGTCTTACAAATGAGTTAATCCTTTGGGAAAGAAATTGACTTTGAGATTGATGATGTCAGAGTCTTCATCAATTATATAATCAATTTCAATTTGCTTTAGGTTTTGAATATCTGATTTTGTAAAATTTGTGGGATGGAATCTATCTATCTCTTCCTCTTCTAATTTGTTAATTTCTATTTTATCTGTAAAATCAAGATCTAATGTTATGTCAGTATCTATATTGCTATTTACAAATTCTTCATCTAAAGTTAGAAAATTGTTTATTTGCTGGTCATCAGTGAATACTTGTTAGTTTTTTAAGTTGTCAGGGATAGAAGGTATGTGCCTAACCTTAGCAGTGTACTGATGGTTATGTTGAAATGGTAACTTACAAGTGCTAGCAAACATAGCTAAACTATGAGCTTGCATATTGTGTTTTCTTGGGATGACTGCAAGCTTAGTTTCTAAAAAAGTATTTAATATTTCTACAATTGTTCCTCTATAAAAGCCTAACCTAGGATCTCTAGTCATATATACAGCATTGATTTGTTTAACAACCAACTCAGAATCTCCCATAATAGAAACTCTTATGGCTCCTAACCTTTTAAACAATTTGAGACCTAAAATAAGTGCTTCATACTCAGCCATGTTGTTCTTGCATTTGAAATTTAGTCTGTAGGCATGGCCCTCCGAGTAATCATTCTCTAAATTGTAAATCCACACTCTTGCTCCTGCACCTAATTTGTTCACTCACCCATCAAATTCAAAATGCCAAAGTATTTCATGTTCATAATTCTTACTGTCTCGCGGAACATAATATTCTTTGATTAAGGCATCTGGATCATCTTTTTTATCTGAAAGCTCTTGAATTTGGACAATTTTATTTTTCGTTGCAACTTCAATTCCTTTAGGTTCTAAAGTAATGTTGTTTGAAGTATTTTCTTGGTTTGTTTCAGAATTGTAAAAAATGAAAGAATCAATGTCAGAATGTATGGAATATATAGGAAAGTTTTGAGGCCTCTCCTGGCTACTCACTACATACTTCATCAAGGTTTCTCCATACAGTGTTTTAGGATGTCCAAAGACTGAAATTGTGGCATATGACATGTCAAGTTGCAAATATCCTTGGAGTTTGGCCCCCCATGATCTAGACAACAGCATGCCATATTTGGGTGGTATATCAGCAACAACTATGTCCATAAGAATGGTCTTAGCAGGGTATTGCACTAGGGAAACACATGGGTCTTTTATAAGTCCTAGGCACTTAAATTGGCTTGAATCAAAAGAAAATAGGTCCTTGTAAGGCCTAGTGATATCCAAGTTTAGTTTCTCCATAACAGATGTAGGCATTAGATTGTGTGAAGCCCTAAAGTCAAGCATAGAATTGTGTAGGATTTTATCGTGAATGTTAAGGCTAATGTAGAAGGGTGGTATCCCTCCTTCCACTAGTTTTCCATTAACATTAGGACCGAAAATTAACTTAGGATGATCATCAAATAAGTTAACAAATTCTTCATTCTCAACAAAGTTTAAAGATTTGTTTATTTGAGATTTGTAAGTTTCATGTTTAATCAGTTCTATTAAAGGAACCGAGATTTTCAGTTTGGCCACCTCTACCCCCAAATTGAAAGGCAAAGGGGATTTCTCTGTTTGAATGTTTGGAATTTTAACATCTAGTTTTGGAGTAGTTTGTTCTTATTTTTTAGTGTTTGGAGTCTTTTTTAGTGAATTTTCTAAAGTGATATTTGGAGTTTCTTCCACTGTCTCCTTGGAGGGGATTGAGGTGGATGGTTGATTATCAGTGGTTTGGTCATTGGTTACATCTACAATAGGGGGACTAGGAGGGTTCTGATTTGGTCTAGAAAGGATTTAGAGAGTTTTTGTAACTGGAACTGCCCTAACTTTCTTAGGTTGATTTAGTACTAATTTCTTGTTTTGGTCAAGAGTATCAGTGTTCTTTTTACTCCTCAAATTGCACTGTTTGTGCACTTCAAAGATAGCAGAATCATACCCTTTCTTGTAATCAAATGATTCTCCTGATTGAATCTGCAACTGCTGAAGCATGTGAAATTCTTGATCATATTGAGTCAAAAAGACAGTTTCCTCTTCATCTAATCCCATTAAGTTAATTTTTGTGTCATGTTCAGGTTCTTCTAAATGGGAAGTTTCAGCGTAGTTTTCTTGAAAATGTGGCCTAATATTCTAATCAGGTCCATTTTTTCCAGTGTTTTGATTTTAATTCTTTCTAAAGTTAGGATTTCTCACTAGAGGTGCCTGTTGATTATCCCATTGAGGCTTTCTTTCAATGTTCTTCATCCTATCCATTATTTTTTCTATTCCTTTGGCTAGGGCATCCATTTTAAGGTTGAAAGGTGAGGCTTCTTCTTTCAAGGGTGTTCTTCTTTCATTCCTAACCCTATCTCTTTTTGCTAGCAAATTAGCTTCTACACTAACTGCTACACTCTACATATCTTTAAGAGTTAGAGGGTTTCTCTCTCTAAGTTGGAATGCAATATCAATGTCAAACCCGTCAGGAAACTTTATTAGAGCTAAGCTAGGTGTGGGTCTAAGGTCGACTGGTATTGCATTGTATATGTTGTTGAATCTAGTATAGTAATCCTAGACCATTTCATTTGGTCCTCTCTTGATGTTTTCATATTTTGAAAGGATCTGCAGAGGGTTCTTCTTCTTTTCCCATCTATTTAGAAATTGTCAATAAAATACTTCTAAAGCTGTTAGCAGGTAAAGATCTAAACCATGTTCATACATCACCAACTAAATTTTGGGCAAACAGACTCATTTGGACATCTTCAATATCAATTTCATGTAATTCAAAATGATCTATCATCTTTTTTGTGTGTTGTTGTGCAATGTAGGGTCCGATGCCATCAAATTGGACTTTTGTTCTAGTAGTCTTGTGGCATGGCACTTAGTGGAGCAGGCAACACAAGAGGAGCATATATGTTTGCCATGGCTCTAAGTTGGGCAGGAATAAGAAGTGGAGTTTGGGTGCTAGAAGATGATACAGTGGGTAATGGAGAACTAGGAGTGTTAGGTGTTTGATGGGTAATGATAGGTTGGTGGGGAAGTGAAGGTATAAGGAGGTGAGGAATGAACTTCAGAGATGGAAGGGAACAATGGTGAGCTAAAGGAAGTTGAATCTGTTTTAGAAAGCTTAGGGATCCTAATGGTAGTAAGGGGTGACTGAGGGGAATTTAGAATGTATTGATCAATTGACAAGTTTGCCCCTTGGACTTCAAATTCTGATGAAAATTCTGGAACTAGAAATATGTCATCAAGTACACTCTCAAACCTAGTTCTAAATAGGGAAAGGTCAAAATACTCATCAAAGGGGAGGTCTTCTAAAAACAACCACTCATCCGAGTAGGAATCTGGTATAATGGAAGGCGTGGGACTGACTAAACTTTCTTGTCTTCTGGATATTCTTGAAATTAGATTAGGAATATCAAATACTTTGGGAGGGTTTGGATCAAGATTGGCCCTAGTATAGCGAGTTCTCTTTGAAGCTAGATTTCAAGTTTTTTCTAATTATTTCATTTTATGGGATTTTATAAATAACTTCTAATAAACCCTTCAAGAGGCTTGAAATAAAAATTTGAAATTTCTCAAAGGTTTATTAAGATTGTGGGTTTGATTCTGCAGTGGAGTTTCCACTATGTTATCACTCAAAATTCTTCCCTAGAAGTTATAAAATAAAGAATAATCCCAGGTAATCACAAACCTAATCTTTTAGACTCGGGTTCTAGCCAACGTAAGTCTAGAGAGGGCTCTCTCTTTATAATTTAACTTTTTTTTGATGGGATTTTAGGCTAGTTCTTAGTGCTCATAAGGTTTTGAATTTGTTGGGTGGTGGAATTCTGGGAACATATGGACAAAGCAAGGCCTTCAAGCCATTGGGCTATGGATTCAATCAAAGGATGGCTTAATTGGATCAGATCAATCACTAAAGGAAGAGTTCATAGGGCAGGCTAGAAAACCAAAAGGAAAATCTTCAGGTTCCGATGGATGAGGTAGTCCTAACCAGGGTGAAAGGGCAATGAAGAATCCTTAGACTAGGATCAAGATGAAGATCTAGAAGTGATCATGAGCAAAGGGCAACTAAGAATCCTTTACTATAGACCTAGGGGGGAAACTACGAAAGTAAGGGAGCAATTAAGAATTCCCAGACTAAGATAGTTTAGCAGAAAACATTAAGAATGTAAACAGTCAAGACAGAGAGCATTCAATCCAGTTCTGAAATATCATTCCTAGTTTAACATTCAGATTTCATAGAGACACATATGATTATTTATAAAAATGAAGAGAAATAATAATAAACATGAGATATAGAATACTTATTTTATTTCGCTTTACACAAGAATCTTGTGAAATGTATTTACTTTATTCCTTAATCCAGCAAGCCAATCCAGTCTTGATTACAATTGCTCCTTAACTTGAGAAGAAAATGTCTATAGAAATGTCTTTGAATCCACCTTAAATACTTCGACAGGTGAAGTATTTATACCAAAATTATTCACAAAATATCTTAAAACAGTATGAGAATTAATCTAAGAAATCAAAATATCTTCAAGCATGAAGATAGAGACAGATGGAAAACTGCATCATGTTTTCCCTTTTATTGTGATTGTGTTGATTGTTTTTAGTTCGAATTTTGAGCTCTTTAACCTGGTTGATATTTGTATGCTGCAATCGTCTTTAATCTTTTACTGATACTCTTTAACTTATTACTCTTTGACCCTATTTATCTGTTTCATCTGCTTTTAGATTTACTATGGTAACTTATAGTAAATCTGTCATTGTTACCCACCATTCATTTTCAGGAAACTTTACCTTGAGCATCCTTCTATATATCTCTTCTACCTCAATGTATTTGGAAAAATTTGGCTTGGTGACAAAGAGATGCTTCACCTCATGCTCTATGAAGAATAGATTTTCTAAAGTATCGTATAACACTTTCCTTGTTGGCAATGCTTTGACTCCTAAAGTGCTTGTCTGTTCATTGGACAATTTCTCTAATCTGTCAGCATAGTCTGACTGGGTCATAAGTTTGTCATTGATTACCATGGGATCGTGAAGGCCTTTGCTCATCAAAATTTGAATTTTTTCCATGAATCTGTCAATACCAACCTGCAAGTCATGGCATTTTTGTCTCTAAGTTAAGCATAAGGTTCCTTTTACAGAGAACCTTTTTTATTTTAATTATTGTTTCTAATCTGTCCTCCACACCAAGCTCATCTAGTTCATGATTGTTCTTGTTGTTCAAGAAATGGATGAGTTAATTAGCTTCCTCAGGCTAGTCTCCTAGGTCTTCCTTTCCGTTTTGTATTGCTTCGGTTGCCACTTTCACTAGTTCTGTTTGCTTGAATATTACTTGAACTAATGGCCAAACAGTATTAATATTAGGATTATTATTATTTTAATATCATTAACCCTAGATTAGGGATTTACCTATTGTAACTAATTTCTAGATATATTAACTATTGGTAGATATAGATGATGTAATAATCATATTGACCAAGGCTTTTAAACATTATTTATGACTGATTCTAAAAAAACACGATCTATTTTACCATTAGATAATTATCAATAAATTACCTAGGATAAATAAATTCTATTTTTAATAATGGGTTTTCTTTTCTTGTAGGTTATATTGGAATAATAAGGGATAGATTATTTATTATATAATATGACCATTATTATTAAAATATCAATTCTTTTCCTAAAATTAACAATTGAATTTCCTTAAATTACCTTATTTTACTTTCTTCGATAAAAATTTTAACTAACCAATTTAGGGGTTTGACCGGGTCAAAATTAGCCGTTAGGATTTAGCTGTTGGAATCTCTGCACACTCTATTTATTCTCGCTACGCCAGATCAGTTCTTCATCTTGTCCTGACGATGAACCACACTGGTTGGTTCGAAACGCGTCGACGAAATATTGGTTATGTGATTTTGCCGAAGATTTCTATACAATGTTATGGATCACAGAAGTCTAAATTCCTTAATAATCTCCATATGTTGTCTGGTTGAACACATCATTATGAAAGGAGTCTATTCACTCCTTGTATTTTCTGTGAACTTTCAAGAGTATAATACAAAGCTCGTTGCAGTTCATAAAACCAAAATTAGCATTAATTACATTCCTTAGGCCAAAGTTCCAATTTGATCATATTTAAGCAACTAAAGAACATATTTACTAGATATAAGTATAAGGGTGAAAAGCTTATTAGTTCCTGATGAATCATTGCACTGGAATTGTGGAACAAATGGAAGAAAATCTAAATAATTGATGTGTATAAATGTACAACCATGAAAGAGAAGAAAATCGGAATAATTTGTGTATAAAGTTTACAATGATGAGTGATTCAATGAATCAATCACACTGACTGAAACCCAAATTTACAGCTTATTACATTCACATTGCCAAGAATGTGATGGACACGACATATAACAACAGCATGCTAAATCACAAATTGCAAGGACCAAAATCAAAGAATAAACCCCATTGTGACAGCAGGCCACCTCTAAAGGGTTCTTAATGGTAGTTGCTCACACCTAAGGTCAATTTCAACATAGACAATTTTAGCATACAAACTGACCTCCAAAAACAAGACCTTCCAAATTTACATCTATCAAAGTCTGTTAAAAACTTTCTACATCATGATTAACAGATACCCATTTTAGATTACAATGGAAGTTCAAATTTGGCTGACCCAATAAAGTTTATCAGAAACTTTATGCACCATGATTAACACATACCCATTTTAATTACAACATGTGATCAAATTTGACTGACACATGAAACGCTTGTGTTAATTTAGACACAATAATCTTATCTACAAATTATATAACATAATTTTTAATTTGAATGATAAGAACTAAGCTGCAGGTTATTGTAATCTCAAAAGTGTTTTTTATTCTAGAAAATTTATAAATATTTAAATAAAATAATATAAACTAGCTAGCATAAATTTAATTTGACAAAATCAAAAACATCCAATCTTAATCTTAATTGAGTCTCAAAATCTCGATAACATGATAAAACAACCTAATTGACAATGATGTGTTGATTGCCACCGAACGATTTTCCACATCACGTTATTAAACCCTAAACCCTAATTGTTGATGTTGTGTTGATTTCGACTGAAGATCTTCCCCATGACATGAATGAGCGTGTAAGCTTCTCATTATTCATTTATCCCTTAAATAACATGACTTCTTTCATTATTTGTTTATTCCTTAAATAGCAGGACTTCTTCCATCAGTGACCTTCATTTCCAATAGTGAGAACTATCAGTTCCCTCGACCACCTCGAAAGAATGTAACTAATTCCACATTGGAAATATATGAAGACATATAACAACAGCATGCTAAATCACAAATTGCAAGGACCAAAATCAAAGAATAAACCCCATTGTGATAGCAGGCCACCTCTGAAGGGTTCTTAATGGCAGTCGCTCACACCTAAGGTCAATTTCAGCATACAAACTGACCTCCAAAAACAAGACCTTCCAAATTTACATCTTATTACATTCACACTGCCAAGAATGTGATGGACACGACATATAACAGCAACATGCTAAATCACAAATTGCAAGGACCAAAATCAAAGAATAAACCCCATTGTGACAAGAGGCCACCTCTGAAGGGTTCTTAATGGTAGTCACTCACACCTAAGGTTAATTTTAGCATACAAACTAACAATTTCAGCATACAAATTGACCTCCAAGAGCAACAATAACAAAAAAACAGAGCAAAACCCTAAACCTGCAAAACTCCAAGAGAAAAAATAACAAAAATTCCAATAGGAAGGTGAGGTGTTGAAAAACACAGTGGGGTAATGACTGGTAGGATTTTTCCTACTGGATAGACGTAGAAGCCATGTCCAAGCGTCTTCCATGTCGAAACCTTCTCTAGAGCTCGTGAGACCTGCAACCAACTTGGAAAACATGAAAAAATAGGAAATTAGGCAATGGCATAAATATTAAAGACAATGTGAAACAAAAATCATCGAAAACCTATAAAGTTACCTTCGACCTCAAACTTGCTAGAGATTGGCAATAGCTCCTTCCCAAACAACAAGCCGCACAAATGAAACAACCACCAAGGTATGTGTAAACCCTTGGTGGTCCAGAACGAACAACGCTGGCAGGCAGATGCAAGCAATTATGCAAGGTTAGGAGGCCAACAATGGCGGACAAGCCGCATAGGAAATGGAGCCATCCCGCGCCACCATCAGAGGAGTGCTTTGCCCAAACACCGGACCTGAACAGAAATACATAGAGCAGAGTAGACATCACGGCAAACAAGGGGAAGCAAGAGGCAAAAAGGATTAAAATTAGGGTTATAAAACTGAGGTGGAGGGGAGGGCGCACAGGTAATGGCATCCCTCCCCTAGTTTTTGGATAAAATGTTGTCATCCCAACCTCCGTCTTTTCATTTTAATTTAAAAAAAAAAAAAAAGATACGAACAAAGGTACGAAAAAGGAAGATATTAACTTAGCTTTGTACAATAGTGTGGGATAGCACGCTCTATAGCAAGTGCACATGTCAGCCGAAACAATGATTACAGAATAAGAAGTGAACCCATGAATCAATCAAGATTTTAAAATAAAAATAAAATATTAAAAAATATAATTCCATTTTATTTACAAAATTAATCTTTGAATCAATCAAGATTTTAAAAAATAAAAATATAATATTAAAAAATATAATTTCATTTTATTTACCAAGTTAATCTTCTAAATTGTTTTTTAATTTATTCCCGCCATGCCACAAAGATATTCAGGAGAAACAACAAACCAAAATGGTAAAATCGCCATGTTTACATTTTCCATCTCTAGTCATATTTTTTAACAGCCTTCTGATATTTCTTCTTTTATCAAATTTTTATGTTTGAATCTCTAATATATAGGGGAGGGACGCCATTACCTGTGCGCCCTCCCCTCCACCTGGCGGACGGGCACGTTGCAGGCACGTGGCCTCGTACGACACCACGCCAACTCAATCCGCCACCTGTTGCCGAACGTGTCAAGGGTTTAGGGTTTATTAAACGAGCATGGAGGGGCTCATTTCCGCCTTTACCGCGCGATGTATGCTCCGACTGTGGGTTTTCTGTTCGGGTCTGGTGGTTGTTCGAAGCCCTCCGCCGATGATGGCGCGGGAGGGCTCCATTACCTGTGCATGAGGTCCGCCATTGTTGAGCTCCTGTCCGCCCATTGCTGTTCAGCCAGGACCGCCGGTGGTTTAGGGTGGTCCGCCATTGTTGAGCTCATGTCCGCCAATCGCTGTTCAGCCAGGACCGTCGGTGGTTTAGGGTGGTCCGCCATTGTTGAGCTCATGTCCGCCAATTGCTGTTCAGCCAGGACCGTCGGTGGTTTAATTCGTGCTATTTGCTGTTTGGGGAGGAGCCAGTACCAATTTACATGTAACTGCAAATTTCGGTGGTATTTGACTGGTTTTTTGGGTTTTTTTCTTCTGCATTTGCTCATTTGTTAATTTTTTCCAATTGTTGCAGGTGTGGCAGGTCCGGCGAGCACTGGAGAAGGTCCGCCGAATGTGTGGCGAGCTCTGGACTGATGGCTTCTATCCGGTAGGATTTTTATCCTACCAGCCATTTTCTGAAGTGTTTTTCAACACCTCTCACCGTGTGTTTCTCAACACCTCACCTCACTTATTGGAAGTTTTGTTGTAGCTTTTCGGTGTTAAGGTCTTGTGCTTTTTTCGGTGTTAAGGTCTTGTGCTTTTTTCTGATATAATGGTAGCCCTCTGGTTTTGTTGAATGTATAATTTATTAGCTGCTTTGTTGAAGGGTTTAGGGTTTTGGATTCTAATGGCAGCTTGGTTTTTCTGATATAATGGTAGCCCTCTGGTTTTGTTGAATGTATAATTTATTAGCTGCTTTGTTGAAGGGTTTAGGGTTTTGGATTCTAATGGCAGCTTGGTTTTGGTTGCCATCTCCAAAGCTTGCAGCTAGTGTGAGACTCGGAACATACGGAAATGATGTTGTAGCTTTTCGGTGTTAAGGTCTTGTGCTTTTTTCTGATATAATGGTTTTCTGATATAATGGTAGCCCTCTGGTTTTGTTGAAGGTATAATTTATTAGCTGCTTTGTTGAAGGGTTTAGGGTTTTGGATTCTCATGTGTATATTTCTTAATAGGAATTGTAAATGCTCTTCCGAGGCCAAGATATGCTATTTTTACTACACCTCTTCGCGTATCCACCAGGAGATTGTGAGGCTTCAGGTCCCTGCCATATTATAGGCTGCCTTTCAATATTGGAGCATGAACAGAGAATGTTTCAACTGCCTTTCGAGCTTCAGACCATTCCATATAATTTAGGCATACTTCATGAATTGTAAGACTCCTAAGCCGGTGGTGTTCTAAGTTGTTTGCTTGTAGGAAGTTTGTCAGACTGTCTTAAGGTGGCTAAGCTGTTTCTAGGGTTCTACTGCGTCTAGTCTTGTTCTGAGGGTTTGAAGGGAGTTATACAGATAAGAAGGTATGCGGATTCCTTCCTAAGCAGGTATTGGAATTGAACCACTAGTTCTTTGATATCATGATTTGAACAAGGTTACTGCTACTAATTTGAATACATCTTATATGTGTTAACACTATCATACCTAAGCTTTGAACAGTGTTAATTGAGTACCCCACTAGTTCTGTCCAATAATGATTGTTGTTGTATTTTATTCTTATCGCTAGTTCTGTCCAATAAAGATTGTTGTGGTATTTTGTTTGTATCGCTAGATGGAAAGTATCTCCAACAACAAGTAGCTCTAACATTGTTTCTCTTACATTTACTCTACTAGGAGTTGAATAGGGATAAAGTCTACAGAAATATCAAAGACTTTGGAGGAGTTGCCCAAGGCCATAACTCAATACAAGAATTGAATTGATGTTTATATGGAACCATAAAGTAATAAATAGTGGGTAAAGTTACACTATCATTACATGGATCTTCTTGAAGCGTGGTTGAGCTTACGAGTAGTCTAACTTATGACTACTAGATTGTTTCACTTTCTTATATTCTTTTTTCACAATATTTTGGGACCTTAACGCATGCTCTAGGATGTTTTCTTTTTGTTTTTCCACCTTATGTTTTCTATGAGATGTAAGGTTGTTTGCTTGTAGGAAGTTTGTCAGACTGTCTTAAGGTGGCTAAGCTGTTTCTAGGGTTCTACTGCGTCTAGTCTTGTTCTGAGGGTTTGAAGGGAGTTATACAGATAAGAAGGTATGCGGATTCCTTCCTAAGCAGGTATTGTAAGGATTCAAGGTCTAGTGTTTCATTCCAAAGATCTAGCTTCCTCAGTCCTTCTAAGCTAATGTCTCAGACCATCTTCAGATTGTCTCTGTCCTTCTTCGAAATGTTGGTTTGCTTCTTGAAGGATACTAGAGCCTATGGTGTAAGCAGCTTACGTATTATTCATATATTATGATAGCTTGTTTCTCTGTATTGGTTACTAGTAATCACAATGCATAACCTTATGGACAGTGTTCACATAATCTACATGCCTTAATTACGATAAGCTCTTGTTCCTGTATTAGTATAGCTTGATTACAGTGATATCATAACTCTTACATATTACTGATATAAGCTCAATGTAAGGATATGGAATATGAAGCGTATAGTCTAATCACTTACACGGGATCAATTGATGTACCATATATAATTGACTAAGCTTAAACTCCATATTAGTAGAAGCTGTAATACATTTATACCTATAACTATTTCACACATATGGCTCTGATTCCCATTGAATTGATTACAATGAGTACTCTTATTCAAGCATTGTGTTAGCTTCTCACTTCCATGGGACTAATCTGATGAATACCGATATAGTGCTTGCAGTAGTTTGGGTTAGGTTCCTAAAGACTATCTCCCATGTTTGCCTATGCCATTCAATTTTGTCTATCACATGCATTTTGTTCGTTTCCTTGGAAAAATACTTAGCTCAATTATTTTAGAACTATATATGACTACATATTTGATTATATTAAAATCAGATTTGTTGGATTTATTTACTTATTTATGGTTGAGAATTTATTTGCAGCTCTGTGTCTTATTATCTCAGTGTTTCAGGTTTTCTTCAACAAATTTAAATAATAATTACTTCAAAAATGAAGAAAATGACTTCAAAGAGTCCAGTAGTTCCAATTGTAACTCTTTATGATCTTTGTGTAGTAAATATGTTGTGTAGGCTTTAAGTTTAGTTCAGTTTTGGTTTTGAGCTATTGTTGTGTATTGACTTCTTTCTGTATTCAATAGAAGATGGATGTGTTTGAGAGTTGGGATATTTTACAGAAGTATGTGCTTGTAGGTAAGCTTACTTAGATCTAGGTTATTCTTTCAAAGTTGAAAAACTGCTTACAGTGGCCTGCTTTCTATGATACTTGTTGACTGCAATGAATAATTAGATCTAAAGCATATTGCTACGGTGACTGCATAAATACCATAAGACAATAATAATAAGCCCAAGACCACTGCACATTGACCATAAGAGACTAATAAAGTCATATGTTTTTCTGTTGGTGACTTTCCAAGTGTTTATCTAAGGTCTGGTATATGTTTTCTGATATCTGAAATATGCTTTTCGAGATCTGGTGTACTTGTTTTAGTAAGAAGAAATCAATTTGCTAAGGTTTAATATCCATAAGAAATCACTTATCAGTGTTGGGAGCATCATTTTGAAGCTAATGGTGAAGTATTAAGTGATTTATTTTGTGAAATATAGTTCATCTTTGCAGTGGAAAAAGATTCCCCAAGACATAATATGAATTGACATAACAATTTCAAAAGGGAAATAAGTATCTAAGTTATCATTGTAGTGTCTTTTGTGGACTGATATCATTTGTGCTTAACTCGCAAATAAAACTACTTTACAACCAACCAAGCTGCTGTTGGCTTTTCAATGTAGTGAATGCATAGCACCATAATGTTGTTAGTGTTTCAAAGCAATAAAACAACCTAGGTTGTAAGCCAGAATGTTTTTGTGACAAGAAAAAGACACAATCCATCCAAAATCCACATCATAATGTGGTTACAAACAAAAACATATGACACCCCTATTCTTTATGGCCCTGAGAATCTTGAGTGCCAAAACTCCCCGAGTTACCTTCTTGAGCCAAGTAGGTTGGCCTACCTGTCAAGGGTTGATTAGGAAATGGTTGATTGCTGCCATATGATTGACTCCAATTTGCAGCTTCCAACCATGGAGGTATTGAGTACCCATACCTCACATTTGCACTACTGGTCCCTGCATTAAGTGGAGGTGTGTAATGAGCATACATAGAATTGGCACCAACTCTGGTAGGAATAAGGCAAGTGGGTAAACCCTCAGTAGTATAGTGAGGCACTTGAATGTTTATGAGATCTTGGAATAATGGTGTATTATCTGCAATGGAGTCCAATGAGTTTGAAATAATTCTGGTTTCATTAGCTATTCTTGTATCATTGTCAACCATATTGATCATCCCTTGTTCCTTTTCAAGCATTTGTTGTGCCTTTCGTTTTTCCTTTTCCTGTCTTGCCATTTGCTTTTGTTGGTCCTTAATTTGCCTTGCTTTATCTCTTTCAATCTTTTCATCTGCTCGATGTTGTGCGGCAACAATCCTTGCTGCCTTCTTCTCCTTGACTAGATCCTTCCTTTTCTGTTTTAATTCTTGCATTTCAAATTTCTTTTTTTCAGACTCAACTAACAGGGTTATATAGTCCTCTGAGGTGAGTAACTGTGAGCTTCGGCCCAGACGAAGACTACCTGGTGCACCTTGCTTTTTTTTCATTGATACTCTCTGTACTGGTAGCTTTAGGAATTGTCCAAGTGTCTTCTCCACCCCTCCCACCTGCATGTCATTGCTTGGTACTTCCCTTCCAGTTTCTGTTGGAACTGATTGAACTATATCATTATCTTCATTTGATGCCTCATTATGTCCTTCATCTTCTTCCATTGATATATTGTCCACAAAAAAATGAACAATTTCACTGTTCAATTCTGCTGGTTGTGAGGGCATGTTCATGCTTTCTTCATTGGTTGCTGAGACACTATGTGCATTCATATTGATCATTGCTTCTGCTAGCCATGAAGGTGGGGTTACTTGGCTTGGCAATGTCAATTGGTCATTGTCAACTACATGTTCAGCAATAACATTAACAATATCAACAACAGGAATTTCATGTTCTTGAGTTGGTGGAACAATCTCCATGTTACTGCGAATTTGTTCATTGTTATATTGTGTTTCACATACAGTTTCATCATCTTCAGCATATAAGTGTCCTTGAGACAAGGAAATCATATTACCAGCTGCAACAACATCATCTTGGTCATCTACTTCTTGCACTTCAACACCTGTTTGGGCATTCCCTTCTTCCTGACCATCCACATGAAACGCTTGGCTACAACCAGTATCATGCATGAGAGCATCATAGTTCAGTGGCCAGATTCCTGTCCTCCTAAAGCCAGCCTTGATATTTGATGGTGTCAAAGCCCTTTTAAAAGCTTTACTTGCAAGCTCTGCTAGCTCAAACCTTTTCACCTCAACCCCTGGATTCTTTGCCATCCATGCAGCACGCTCCGACCTGAAATAGTTCTTGAAAGGGCCAAACACACTAACATCAAGGGGTTGCAGTCTATGAGTGGTATGAGCTGGCAATGTCAATAGGTCGATGCCTAAATTGTTTGCTTCCTCAATTGTTTGTACAGCCATGTGGCTCCCATGGCCATCTAATATCAAAAGGTGTCTGTTATTAGGCGAGACGCCACCTGGTACCGATGCAGCAAAGTGAAAAAGCCAACTTAGAAACAGTTCTTTAGTCATCCATGCATGGGGATGTGCAGCCATGCATGCACCTGGTTCGCAGTTCTGTATATAGTTTTTCAGTTGATTTTTACCTTTGAATAGATAAAATCCTGGGATTGAAGTACCAATTGCATTAACACAACATAAAATAGTTATCCACTCCCTGCTCTTGGGCAAAATCTTTGGCACATTTCGGCTCCCTCTCTTGGCAATTACCCGCATGCCACAATTCCTCCCTGCCTGTAAACCTGTTTCATCACAGTTCCATATATGGTCTGCTCCATAAGAATGTTTATCATAAGCACTAGAAAGTGTGTCATAGAATTTTTGCACAACTGCAGGGCGCAAATTTAATGCTCTGTCTCTGTCAAGGCCCTCAGCAGTACGCAATACAAGTTCTGGATGCCTTTTTTTAAACCCAAACCACCATGATTTACCAGGAAACCCATCTTTGAATGGGTTTGGCCTCCCTTGACATATTTGAGCAACTGTTGATTTGAGTTGTATCAACTCTAGCCCATGTCCCAGTTGGGCCATCTCTTTACACCACTCAACCACCTCGGCCTCCTCATCCTCAGTCATAACTGTAAGAGGCCCTCTACGTTTTGTATGAGTCAGTCCATTTATCCAATAATGTATTGATGAGGGAGGAATACCATGTTTTTTTGCAGATGCCCGAACTGAGTATCCATTAAACTCTATGTCGTCAATTGCAACTAACATTTGTTCTTTTGTCCATCCTCTTATAGCACTGATTTTTTTAGTTGAGCTTGCCCCTTGGACTGTTGTTGATGGTGGTTCTGTGGCTGATGGTGTGTTAACATCAGCAGCTGTCACATGGTCATCTTCAACAATGTTCCCTGGTGCATTGCTGGCATCGACATCAGCTGGCCTGTCATCATCGGACGATGTGCATCGCAGCTGCGCACCCCTTGTCACTCTCCTGCCACTTCTCCTTGTACGAGCAGAGTAACTTCCTTTTGCCATAGATGCAACAACCTATAAAATTATTGCATGCATTTAGACATTAGAATATATGTTAAATTATGCTTTATTACTTCTGCAAAAATTATCCCTATGAAGCTGATGATCGAATAATTCCTGTAAGCTAACCTTCAATTCCTGTAAGGTAAGCAACAAATAAGGTCAACAAATAAGGTCAAAACAAGATTTTTACGATGGAGGTAAACTTGTGCTTTTATTTACATTATTGGGACATGTCTTCCTCTGCTTCGCATATCTGGTTACAAAAACTTAGAAATGCTTCCCACTTGACTGATATGGAATTTGTGAGTTTGATTTTAGTTTTTCATGTAATGTCTAAATGAGTCTTTTTCTCTATCTTTACATAATTTCAAAAGAGTTGAAATTATTGCTTCAGTGCTTCCTGTAAGGTAAGCAACAAATAAGGTCAACAAATAAGGTCAAAACAAGATTTTTACGATGGAGGTAAACTTGTGCTTTTATTTACATTATTGGGACATGTCTTCCTCTGCTTCGCATATCTGGTTACAAAAACTTAGAAATGCTTCCCACTTGACTAATATGGAATTTGTGAGTTTGATTTTAGTTTTTCATGTAATGTCTAAATGAGTCTTTTTCTCTATCTTTACATAATTTCAAAAGAGTTGAAATTATTGCTTCAGTGCTTAGTATTTTATTGGTGTTTACCATGCTTACTGGAAATTTGAATCGTTGAAATTATTGCTTCAGTGCTTAGTATTTTATTGGTGTTTACCATGCTTACTGGAAATTTGGATTCAGTGCCCTGTTTTGATTGTTTCCTTTACAGTTACTCTGTCTCTTCTTTCAATTAATTTGTCCTTAGGCTTTTTGAAACAAATGGCTTGCATCTCCTCATATTACTTCACCGATAGTTCACTAAAATCCTATTTAGTTTGTTCCATGTGCTTGTTGCATGAGCAAAAATAAGCGCGACCTTTGTAAAATGTGACTGAACTTAAAATTCGGCTGAGAGGTCTCACTTTTCATTATATTTTGATATATTTGTGAAATTTTCTCTCGTAATCATGTAAGTTCACGGTTTCTTCAGTATCTGTTTTTCCTGGTATACCACTTAAGCGCGACCATTGTAAAATGTAACTGAACTTAAACTAGTATTTCTGAAATTGGCACCTTTAAAGTTTTGAGTTTTGCAGCTATGGCTTAATAGCGAGCTGGATTACTAATGTAGCCCAAGTATTTTTAAACTTAAAAACACCTGTTTTATTAAGCAGACTTAAAAATAACCCACAGTCGGAGTATACATCGCGCGGTAAAGGCGGAAATGAGCCCCTCCATGGTCGTTAAATAAACACTAAACCCTTGACACGTTCCTTAACAGGTGGCGGATTGAGTTGGCGTGGTGTCGTACGAGGCCACGTGCCTGCAACGTGCTTGTCCGCCAGGTGGAGGGGAGGGCGCACAGGTAATGGCGTCCCTCCCCTAGCCCAAGTATTTTTAAACTTAAAAACACCTGTTTTATTAAGCAGACTTAAAATCTAATAGCATCTTGTCCTCTTATTTGATTTGCTGTCTTTCTGAGCAATATGTTTGATAGCTTACTGCACTAATTTGTTTGTAATCCTAGAAAAAATGATCTATAAACTCTGTATAAAAAAGGTTAATTGTAACTGTATAGGTTAACTGTCACCACCCTATGGACAGAACTGTAATGTAAGAAATCTGATAAATGAATGGACAGAACTGTAATGTAAGAAATCTGATAAATGAAAACAATGAAAACAGAACTGTAACAGAACTGTAATGTAAGAAAAATCTGATAAATGAAAACAGAACTGTAAGAAGATATAACTAACTTGAATATATTGGCCACTGTTTTGTGATGTTGTCTTCAAGTTTGCTGAATAGTTTGAAAGCATAAGATGCAACTTCAACAGTGGGTGGATTTGTTTTATAGTTTTGGGGACTTGATTTTAATTGGTGGACATGGATGCACATGGATTGCAATGGCTTCATTTTGAATGTGTGGTATGGATTTAATTTGCTGTGATCTAATGGTTGGGAATTGTTTATTTGTTGATCCATGTGCTTTGATTTGTTTTAATGAGAAATACAATGAGTTGGGTGTCATTTATTGCAGTTATTGGGTCTGGGTGTCATTTATTGAACAAAGTGGATTTAATTGTTATTGGGTTGGGTGTCATTTATTGAACAAATTGGATTTAATTGTTATTGGGTTGGGTGTCATTTATTGAACATAGGGTGCTTAGTTGTTGAACAACACAGCAGTTATGGCTGACATACATTCCTTTTGTTATGTGCAGGTAGGCATATTTATTTGGGATGCAAAGTTGGAGTTCTCATGAGTGGGGGTTGAAGTGACTGCTGTTTTGTACTTCTGGAATAGACCAGTTTGGAAGCCTTTATGGCTCTAGCTGTTTTCTACTTGGGTCAATATGTTTTGCAATATTAAGTAGTAAAATACTATTTATGGACAGTTGTGGGCCCAGTCAATGTATGGGTGATTTTTGGACATAATTTAAAACTTATTTATACATAATGTTATTTATTTCTGTTTAAAATTTGGTTTCACAAGTCTTAATCACTGGTGGTTTGGTGGGACCAGTATTATATCAACTACTGGTCCCTGCACAAGAATAGGAATCCCTCCCCTATATATATATTCACAATATAATGTGTTTCATTTTTGTAAGATGATAAATAAAAAATGATTAAATATATTTATTTTTATACTTAAAAATTATATATATTATTATAAAAAAAAATTATTACTTACAAAAGCATTTATATTATATAAAAATATAAATATAATAGTGATATATTATTTTTCAACAATAATTATGAATTTGAAATTAAATTAAGCATTAATTAATTTATAAGGAATAGATTTTCTTATCAATTATACTGTGAAGTCTCCGTTGAAATAAGAATAAACGTTGACAATAAAATATTATTTTATTCATGGCTAACCAACCCTAAAGTGTAACCCCAGTATCAGAAGCACGTATATGTTTTGAGCGGCGTCCAGGTCAGCAACGCGGTTCAGAGCATCTGCATCCGCATACCCACACGTTGCCAGCAAGCCCTATAAATCAACACATACACACCCCACCATCTCCGCATGCGAACGATATACACATCAACATATACACATTCCAGCATCTCCGCAAACGATATACACATATATATCTGAAGATATACACACATATGTGAACATACACACAGATGTCTGAACATATACACATATATTTGAATATATACACAAATTCTTGAACACCTACGTACAGACATGAATATATACAAATATATGTGAATATATACACAAATATTTGAGCATATACACATATATGTGTATATATACGCATAAACATACACATGTTTAAAACTGTAAGAAAAACTACATTATATATATAAAACCGTAAGAAAAGCTACAGACCTAACTCAAATTTCGCTGTTCTTGTAAACCGACTCTTCTCCGAGCATTCACCCACGGATTTATGATAAATCCGTCAGTCGATCAAGGAAGCCCAATTGGTTGCAGGAGTAATGAATCACTGAGGATTCAGAACGCAGAGAATGCAAGTCTCCAGCAAGAAAGCGAGAAAGAAGAGTAGCAGAGGATCTTCTTCCGGGCTCATATTCCACTGCGGAGGTCACTGCCAGAGCCTACGATGCGGCTTACCTCTGTCTCAAGGGTTTCTCTTCTATTTGAATTCCCGAGAATTTGCCTCCGTCGATCTCTCCGAGGTCTAAACAGAAAGTGGCAGCGGCTGCAGCAGAGGAAGGAAGCCTGGGAACTGGGCCGAGTCACAATCTTATAAAAGAGTCGGGAAAGGCCGTATCCCGCGTTGAGTCGGAATTGGCTTGGACGATGAAAGCCATCGCAGCAAGGTCCAGTCCCTCCGTCATGGATATTTCTCTCTGCAAGGCTGCTAAGGTCGGCTTACCTCAGAGTCAATTCTTTCTTGTGTGCATTCCAGTTTTACATATTTGCATCATAAATAAATTGAATGGATTAAATAATGCAGGATGCAATGGAGGCCGAGGCGAAAAGGTTTGCAGAAGAAGAGAAGTCTCTACACAGATCTGTTATACAGCTTGAGAAATTCTATCAAACGTAGGACAGCATTATTAAGAAGTCTGAGAATTCAACAATTTCAAGATCCGAAGTTGACATTAACGGAAATAAGAAGCTATACCTTCAACAGTTTCTCCACGAACTTAATGGACTTGTACCTTTTAACTTGCCAGACTCAGCACAGACGTTGTCCACCATCACTAAATTTGACCTTTCTAATAACAATATGATGGTAGTAAATACCGTCCTTATATCAACTTTCTTGATCGCATTCGGCTGATTTTGTTTGCAATATTAATTTCTTGAAGCAGTTTAAAACCAGCTAAAAAGCCAAATATATACTTTCTAGAGAAGGTAGATGATAGCAGTTATTTACAAGATTGAAAAAAAAGTTCGCGAATCACTAAGCTAATTATCACCATTTAGGGGTAATCTTATAATTGAATAATCTATAATCTTGTGTTAATGGTGAGTTGATTAAAAAAAAAGAAAATTTTATAAATTAAAAAAAAGAAAATAGAGATATCACAGGATGTATGTGTATGTGGTTATGATGTAAAAATGTCAATACTGTCATTTTAATCTACTTTGAAGAGCCATTTCAGAAGCTTCATAACTCTCTTTTCAATCCCCTCCAAAAACAAATCTATGAAAAATTAAGGAGTGAAATACTTTAATGGATTAACTTTTGAGAATTGCTCTAATCCCCTAGAAAAACGAATCTATGAAAAATTAAGAAGTGAAATTTTTTTATGAAAAATTAAGAAGTGAAATACTTTAATGGATTAACTTTCCAGAGTTGCGCAGAGCGAGATGTAATTACAAGAAGAAGTAAATATAAGGAGACATAATCCACCTCAAACCTTCAGGTTGAATGGAAGCATTAAGAGATTATGCTTGACACTTATTGTTCTCATTCTGTTGCAATTTCATGGTTTCCTTTTCCGGAATGGAAAAAAGCCAACCATTCAATTTTAATGGGTTTTGCCTAAATCAATGAACTAAATAAAAAGGGAGGGAAATGAAAGTTGAAAATTAAAACTGAGAGTTAAAAATGCCTTGCTAACTTGTGCTACAATGGTCCTAAAGTTGAGATTGATTGCAGAAAGATTCATAATATCTTCAAAAGATGTTTTCGTTCATGGATACCAATAGATAGCTACTTCTCCTCTGCTATCAGTGAATGTGAGGAGAAACCTCTGTTATAAATGAATGCAAACAAAAACTTGAAATCATCACTGCCAATTCTATCAGTGCTGCCATTATGACTGATGGCCTAAGAATGCATGAACAACCCCCATTATGTTCTATTACACTTTTTTAGTGTGGTGAGAACCACTTTCAAAATTTAGAATGCATACATCAGTCAGAAAACTGGGATTTTCTGAAATGTCCTACTACAACCAGTCATACTGTATTTTATAATATTAATTAAATTTTTTTAAAATTTGTAAAAATAAAAATTTAATTTTTTTTTACTCGTAAATTTTGTTGACCACTTCTCTGACGTGCCAAGAGGGCTTCGGACATGTTGTGACCCGTTCAAATTTGAACACTGGTTACGACGGAGCTTTCAATGCAATGATAATACTCAGGATTCATAGCAATGATCCTATGGCCAATTTGCCATCTCTAGAAGACAACTGCCATAAATACTCGACTCAACGGAACTTTCAATGTAATGATAATGCTCAGGCTTCAACTATCCTATGGATAATTTTCCATCTCGAGAACACAACTGCCTTAAAGACTCGACTCACTTTATTTTAAATAATTATACAATGTTTTTTTAAATGTTTTATTAATATAAATTATAACCACATTATAGGTTTATATACTATTGAAATATGAACTATTAAAATAAAGTTATATTGTAATATTGTAATATGAACTATTAAAATAAAGTTATATATTTTATATAATGTTTTTATTTATTTATTTTAGCAAAGTTAGTTTACATTTTATCTTTATATTTTTAATCACACATGGAAAATTTAGTTAAGAGCAAATGTACTTGAAGGATTTAAAATTTAGTAGAGTAAAAAAAATTCACTTTACTAACTAACTAAAAACAAATTATAATGGATAAAATGGACAAAACTATTTTACTATTAAAAAAATAATATTTTTTATATATTATAATTTTTTATTATATATATTAGATATTGTTAATTCTTTTAAATATAATATTTTATTGCATATTTAAATATTTATCATTATACAAAATATTGTTTAACTATTTATACAACCACATTAAAAATATTAATGTGTTTGATATAACCCAAAGTTTCATTTGTATCTACCATTAATAAATATATAACAATAAAAATAATAATTAAAAAAAAACTTATTACAATAAAAATATTATTAATTTCAATATGATTAATAATACTTGTTAATTTATATTAATTATAATTTAATATTAAATGTTATTTATTATTATTTAATTTAAAATATGTAATATAATTATTTAATAATAATATTAATTAATTAATAATATTAAATATATAATAATAAAAATAATGTTGCACCACAATTATTATTGTTTTAAAATAACTAGAACTTCCTGGCTAGAACTTGCTGATTAAGATTCATATATACCACAAAAATAATAATAATAATAATCATTAAATCAATATATACACGATAAATGTGATATCCAAAATGTGTATCCTCGTAATACCTGCAGTTTTGAAGGGGTGAAAGGGCTGGAGAATGGAGGCATGCGCAGCCCTTTCAATTGAATCTCCTGCATAAAAAATCGAGACTGGTTTTGAAACACTAGAATTAGTCGGCGAATAACCACCCAGGCGACCCCATCAGAAACCATGAAGTTTGTGCGATCCAACTGTTGTTGATTCTTATTCTAATGTTGCTAAAGCTGAAACTGGTGATAGTGATGATGGATTTTTAGGTCGAATGGAAATGAATCAGTGCGTGTAAACTCTATGGGCCCTTGAACTTCCCTACTATGATGATCGCCCCACTCTCATTTGATTGACTTTAGAGGATTAGTGTTATTGTCAGTGTTGGCATGTGACATAGATAACACTCCTCCTCCACCTCCATTATTGTTATTGCTATTATTTCTCACCAAATTGGCAACGCTCACGGGATCTGCATCTTCAATCACAGCCAGGGAAGGGAAATCGATGTTATTGTAATGGCATTTTATGGAAAAAAAACTAATATTAAGTTCCTCAAAGTCGTGTAGCATGGAGAAATGATCCATCGCCCAACTGGAACGACGATTCATTGGCTATAAATGTTTGATCACCTAGTGATTCTGACGCCACGTTACCAGCACGACCAAACTTCAATTAAAAAAATAACATGAAATATTTTTTAGTCATCACTTCATGCCCTGTCGACTGAGAGCCGTAGATATGCTTCTTAGACGAAGCATATTCTGGGCATATTTCCATGAGATTAAATCTGTTTTGTCTAATTAATTTTATAAAAAAAATCAATGAATCTATTTCCAATATATAAAAGCTTTTGACTAATTATATATTTTGGATATTTTTTTTTAAGAGAATTTGGCAAAACACGTTATTTTGATGTTTTTGTTATTTAAAATGTTTTTTTACTATATCATCACTCTATAAAATCTATAGATAATCATATTGTAAAGAGTTCACAACTCAAACTTGTAATTCCAACAAACTTCTGAAAAAATTCAATGCGAGAATATATCAAAAGAAGAACAACAAAACATATAACAGATAAAAATATGAAATTACGAATAAATTTTTGTCATATATTTAATGTTTTTTTTTTTCTACGTAAAGACTGAGCTAATATATTAAGAAAAAGAAAATATTTACAGAGAGAGGAAGAGGCCTCTGAGGATGAATAACTTCACCCTCCATCTGAAAAGCAGTACAGGTGCACAAGGCTACCTGATTTACAAAGATAGATGCAATAGAAATGAGCATGGACAAAACAACAGCATTTAGTCCTCTGACTTACAAGAGAAATTCCTCCAAAAAGAACAACAGCAGCATAATCGTAGAACCAAAGAGCCTTTGCATGCCTCTCGCACCTTGCTGCTGAATTCATTGTGGCATTAGAGGGTAGGATGACAGGGGATTCCAGAGATCTGGAATCACTGCGAAATCTGGGCATACCGCTACCCTTAAAGCAAAAACTGGGCATCTCGGAAAGAAAGAGACCCCTCCAAAACTCCAAAACCAAATCACTGTGCAGCAACAAATTCTGGTGTATTTTCATCTTCGTTCATTGGCTGACGGGAACCCAGCGGGAATGCTGGCGGTTGAAGCGGCCCCATAACACGAGCATGCTCCTCAGGGTTGACTACGCCTGGAGGAGGATTATCATTACCAATTTCCGCCCTCTCTTGAGTAATGCCAGCCTGAGCTAGCTCCCCAGCATCTTCCTCCTGGCTATCTAAATCTTCATCATCTTCCTCAGTCGCAATAACAGTGATTAGCAAAGACACCTTCGATCTCTTTTTCCGGCATCTGAAAGTGAAACTAGAGGTATGCATTTGACTATCTTGCTCGTCCGATTCCTCTAACGGAGAAGACGGAGGCGCAGCCATAGCCAATGGTGGAATTTCCCTTGCCTGGACCTCCTCCCTTCTACTAATACCCCAGACACCGCCTCTGCGCGGGACTCCACGCTGTCTCGGCGCCATGAACCTTGAAACGTGAGGGCGATTGACGATGTGAAACCGAATTTCCCCACACAAAACTTGAGCTCCCCGAACCACACTATTTGAAAGCTGAACCCGGTTATGAGTTCTTGGCTTAGAGCGATAGAGCGCCCCCTGAGCAGAGGTGTGGCCTCTGCCTCCGCTCACAACTCCAGAAATCGCACCCTCTCCTCTTTGCTCAGAGCAGAGCATGAAAATACCACAGACATTCTCATTCTGGCACAGATGCGCATTTATGTAGTTCCCTATGCTGAACTCTCCGGAGGCCTCCATTACGAAACCCAACAACCTTGCGTACAGAACCGTTAAGTTCACTCGCTCGAAGCCATCTCCTCTCTGCATAATCTTCACCTCGGCCTTTAATGGCATTAAAGTATGGCAGAGCCGCCTGGTGTGGCCATCCTGCCAGGTTTCAAAGTCATGCCAGCTGCCCATTGCTGGTAAACATATTGCCACCCGCATCCGGGTGTCATATATTTAATGTTAGAAATAATGGAGAAAATTATTATTTTCCACATTTGGTTGTTTGTTGTTGTAGGATAGGATTGAGACCCTCTCATTATGTCTAAGATCCTATTATTTAGGGAGTGGTTCAAACCACCCTGTTTATGTGCTAGTTTATATGTAACAAGATTTTTTGTGAATGTATGCAGAGTGATTTGCGAGTTCCAGGTGCAGTCTCTCACTTGAGAGCTGCCCAGCTTAATTAATAAAGTTTGATTCTTCAATTTTTATCATGGTATCAAAGCTTGGGATCTGAGGCCTGTGTGTTGTTTATTAAGTGAGGCGAGTCCTTGAAAAGCATGGACTGTCGCAATGGAGGAGCAAGCTGCGGTCCGAGGGGTGGCACAAAGGAGGCTGTTAAATGAGAGTCAACCCGTGCTATGTGTTGTTGAGGTCGCTGTGGTAGTGGTTGCGGATTTGTTGTTGCTTCACGTGTAAGATAAGACTGCTTATGTCTATATTGAAGTGGCACTACTACATGTAGGGGGGTTTTAAGACAATATTTGAGTCCATTGTCTTAACTTAAGACAAAAAGAAACTTTCGTATTGTCTTAAATATTGTCTCTAAGCGGGTGTCTCAAAATATAATGTCTCAAAAAATTGTCTCTATAAAGACAATATAGAACACATATTATTATTGTCTCTATAAAGACAAGAATTATTGTCTATTAAGAGACAATTTGATTTATCTCTCTAGAGACAACTTCATTTGTGTCTCTTTAGAGACAATTACATTTTTGTCTTTTTAGAGACAATAGCTGAGATTAAAAACATATTGTCTCTATAGAGACTATATGTCCATAATTCAAACTATTGTCTCTCTAGAGACAATATAAAAAATTATTTTAAAAAAAATAAATAAAATCATTTTGAATGTTCTTTCAAAGTAGTTTCACATTCAAAGTTCACAAATAGTACTCGTGTATGAGAGAAACCACCACAAAAATTCTTGTCTGATAGAAACCAGCGCATATGGGTTATTAATATTACCTTTGTTTAGCAAGAGGGGATTCAATTCATTACTAAATTTACGCCCAAGTTTTACTTTGTGTTCCAACAAAACCTGGCACCCCTGTAAATCTGTAGGTTTACTCTGCCAATTAAATAATAACAAGTTGTGTGTGTGGAGTGCTCAGTCCAGCATTCACATTTCCACACCAGTAATTACCAACATCACAATGCAGTATTCCATGCCTGACATGGTCTTCTTCCAACAGACATGAAGACAAGCAACACTTCAGAAAATATTGCTCAAGCATTACCAACAGTAGATAAAATGTGATGCTTAAGAAATAAAATGGCATAGAACTATTTCCTTCAAAGCCAAAGTTACCCAGCATTGGCATGAATATAAGTGATAAATATATAAAAGTGAGGACTGACAATTGATGTCGGAACACTCCTATAAAATCTAAATCATGCCAGCATTAATACAAAGCAGAAAATGCTTTCCTCCAAGACCACGTGAGCTTAACATGGCCACCCATATATAAATGCAATGTCCAGCCAGCATATTTAATTACTGTCAACTTTTCAACAGCGTGCCATCTTATAAAGCTTTAATATCTACTTCAAATGGGAGTCAGAAGTTTGGATTTAAGATGCTACCTTAGCTTTGATAAGCGTTCCATCTCCCAGTTTTACTATAGTTAAAGAAGAATCTATAGACTGTTGAATGGAAACGACTTTAGATTTACACAATGTGAATCTTTATGCAGAAATCAATCGAGAGACCAATTAATGAAATGGCGATACATTTATGTGTTCGACAGACAACATACCCACAAAAATACCCAGGCAGGCTTGATAGCCACAGTTATCAACTATGTAAACCGATTTCAGAGTTAAAATAAATCCTCAGACATAACTAGAATTTTCAGAGAAAGTTTTAACAAGCCATAATATATTACAAGCCACAATCATCGCAGCTAGCATTTCCCCCAATAGTACACAACGAAAGGCACTTGAGCATTCTTGAAATATTTGAAGAGTACAAAAAGTTCTTGTGAAAAATGTGCAAGAGCATATAATGGAAAAAACTGTCTTAGCATATAAAAATAGCTCTGTAATGGAGTTGAACTAAGATAGCTTAGCCAACTCCACCGAAGGAAACATCTGCACAGTACCCAAATCACATATAGAGAGATGCGATAATGCTATTCTAAGTCCCAAATACAAATCAGAATTAAATGTCGGAACTCAAGAGCAAACTCCAATGATACAAAACTAATTGAATCCGCCAATCCCTAAATATGCAAAAACATCTTAACAAAGCTATTCAAAAGCATCATCATCGTCATCTGGAAGGGGTTGGGTCACAACTGCTACAAGTTTTGCCTTGTACCTGACAACATAAAATATTGTAAGCCAAAGTTTCAATCTTTTAGAAATGGAACAAATTATTTCAATAAAAGTTAACAAAAAATAATAAGAAAATAGCATTCTACTCACTGCTGCTAGGTTGCAAGGTCTATCTGAACCTCAGGAGGAGCAAGAGCAGGTGACTCCACAAAATGAAGGCTTGGATCCCTATAAAAATAACCCATTATAGAATCAATGCAAATTTTTTAATATAACATTCATATTAGGGAGCATCAGAAACTAGATTAAAGGCTCACCCTCAGAGCTTCCGTGCCAAGTACAGGAATGGCTTCTCAAAGTTGTAGTTACTTTTTGCAAATATCTCATAGTACTGAAGATTCTTCTTTCTATGAAAAGTAACTTGCTTAGCTTTCACTTGCTTATTCTTCACATCAACCTTGTTTCCACAAAGAACAATAGGAATGTTCTCACACAGCCTGAAATTCACAAAAATATTTAGTTAATCGGTTCAGGCAGTTGTGCCACCACACAATTAAGGAACCTTCATTTCTACTTAGAGATCCAACCCCTCTGCAAAAGAAATACCTACAAAGATCTCTGTGCCACGTTGGGACATTCTTGTAAGTCAATCATGCAGTAACATCAAACATGATAACTTCACATTGCCCATGAATACTACAACAAACAAAATCCCAATCAGTAAATAAGAAGGAAACAAATAAATAGAAGTGGAAAAACACAGAACCCTCACCAATTCAATCAGGAAAATGCCAACAGAAATAGGAAAAGCAAACCAATATTGATCAAAACAACCAATAACAAAGTCTGTCTATAAATTCAAAATTAAACTAAATTAAAATTCAAATAAATATAAGTGGAAAAATACAGAACCCTCGCCAATTCAATGAGGAAAATGCCAACAAAAGCAGGAAAAGCAAACCAGTATTGATCAAAACAACCAATAACACAGTCTGTCTATAAATTCAAAATTAAATTAAATTGAAATTCAAAATAAAGAGACATAAACGAGTAAAACAGAGTGTTGATAAAAAGGAATCAAAAAAGGGCTCATAGTTGCTCCATTGTCATTGATATTGAGGTTAAAAGGTGTTGCTACTGAGCCCATGCCACATACATATCAACACGGGAAAATAGGATTGATAAGTCAAAAGTTCTCTTGGGATCGATCCAAGTTTAAATCCATGTAGGACCTTCTTAAACAAAAAGTTGAAAAGGCACCCAAAAAGCTCAAATGTACAGTGCTCCAATCAACAGGTGTCTACTACACGTGCAGAGGATGACAAAAAACACTACTTTCGTTAAGTCCCAAGAGACCTGATTTCAAGTGAAAATAAAAACCAGTCTGGAAAAATACAGAAATGGGAAAATAATCAAACTAATTATTGACGTAACTTAACCACATTTTGTCATTAAACCTTACCTGACTGAGCTATAAAGTTGGGTCAGCATTTCATCCTTGGCTTTCTCAACTTGACAAAGTACCACAACCTGTAAATCATCAAATCATCAATTCAAGTATCATGTACTGAATAAACACTGAGATTCTGTATGGTTGTATTATGTGCTCATCCACATGGATGTCTTACTTTGGGAACATTTGTAGCATGACTATGCAGAACAGCTTCCACATAACCACGGACTTCTTGAGCCATCATTCTGAGCTCCTCCTCTAGATCTACAGGCCTTCTTACCATGGTTTCCTGGATTATAAACAAGAAAATCAAACTGAGGTTGAATAAGTTGGGAAATAATTTTTCTATTCTCATCGTTGTATATGGTCATGGTCTCCTAGGCTAAAATGTGTATTGATTCTTAAATTATTTAATAGCAAACATTTTGATTATGTACATGTGCAACTTACGATGGAACTTTATGTGCTTCATTGCCTATATGCAAGTGTTTCAATACTAGCTATAGTTTTTCACAATTATACTTTGGGTTACATAAAGTAGTCTTGGCCTCTAGCCAGCTAAATATTGCCTACCCTCTACCTTATATCTAGTTAAGTTTTGACAGTGGAAATAGTTTGTCTTGAAGATCGAAGAAAACTCAAAGGATGTTAGTCCTAGCTGAAAGCAAAGACTAGCAATCTATTTTCATTTTCTGCTAAATAGTTCTCTACCAGAGAAACCAAATTTTTTGGTTACCTGTAATTATTCATAAGTTGAACAATTGTCCAGCAGCACAATGCCTACTTATCTACAATATAATTGTCCAGCAAAAAATAATTTGACTAGCATGCATTTGAATGCAGTTTACTAATTTTTTAACCTTAAACAGACATGTGAGTACTCGATAGTAAATCAAGACAATTCCATATAACATAATGTAATTCAGTTAATGAAGGCTTCTCACGAGATCATGCCATCATTATGTCAGTGGTTATAATATATGCAATGTACAGTTGAGGAGGAACTTCTATTTATGGATATATAATAGTGAACTCAACTCAGCTTGCATTTTATTTGTCTCAAACAACCTATGAAAGGTTTGTGGTAGTATAAAGGGTGCATATCTATCCAATGCTTTAATTGTCTTTGCAGGTTGACATTGTAATGGGCCAAAGGTTAATGACTCTATCTTCCAGCAAGAATTGGCAAGCAAATGAATTTCACCAATGGCTCCAACATAGAACCAAATTTCAGGAATGGCAGACTAGTGCCTTTCTTGCTGGGAATATCCTAAGAATGTTCCCTTCATGTAGGGGATGTCTTAGCGACATCCAATGAGTCGTTCCCACAAAACTGGAGATGCATCAAATGATATTTGTGGCATTCTTGTTCTCATCACCATTCCATAGAAAATAGGTAAAAAACATAGGAGAACAGTGATGCCTCAAATATCATTTGAGAATCAAAGTCTATGGAAGGATGTCTCTAGAGGGGCTCAACACTCTGTTACATTGTTACATTCCAAGCATATGTAATTATTCAGCTTCAGCTTCAGAAGGCTTATTGTAGCGTAACTGCCAGGTAATTTGTCAGAATTACGCCCAAGTTTTACTACTTCAAATGGGAGTCAGAAGTTTGGATTTAAGATGCTACCTTAGCTTTGATAAGCGTTCCATCTCCCAGTTTTACTATAGTTAAAGAAGAATCTGTAGACTATTGAATGGAAACAACTTTAGCATTGAATCTGATCGTTCCTAGAGCCAATTCTTTTGCAAGGGTATCCAGAAGCATACTCCTTTGCACGCATCGAACTTCATGATTTCCGCTGATAGACAGGAAAAGTACTTAGTATTACAAAGCATGCGAAAAAAAAGATGACCAAAATAGTTAATGGGATAGAAAGTACATCATGTCATAGTGGCAATGAGGGAGTGCTGAAGCCATCTCCTGAAGTACACTCTCCAACAATGACATTTCCCATAACTGAATTTGTTCAATTATTTCTTGTCTGATTTGAACATTTGCAGGAATATCTGGTAGGAGCCTTAACATTCTTGTTTGTGAGTCTATAAGACTCCTCAAAGAAACTTGTTCTGGTCCTGGTGGGAGAATGCTAACTAGACCCACATTTGATGTAGAGGGCATGTTATGGGGTTCTAGTCTAGGTGTAGATGGCATAACATGACCCTCTATACCAACAGATTATGTAAAGGGCATGTTATGGGGTTCTGGTCTAGGTGCAGATGGCATAACATGACCCTCTATACCAACAGATTGTATACTTGTTGGAGTCATCCTAGAAACATCCTGCAAGGCACAAATATAAATAATAAGATGGAATAATAGATGAATAATGTTGAAATATGTAACTAGGTTCAGTCTTCATAATGACATATCTAATCACAATTCTATGTAATTTATATAAAAAGAGGAAAAAGAAGATTATTTTTGTTATGACTGAGGCATGGGTTTCATGAACACATGAAGAAGCAAGTCCCATTATAGAATGTCAATATCTCAGAAGACTCATTAAAAGAAGGTCATGAAGGTGGCAAATGATCAATGAAATGTATAGTAAAGTTGCAAATAATCATGGCAACCAAAATACTAATCAGTACAGATAGGTGTCCATGAGGTATGTATAATAATTTTCTTTTAAAGGGTCCATCATAAGATGTAGTAGGGTTGAATTTATGGGTTTATATTTTAAGAAATACTCTAGTATTTAGAAACCTTAATCTTAAGGTATTTGTTCCCTATGATTTGATTTCTAGGGCATGGGATAAACTCTAGAATGACATAAATGGAAAAGAGTATGATCTAAGGTTTGAATTTAAGAAACCCTAAAAAGGCCTTTTGATTACATAAAAACCCTAAAAAAGTAACTTGAAATCATGTTTTGGAATAATATATTGCTTGGGTTACTTGTTAAAATAGTATTGTATGTACAAGAAGAAAAAAACGGATGGGGTGATCCATTTGAAGGCATGATGTAGCTCTTCATAACACCTCATAAATCATGGAGTCATTGTGCAAAAACTTTATTAAATATATGCCCTAGATTTCTCAACAAATAACATAATCAAACTCACATAAATAAATGGTTGAATCTTACATCTTGCATAACATTAGATGTATATGGGGGCATTAATGATCCCCGCATGCCAACATTGGTTGTATTGAGGGGCATAAATGAATCCTACATGCCAACAAAATGCACGCTTAGTAAAAACACAAATATTAATAAATATATGTAGTGAAATAAGTTAACTAAATGCACAAAAATATTGATCAAGTTTTACCACTATCATTACCTTAGATGTTTTTTAAGGTGTTATAGGGATTGGAATGACTTTAGCGATTGCCTACATTCGACAAACATAAATTAAAATAATATAATAAGGAATATAAGATAATTGAACATATAGAAGACAATATTCAAGCTTACCTCATGCATCATCATAGTAGCATCTTGCCCTCGTGCATTTGTTAACATTTCCATAAAAGTAGTGAATATCATTGAATCCCCCATAGTAGCATCGGTAACACCCGTGGGTACATTCTTAAAAAAACTCATAATAACATAAAAATAAGAAAACCTTGATCAAAAAACCAATAAGAAAATAGAGTCGGTAACACCAAATATATGTTGAGTGAGCATTGAAGATCTGTCCAGCACTTTGAGGCAAGCTTATCAGAGTGTTCCAACAAGCATTTAACTAGTCACAAACAAACTTTTGAAGTATCATTTTAAATTTATTTCTAAAAACAAATCCAACCTCTAACTAAATCAAAAACATAAATAATACAAATACCAAAAGCAACATAAATACCTGGTCTGCCATTTTGTATAGAATAATGTAATAGAAATCTACGAAGAAAAGTTTGTGGACACTAGTTAGGATCATTACATAAATAAATGTTGAAATATATGACAACGTGTAAAACCATAAAATTATTCTAAAATATGTTGGTTTAAACTTCTATGCATGTAATAGTAATTTCATTGAGGATTTCTCTGGATTATATTAAAAAGGGTAATGCATTGTCTTAAATTGTTGTCGCATAATGTAAAGTAATCTTTGTTGAATATCTCCTTGCTGCCTATAAACATTACTTCACTATCTCATTGCAGCCACAATCAACTCCAAACCAGACCTTGTTTGCCTCAAAACCCCAGACCATACCTCAAGATGATTTGCTGCCACATAAAAACCTTAGGGGTGATTCGTTGCCACAAACAATCCCTTATAGGTGGTTCGTTGCCACAATTGATACCTCAAGGATGATCTGTTGGCATCAACAGTGCCTCAAAGGTATCTTTCTATCTCAGAATTGCTTCATAGCATATTGTTGCCACAGTGAAGCCTCAGATTTAATGTGCTGTTATAGTTAATGCCTTAGACATAGGCCAATGCCTCAGATAATGTCTCAGGGATGATTCACTGCCGAGATAATGCCTCAAGATAGTTTGCTGCCACAGTTAGTGTCTGTTCGATCATTTATATAACAACATTTAGAAGTTGGATTAAAATGAGAGATTTTAGAAAATTAAATGGAAGTCTGGTTGGTTGACTCTCTGCAATTATGGATTGAAACCAACAAGGTTCCATATATGGTGCTCAAAAAATAAACAGTGTTCCTAACAAACAAGCATCATTTTGTATATAAAATATTTAAATAAATTATCACCAGTTTATATTAAATTGTGAAATCAACATTTGAAAAGCAATGCATATGAAGCATATTAAGCATGCATGGAAACTACTAATCGGAGTCCAAAGAATTATTATGGTAGATAAAGTGATATGGTGTGCTACCTTAGAAGAGCACCAATATGCAATAAAGAACCCTGAAATATGCTTGGAAAATGAAAAGACATAAAATAATGTAGAGTACTGGTGGTAGAGAGGGTATAAAAACCCAGAATTATGTTTAACCCTCCAATATAGTTAACCACACATGGAATAAGTGAATTCAAATGAATGACAATGCAATGAATGCCCATGAGCTCTGGTTTCATCAATTCATGAGTAAATGTTGGTGTGGGATTAAACCAAATAATGCCAATTTCATGCCTCATACTTCTCAAAGACCCAAGCTACAAATATCATGGCTTGGTATTATACCTATGTGTAGATTTGTGGAGATTTGAGATGTTCAGAGGAGAATCAATCATATTTCCATAACACCCCTCTAGAACCTATTTCATGCTAACGAATTAGAGTCTAGTGCCAAACACATGATCACATATCCAAGCAAAAGATCATCCCAGTGCATCTCCTAGAATGGTAGATATCAAGTGACTCAAGTGATATCAAGTGCATCTCCTTGCTTGAATTCTTTGTTTGGATTGGACATTAGTGATCCATTAGATATGCCCAAGATTATGGAGAGTAATGATGCATTATTTTGTTAAGGTATAGTTGATTCTCTTACAGAAAATATCTCAGAGATTGTTACAGAAGCTGCATGCAAGTAGGAACTTTACCAATTGGATAATCCTTTGAAGACCCCTGAGGTTACAGAGGGATATAATATAGCTGTGGAAAAGAATGAAGTTGAATATGGAGCATGCCAGGAAAGCATTTTTATTGTTGATGGCATAACTGATGCAAGTCCAATTAGAGAACAATTGTTTGATATGGACAACAACGAAAAACATGAGTGATTCATTGACCCTGCCAAAATTGAGGGAAACAATGGCCAGGAAGCTGGAGAGACCCAAAATTTCAAAGTTGGAGAAAATATACAGATTGTGGTGAGAAAGCAGGAACCTTCCCAATTTGATACTCCGTTGAGGATCCCTGAGGTTACGGAGGGATATAATATATCTCCTTGTTTAAGCACCTGATTTGGCCTGGACTCCAGTATTCCATCCAAAAGTTCAGGAACTTAGAAAAAGTTACAATATATCCCCTTGTTTAAGTATGAATGAATCTCTTCTAGAAGACAAGGATGTGTGCAATCAACAACTTTCCTTGGATAATCCATTGAAGAGGCTTGAACATGCTGAGGGACCAGAATATGATACCCTAGTGAAAAATCTTGAGCTTATAGAAATTGATGTGACATCAGAGACTGAATATTTGTCACTACATGTCCCACTTGGAGACCATGTGTGTGTCATGGAGAAGGATGCTATGGTTTTGGATGGGACAGATCATTCTGAAAGTATTCTCCTCACATAAAATCCTGTAGAATCTGGAGAAGTAGCTAAGGGTTATACTATTTTGGATGATATGAATGTTCCTAGTAAAGGGGATTCAAGAAGAACCAAACTTGTAGACAGAATACTGACTTTGAGCAATAGATTACAAAATTTTCAATTGGACTTACAAGGACCATTCCCTATATTGTTGATAAAGAAAATTTCCATATTATATGTGATTTTATCTTGCTGGTAAAAGCAATTTGTGTGTGATATGGACCTATTTCATGCTAAATAATTAGAGTCTAGTGCCAAACACATGATCACATATCCAAGAAAAAGATCATCCTAGTGCATCTCCTAGAATGGTAGATATCAAGTGACACAATGTGGCCATTTATTGCACAAAAGTTGAATTATATAGCAATGAGCCAATGGGGAGTGCATTTTCATAAAAGGATGACCTCATTTCTCAAAACACACCCAAAGGAACTAGGATTGTTACAATGTTGTATGTTGGGTTAGGGTGCAACACTATCATGTTATAAGACACAATTGCATATAAAAGGTTATACTCCATTATTAATTTAAATTTTGATGCTAATTTACAACTAATTATTGAATTTTTTGCATTACAACACTAAAAAGAAAATATAATTGAGTGAAAAAAGTGGAACCAAAATCACAAGAAAAACCCAATATGGTATGATGTCCTCTTGAATAAACCAACCATGTCAAATGTGAGGAATATCAAGAGAGGATGAATGTAGAAAAACCCCTAAATCTTGCAGAAATGGTGAGGATCCTAAAGTAGAAACACTCCTAAATCTTGCAGAAATAGTGAGGATCCTAAAAGAAATACTCTAAAGCTACGTGATAGATAATGAAAGGATAATCCAAGAGAGAGAAAGACCATTAGAATTGAATGCATTGTTGCTAGAAAATCTATCTAAAATTCAGAAGCAATTGCTACAAAGACCTAATGATACCAATGATTAATTTCAAAGATAAAGATTTGTTGAGAGGTTAAAAAACACATATTATCTACAAATAAAATGAGGAAAATCACCTCCATAAAAATACACCATGCTAAAAGGATAGATACATCTAGTAACAAATCATTATTTGATTCATCTAAGGTTGGGATAGTCAATTCATATGAGCTTCTTGGAAATGGTTCCAAGAGTGAATTACATAAGAAAAATAAAAATAAGCATTCTTGAACAAAACTTCCTTGAAGGAGAATAGATTCAAATCACAATAATGCAAGACTTTAGGAAATGGTACCAAGATGAGTTTCTTAGCCAAGATAAAACTATAATAGAAAGATATAAGTGTGAAAAAATACTAGATAGTTACTTGCATAACAAGAAACAAGAGAGAATAAAACCACTAAGAAATTAACTAATGAACGAGAGAGACAATTCAAATTTCTAATAAAATCTAATAATATGTTATTGATGAACATGAATGCAATATATAGACTCTGCTAGAGACCAATTAATTCAAATTAGGTTGGGGTTCCATGTTCATGCACTAGTATAATTCAAAAGTACTTTCCCTAGTTGGAAAACACATTAAATTATACTCACAAACCCAAATATACCCTGAAAATAATCCCAATGCCTACATCTATACCATGAAAATAATCCCAATTCCTACAGCTATACCAATGAATACAGCTATGCAAGGAAAATAATACCAATGCCAACATCTTTGCAAGGGAAATACATCAAATTGAAAGGAAAATACCTGTGGAAAATAAACCCTTTGCTGTCTTCCTTGAAACTTCTAGCTCAACTTTGAGTTCCTTTGAAAAATAATAGTGAAAGCCCCAACATATAAAAACTAAAACAATTTAGTGCCAAAAAGATTTTCGGCCTCTACACCAAAAACGTTTCGGTGGTTTCAGCTGTCTTGTTTCCATTTTAAGATGGCCTAGCCCACTGTTTCCTACTGTTTCCCGCCCATGTCTCCCACTTTTCATAAGAATGAGGGTCTTAATATCTATCTCCTGCCACCGACAAATAAATGAGTATGTACTCTACTGTCGTTGGGCCTCATGCCCTTAATTCCCATCACAGAAACCCTAGTCTCATGGCTCTAAAACATTAGTGTTTGTCTCTCTATTTTCTCAACAAACCCTCCATTGCAATGGGGCAAACGAGGAGGAATCTTTGGTTGATGACGAGGAGGAAGGTTTGGTTGTAGAAGCAAAGGTGTTGGTTCATTGCAGTGTGGAGGAAGGTTTGGTTGATGAAGATGCAACACCATTTTCCAGTGGATTCGTAATGGAAAGTCGTGGCAAGAATCAGGCAGGGAATGGAGTAGTTCCGCCAGGCCCACCGCTGGATTCTGTTCCATCAATTCCTCCCAAAAGCCCAATTTCTTGTGCCATCTGGAGAATCCCTCTGGAACAAATCGAGGCGATTCTCTAGCCATCTCTTAGCACAACATAAACAAAGTGACATTGGTGTGGCACTGTCACCATCTTCGTGAATCTGAAAACATTTCTCAATCTTTTTTGTTCCTCTGTTCCTTGCAGAAACCCTCTCTATTCCTTGCAGAAACCCTCTCTGTTCCTTGAAACCCTCTATCTTTTTCGTTCCTCTGTTCCTTGCAGAAACCCTCTCTGTTCCTTGAAACCCTCTATCTTTTTCATTCCCTTGCAAAAAACCTCTCAGCTCCTTGAAACCCTCTATCTTTTTCGTTCCTCTGTTCCTTACAGAAACCCTCTATGTTCCTGCAATTCTCAGGCCATAACTAGTATGCGAGGCACCAAAAAAGATCTAACCAATTTAGAATCATACCATGCGCCAGGAAAAATAGAAAGGCAAGGCCATACCCCAGACTAAAGATGGCCACGCGCAGCTACAAGGATAAAAAATGAGATCCACTCGTCTAGACAGGAAACATTAATGGTATACTAAGACCAAAATGATGTTATGAATCATGAAGACATCTAACCTAAAAAACAAAAGACATGCATAGGGTAGCTGGCTATAGGGAATGTCATGCGCAGAGACATGGGTCGTAGCCATAAATCAAATGCAGATAGATATTCCGCGTTCAAAGCCATGTGCTGAGAGATGGTTCAAGGCATAAGGCCTCGCACAGAGTAGCATAGTTCTCATGTTGTGTTTCAACTTCCATTTTCACTCAAACAACTTTATCCATCGCTGCAAGCCACTGAAATCCTACAATTTGGTTGTGTACACATGTTCTCTAAGATAACATTAACCGAGTTGATAATTTAACTAGCATTGGAAAACTAAGTCAATATTACCTAATTTAACTAGCATTTATTTTCAAATAATCAAGTATCAAAACCGACGAGTTATGATGATATCTATGTGAATCATAAAAGTAAGTCAATACTACCCAATTTAGCTAGCACTATAAATATTATTCAAAGACACAATGATAATCATTAAAAAAAATTTGAATACATCTAGTTACTTGTCATGTCTTCATTGCTAAGTTTTGGTACAATTATATAGTATCACTAAATGTAGTCTAAATTAAAATTTTTAAATTACACCATTTATTACTATATCTACTAAACATAATACAATGACCACAAGGTACCACTACTCATACTGGCATGACAAATAATTGAGCTACCACTATAAAAATTAGATTTTCACTACCATGGACATAAGTAAATTAGGGATTACTTTTTCACATGTATAAAAAAATATATAATTATAGTTTCCCATTGTTACTTCTATCACACTACTTATGACAACACTTACTTTAAGACAATCTCCCCTTAACAATAAGGACATGATTATTGAAGCAACCTAATTTAATAATATACAAGAGAAACACATTTATTATATTGGGACAAATATACTAACCTTGGATCTATGGAGGGAGGAATGGGGTCATATTAATATAAGTGAAAAGCTCTTTTACAATGTGAACTTTTGAGTAAATTTTTGCATCATATTTATCATCTCGGCACTTATAGATCTATGTGAGTTCTCTTAAACAATTTTATCTTAATTGTTTTAAAACTAACATCGAACATTAAGTCAAGCTAACTATTCACTTTCCAAGGCAGAGAATATGTCAACTTGGCAGCTACCTACATTATAACTTAATATTAAATACTATTCTTATTTTTTATATTAATATGAATGCTTCTAATATTTAATATATTGTTAAGTAGATTACCCATTGAATAATTAGTGAAGTATCTAATATTGGATGAGAGAGTTGTAAGGCTAAAATTTTGGCTACCACGAGTTAAATTTGGTGTTTTTATCATGTCATGCAAAATTAGATTTCACACCTCTCCAGGAATCAATCAATATAATTTACACATACCAATCAAAGGCATTCAATAGATGGTTAAAGTAGTGGTTGGGAGGAGTTCATTGTTAAAAACATCCAAGGGTTTCCAAACTAGATAAACAAGGGCATGTGTTTGATTTATGGGCTAACGTTTGAAAATTTTATACGAGAAGAGGAGTTGGTGGGAGCCCTTATGGCAAGGGCTTGCACCTCTTCCTTTATTTCTTAAAGTAGGATTGAAATAAGTGATTATAGATATATGATACATATAATATGCAAAGCTCTCACAACACAATAATATTGAACATTGGCATGAGACATAACTTAATTTATTTTCAATATATTTTTCTTTAAAAAAGGAAATATATGCTACCATGATGCAATACAATGATTCACCAACATTGGGCACCAAACAAATGAATTGGACCATGGATGTTACGTATGCTCACAATCATCCATGATAAACTATGATTATTAGCCACTCTGCAATCAAAGGCACAATGCATGGACAACATGTATCCATCTTGGCGGATAGTGGGGAAACCCAAAATTTTATTGATGCACAGTTGGTGGAGTGTAGAGGCATTCATAGATTGATATATATGCTGAACAACATGGGCGAGAGAGGATGCCCATGCTTCACCTCAGTTGTCTTCTTGATTGTTGGTTAGATATGTTGAGGATATGGTTGATGGGACAAATGTTGAGGATATGGTTGATGGGTTGATATTGAAGTCAAAATCCTCCCTTAACCCTTTAGCCAAAAAGATGTCTCCTCAAGTATCTCCAATAATATCATATGAAGAGTCATAATATTTAACTTGGAATTATGGCCCACCATGATCATCTAATAATTAATTGAAATAGCAGTAGACCCCAATTTAGGGATTGGGTGGATCATATGGTGGGACTATGCTAGTGGGAACCCTAAATAAATGACTTGAAACCCCCTTGATTTTCTACCTTGATGGCATTCATCTCCCAAATTTCTTGTTGGATACACAAGTCCTGAAAACATGACAAGGAAGATGAGAGGAAGTTGACAAGGACATTAGGTTGTCGTAGAACATCATAAAGTGTGTCCACATGGATGAACATGGAATGGGAATTAAGGTCATAAAGTCATAAAGGTCACAAAGGTGCATCAAAATATTTTTTGAGTGTCCCAAATTTAAATATACAATTCTTGTCTCGTATAAAATAAAATATACATTTATTGTGGTGATAGTATCCACAAGATTCTTAGAACTAGTGGTATAGTGTTTGGCAATGAATGAATAAGCAAGAAAAGGGGGAAAGTATCTAACACTTGTACACTCAGGGCTAGTCTACAATTGATGTTACATTTCCTTGGAATCTCCACCATATTTGGGTAACTCAAATTCTCCATGCACTATATATTTTGGCTTGATTGATCAATTAACTGGATGATCACTGAGTTTGACTAAAGTCCCACTGCACAATTGGCCTTCCACTAGTATGGGCTCTGAAATGTTCCATGATAAGTGCTTATTCTTGGGGCTTGGTTTTCAAGGCAAAATCCAATGTTCACTCTAGACTAACTATGATCATCAATAACCACTTGGTGAATGCTAGTAGTCAACCAGTAAACCAACCACACAAGAATTTGAAACCGAATAGGTCAAAATGAAAATTAAGTATGTTAACGCAAGAGTTCAATAAGAACTTGAATTTAGTTACTCGTGCCTACTAGGGAGATATTTCCATTAAAGGAAATCATAACACAAGAAACAACACAACAAAGTATAAGTGATCTAAATGATGATGTTACCAAATATGTAAGTGAAGGACTCGGAAATTTATAGTGATCATGGGAATGATAGATCTTGAACAGAGCATGATGATGTTGTTGGGGAGGGATATATCATTGTGGAGGGATGGATTTAGTTTCTAAAAGGGTCTCAACTCAATCTACCCAGTTGGATGGATTATTTATCTCAGATACATTGAGATTGGTTAAATTCAGCTTATCGGGTTCATGAGAGTAGGAGAGGGAGGTGAAATAGAGATGGGAAGCTTAACAGTCATCCAAAAGGAAAATATATGCCTGCATTTAAAGGTAAAGGGAATTCTAGGGGGGTAATTTGATTCAAACAAAGGGTGAATTATGCTTCCCTGAATGGACATCATGAGATTGTGTTTAAGATTCACCATTCTGAAGCTGTGAGAAGACTAGAGTGTAAGCACAAGAGAGAAGCTAAACATATTGTGGGTTGTGAAGAGGGCCAAGAAGGCCCTTTTTGGTTCTTCCTCTTTTATATTGGAGACACAAGATTTAAGAGTGTTTATAAGGTAGCAGTAAAGATGAGATGGATTGTCAAGCATATGTTGGCAGGGTGTTGTTGGACTGTCACAGTGGAAGAAATGATCTAATGGATAAAATGAATGTCTATTGAAAAAGAAAATTTCAATGTTGAGGTGCAACTTGGGAGGGGTAGCTGATGTTTCCCTATGTTAGGTCAAGTGCTTGCAATGGATTAAAGATCAACTTCTGCTGCAAAGTCTCACGACGAATATGATTATGCAATAACTGCACCTAAAAAATTGGAAGTCAAAGTCTAGGACTCATTATAAAGAAGCGGTTCAAACAATAACCACTAATTTTTGAATGGGATCTAAAATTTGACTTTCTCAAAATTGAATGAAGTTGGAACCACTCTGAAACAACTCGAAACAATTAATGTTAATATTAAAAATTTAAGTAAAAGCTGACATTATCCTTATCTTTCCTTTTCAAAAAGGAAAGATAAGGAGAATGTCAACTTTTACTTTAACTTTAAAAATTAAATATTACCATTAATTACTAGGGTTAGGTTTTGTAGGGCCCTCGAGTTAATAATTTTTTTTTTCCTTTTCAGTATTTTTTATTAAAAAATTATTATTTGGTGGTCATTAGCTATGTTGCACTACATTCTTCAGAATTGGTCAGTTTATTAGAGAACTAGTGAATTTGGTGTTTTAAGGTTAGTTCAATACAAGACCGACCTTATCCAATCCGAACCACCAAACTAGACTAATACAACTCTAAAAACCATTGGAACCAACCAATTCCACTAGTTCTAGGCTAGTTCCAATAAGAGTTTTCCCTTCTCATCTTCCTCTGAAGTCGTTTTGTTGGATCCTTTTAGGAATGGTGATTTGGAAAGTGCCATAAACTGTCGAATTGTTGTGAGCACCTAAGATCATAAGTAGTTAAGCCTTGGCAAACAAAAATTTACAAGGACCTAGTACAGACATCCCAAAAGATATTTAGTGAGGATGTGCATGCAAGGAACTATTACAGACCTCCCAAGATACTTAGTGAGGACGTGCATGACCAAAAAGCATAAAAAAAAATATCCACCCTCAAAAACCATGCCCAAAACATTGAAGTGTGGTGCAAAACAAATTGCTGGTAGGCTATTAATGCTACCAACAATCATTCACTCTCTAATTTCACAAGAAGCTCCTAATCAAGCTACCTCCTCCACTATGGTTATAGAAAGTTCTTGCAACTGTGTGAGCTACAAGAAATTAAAACTACCTTCGAATCTCCACCAATTTTAGGGGACTTGACTTCTCTTCATGCCCCAACTATTTTGGGTTGATTGATCAGTTAACTAGATGATCACCGAGTTTGACTGAAGTCCCACTGCTTAAATGACCTTCCACTAGTTCCTCCAAAAGTTAGAACTAGTTTAACTGACAACAACCTGAGATAATTGACCTTTATTGCCACAAGTTAGCAATTGCATATGCAGAACTGAACTCTAACTCCTCCAACTCGAATTTATTGAGTAAACTAGGTGACACAAGCCATGTCACACAAGTTAACATCATCCAAGTTGTCTGTTGATGTGGAAATTTGAATTTTTTCAATTTAATCAAGGAAAAATCAAATTGAGAATTTCTTGCTGCATTTTTCAACACATAGTTCATTGGAATGTATTACTTTCACTATGAACTTGGCATAGTTCACATGTTAAGTTCATAAGGTTTTGGGCTGATGTGGTTCTATGTGTTGTGTATATAAATAATAGGTGTCCAACTCTTGCTATTAGAAACAAGACTCCCTATGAAATGTGGTATGGCCACATTCCTTCAATGAGGCATCTCAGGGTTTTTGGTTCCTCATATTATGCCTTCATACCTAAGGAAAAAATAAAAAAACTCAGTGCAAGGAATCACAAATGTATCTTCTTTGGGTACTCATACCTCCAAAGCATACCATCTCTATGATGAAGTGAATAAGAAGTTTATAATATCTAGAGATGTGATCTTTCTTGAGTCTTCCAAGATTGACAATGTTGTTGAGTGGTAGCTTAATTGTTTGGATATATTCGAACATGCAAAGTATTTTCAATAGTTTGATAGTGAGATTCCACATCTACTTCTCTTAGCTCTATAATTTCTATGAAGAGCCTTGAAGAAATCAGGTTGAAAGAAATTCCTTCACCTGCTTTGTCAGGAAAGAGCTAAGAGACTATTGGCAGTAGGTAGCCAAATCTAACAAGCGGTGAGGGTACATGCAAGATACAAAGCAAGGATTAATGCAAAGGAGTAATGCAGAGGAGTGTACTAACTACATACATATCATCAAACATCTTTCATCCCACTTAGGATGCCTTGCATCATGCCTGGTTAGTCATAAGATCATGTTGGTCACAACCTCAGTAGCTTAAATAAACAAGTGGTAATACTCTTCATCTTCTAAGCTATGTAATAAACAAGTGAAAGGGAGCAAGACACGTAGATCAAACACATGGAATGACTTTCAGTTCTTGCAACCATGAATGTCATTGAAGACGGAATGATACGACAATGATAAGCAAACTTTTAAGCTACATTAAGAGGTGTATTTCAAAATACGTGCTTTGTTTTCCATACCTAGCCTCCAAAGGGTTATGCATCAATGGAGTCTTCATGCGATCCTAATATTCTATCATACCTTGGGTTTCTTGGTTTTCTTATTTTTCTCCTCAACTCCTTGAGAGTCATCTATCATGTCATCTTTGTTCATGGCCCGTGAGAGACATAATTGTGTAGTTTCAATGGGCAGTGACTGTTGCGGGATGAGGCCTTGGGAGGACACATTTACATAGTTTTAGGATGTAAGGCACTACTTGGGACGAGGCCCTGGGAGGACACATCTATGCAATTTCAGGATGCAAGGCAGACTGGGTAGTCAAGGGACAAAACTGCACAGTTTTTGGAGACAGTGGGTTCCGGCTAAGGGAAGGACACTGGAGGAAACCACTACACATTTTTGAATGGTAAGGGAGGTTGGGATTTCTGTGCATTGCACGGTTCGAACAAGCAATAGAAAATCTTGAGGGTTACATATGTGAAGTGTGTAGTTCAGGAAAGTTGGATGAGGCTAGGTTGCTAAGGAAACTCCGAAATTTAGCTAAGTGTGGGATCAGTGGAACTTATGTGAATAGTGATAAAACTTCACTACGATCACACACTTGAAAACTTATCGATACAACATAGACCATCCAGAACATATAACACATACTTCACTTAATGCAACAACCTTTGTGGCAGCTTACGGCAAGTGCGGCTTCGATTATAGACTTTGGGAGGATAAAGGTGACACTTGTGTAAGAGTGTGTGAAATGAGTGTTAAACATGTCTCATTCTCATAAATATTTCCCCTTGAAGCAAAACAAACCTCCCTTTGCATGACAAGCGATTACCCCCATGCCCAAAGATGACACATTCTATGTAAAGATAAAAGCATAAACGACTCTTAAGATCGAAAAGGGGAGCTTGAGATCATCAACTTACCAATAAGTGACTACGGAACAATTTATCACAATATCCATAGTAGGCTCTAAAATTTAAGTGCGGGCCAAAATTTTGGAGGGTGTTGCAGCCTCTACAACAGAGCCTTCACCTTCTTGCTAGCTTCGTTTTCAACTAGTGTCTTGAATTATACGAACTCATAGAATGTCTCATCTTTATTCCACGTGAAGAAGATCCAACACTTCCGTGAGAAGTCATCAATAAAAGTGACAAAATATTTGTGTCTGACAGTGTAGGTTGTCGAGAAAGGTCCATAAACATCATAGTGGATCCTTTCTAGGACTGCATGTGCTTTGTTGTCCTAATCATGGAATGTGGATTTTATGTACTTTTGTAATGTACATCCTTTGCATATATCCTATTGCTTAAGTGCTCCTTTAGAGAGGCGAGTGGTTATTTGTTCTATAATATTTGAGGTACCATGATACAAATGACCAAGTATTTTGTGCCAAAGTTCATCGACATCACGACCTTCACTTTCTCCACCTTAGTGCTTAATGTAGCACATTCTTCCACATCTAGCTTATACAGGTTCTTCACACGAACCCCGATCTACTTCACCTGCCCCATGGCTATGTGTCTCAGGAATGCTTTTCCTTTGTTGAATATCACTTCACAACCATGGTAAACCAACCACTCAGTGAATGCCAGTAGACAGACCCCTAATCCTTTACCTTTACCTTTTTTTACTATCGCCTCATATTGAAATTTTGAAGACAAAATATTTCTTTTCTCTTAAAAAATTGTCTTAAAGTCCCCCTCCGTGTAGTAGTGCCGAATGCAACAATAGATAAGTTGTCTCTAATCGTATCAGCATATATGAAAGGGACAGAAGAGGAATTGATGTTCGAGAAATCTTGTCAGTAAAACTTATCACATTCTTCTTAGTCGACTACCCCCACAAAACAAAGAGCCCAACAAATCGTTGTCTTTATATAAGATAACATGAATGGTAATAAAATAACAACCTCGGTATAGGCGCAAGACAATAGTTATCTACAAGCTGGCCGACTTAAGGTGCACTATCACAGTCAATTTTTCAGTTGTAATTAGATAATATCATCTTAAATTGGTATGTTTGTGTCTTAATTGTTAATTGTATTAAACATATGTTTTTTTTTCTAAGTATTACTGATCTATTAATATAATACAAAAAAGTTACAGAGAAACCTGGTCTTAGAGATGTTAAGCATTAGTCATCATCACAAAATGCAACTGTTGGTATTGGACTGCCACAACAGAGGGGAAACCAGTCCAAGAAGCTTTGAAGACTGCCCCTGTTATGGGGGAAACCAGCCATTGAACCAGAATAACTATTTCAAAGTAGACCTTGGTTTTCCAAAATGAACAAAGAGGAATGCAATCCTGAACCAAATAGATAGGGACATAACCTAGTAACAGTATGCCATTTCCACCTGGCAGAGAGCCAACCAGAGAATTCAAGACACTTTGCATGAAGACAAAACCATCTAGACCACAAAACCACGAATCATAGAAACATATCCGCCTGGAAGCCGAACACCTTTGCGAGAGACCAAAAACCACAAAAAGTGAGAAAAATCCACCTGGGAGCCGAAGACCTTTGCATGAGGCCACGTGTTAGGCTAGTGGTTCCTCCAAAGCTGGCTCTTCCTCAATCCGGCAGGAAAACTGATACCAATTGTCATCCTCTTTAGACGTGCCGTGACCTTGAACAGTTGGAGCATCTACAGTGCCTTCAGCATCCATCTGTCGCTTACCAGCGTCCCCAGCTTTATCTTTGTCATGCAGAGCCTTACTGCTTTCACCTTGCTACTTGTTACTGATCCCATGACTACCTGTCTCTTCCGTGTTCTGCTTTTTCCCACGACTAGACAGAGTAGCTTGCATCGTAGACTCTTCCTTGAAAGAAATTGTGATGGTAGCAGTGATTGTAGGCCTGTTTAGTGAACTGCAGAAACGAAATTGTGTGCTGTGAGGGCTAGAAAGAGGAGGGAGTGGGAGATCCACAGTGTGGACAACATTGTCCCTCCAACCTCTCCCACTTCTGGTATTCGGGTAGCTATGAGTGGGGTTAATGAGAAAGTTGGGTAATTTAGTAGTTGAGTCTGGGGAGTCAGAGGTGGAACTGGTAGAAGCTCGCGAGCGGTTAAAACCTCCACGTGAACCTCCACGCCTACTGTGCATACGGTGCTTGAGGCAATCCATGGCTGAATTGACAGCGGAAGAATTGGAATGAAGGTGACGATGAGCGGGAGTAGGGGTGGGTGAACCACAATCAAGAAGACAATGACAGGAATGCGAAAAATGAAAACCATTACCAAAATCCTGACAAGGGAGAATTAGGTAGCGACTGCCTGTAGCAGTTCTGAAACACGGTTCAGCCGCTTGGGAGGACAAATGCCATGGAGAAGGGGAGGAGTAACAAAACGGTTTTTAGGGGCCATGATGTTGAAGGAGGTGAGCTCGTCACAGCTTTCGGAGTCAATAAATGTCACCTGCAAGGTGTTTTTAATTCATCTGTGGTGAGCTCTCAGGACGAAGCACTTAGTCAGATGGCTTCCCAACCCACCGGCGATCCATCTTGTCATTTAAATGCCATTGTTGACACCCGCATCTGGGTGCGTTTCCTCTACATTTGCCCTTTCCTTTTGCACTAGATCATTGAAATCCTACAATTGATGAGTATTGCCTATAGTGCTAAGAGCTCCTACATGAAGAGTCTTACCACGGTCAACGCTAATGTTTGCTAGGAGGTCTGCTACTTTGTTACCATTCTGACGAGTATTCCTGATGGTAATTGCTCTATGAATGAGTAGCCAGTGTTCAATCTATTCCAGCCTTTCCGCCAATCTCCAACTGCTACCCACTTTATGTGCTGGAGTTACCTATAAGATCTGGTTGATCATGTTAATTAAGATATGAGTCCCCTTCACTTATGAGTGGGAAGAATCTATTGTTCTGAGCCAGGAGAAGTCCTTGCCAAATTCCTTCTAATTCGGCTGAGTTGTTTGTATCCCAACCTATTGACCCCATGAATGTTTGGATAACATTGCCCTTGTGATTTCTAAATATTCCCCCAAATCCTACTTTACCTAGATTTCCCTTTGATGCTCCATCAAAGTTGAGCAGTACCATGTGTGGCGGGGGTGGAGTCCATTTGTCAGGTGTATCTCCAGAGGGATGGATTTTCCTTAGGTGTACTTGCTCATGGTTCCACTAAAGGTTTCAGTTCAGCCATATATTTTGTTCCTGTGGTGTGGATGGGAAATCATCATCAAGCCATGTTTGGAGCATCAAGGTTTCTCATATGTTTTGACATATATTGATCCATAGAACTTCTATGGGAGAGGAATGGTCTTTGAAGATGCAGCTATTTCTCTCTTTCTAGATTGTCCACATGAGGAAACCTAGTATTAGCTTCCATAAGGCGTTTAAGATTTTGCTTTTATAAGGGTGAGATGCCCAAGAACGAATAGTGCTGGTTGAATTCTCCTTATTTCGTCCATCTCTTTGACATCTAAAGCTAACCTTCTCCCAAAGTTGGGTTGCTAACAAACATGAGTTTATGAGATGTTCCTTAGCTTCTTCTACCTATTTACAATTTGGGCAGATGGAAGGTCCGTGAAAACTCCGTTTCCTTAGATTATCCCAAGTAAGGATTCTATTTTGGCATAGCAACTAGAGAAAGGTGGAGATTTTTGGCCAAATTGGTGGTTCCCAAACTTTGTGCCAAAGGCTATCCTTGACAGTATGGTCCCTTAGTATTATATGATATGCTTCCCGGGAAGTGAAGGTACCTCTCATTTCATAACCCCATCTGATGATGTCTTTCTTATCTGATTGGAAAATTTTCCTATTTGAGAGTTCAGTGTCTAGGCTACCTTTGATGGATTGTATGGCTTGTCCAAGAATGAGGTTCAAGCATAACCATTGCCTATAACCTTGGTTGTGAACTTTCTCTCAAAGTTGATTTACTTTGATCGTTGGTTGCTCTACCCAATCCTGAACCTGGTGGGGTGTGAGTAGGTCCTTCAATTTTGGTCTTTGCTGCCAGGAGTCCTCCCAAAACCTCGCAATCTCCATATCTGATTCTGAAAAAATTGTGTTGTTGGATTAGATGTTCTTTATGTTGTTTGGTAGATTCCAAATGTGCCAACTTGTGCCAACTTCTTTAAGCCGAATTCCAAATCATCACTATTTTTATACTTACTTAGATTGCCCAAAGGATTGCCCAAGGATTATGGTTCAAGAGCCATCTCCACCACTGCCACTGACACTTGACCTCGTTGTTGCTAGGATCCATAATCCAGTGCCTCCAGAGGATTTTGGGTGACAAACTTTTCCCACTTTACCAGAGTCCATTTTCTTTTTTGTTTCGTATTCCCCCATAAAAAATCCCGTTGAAGATTTTTGATTGCTTTAAGAACCCATTTGGGTGCTGCCAGGACCGTGAAGAGGTAGAGCGGCATAGATTGTAGCACTGCCTTGATTAGAACTAGGTGACTCGCCATATTGAGAGCTCTGAAGGTCCATGAAGAGATATGGGCTTCCAGTTTTTCTAGGAGAATTTTCCAGGATGAGTGCTTTAAGGCAGAGGTTGTCATTGGAGCTCCCAGGTATTCGGAGGGCGGAGATGCAATCGAGAAGCCCAGAATTTTGGCTATGGAGGCTTGAGTGATGGGAGGTATGTGAAAGAAGAAGACTTGAGATTTTTATTTGTTAATGTAGGCGCCAGAGGCATCCGAAAAGTCAGATAAAATTGATTTCAGCTTACGGGCTTCCTGGACCGAAGGATGACCAAATAACATATTGTCATCCACAAATTGTTGGTGGGTGAAAGCAGGGGTATTCTGGAAAGAAAGGCCACACAATTGCTGGTTTTGAAGGGCATCTTTGATGTAATGTCCAAGACCTTCCGCCATAATAGCAAATAGAAAGGGTGAGAGAGGGTCCCCTTGTCGAATACCTCTAGACGGGTGGAAGAGGGTGGAGGGGGTCCCGATGACAAGAATTGAGAAAAAGGTAGAAGTGATGAGACTCATAATCCATCTTACCCAAGGGGGGGTAAAGCCAAAGGCTAGCAGTATTTTTTGAATATATTTCCAGCTTAAAGTATCAAAAGCTTTTGAGAGGTCAATTTTTAGGAGCATACCTACCTTTTTGGTTTTCTTTAGGGAGTGAATGATTTCATGAGTCAGAATTATGCCATTGGTGATCTGCCTTCCTTCCACATAACCTAATTGCTCTGGTGATATAAGAAGAGGAAGCATGGGCTAGAGGCGTGTGGTGATCACTTTGGAGACAATTTTATACAATACATTGCATAGTGCAATAGGTCGGAATTTGTCCAGAGTCTGGCTATTCTCCTCCTTAGGGATGAGGGCATTGAAGGTGGTATTCAAGGATGGAAGCATCCATCTGTTAACTCTAGACTTCTCGACTACTTGCCAGACTTCCTCCTTGATTAGATCCCAGAAGTTGTGAAAGAAGTCCGAAGTGAAGCCGTCTGGTCCGGGTGCTTTCCCAACTTTGATCTGTCGCATAGTTGTCTCCACTTGCTGTAAAGAAATAGGCCTGAGGAGTATTTGATTGTGTTCCTCAGTTACGATCTTAGGAATAATCTTGATGATATTCTCTATAGCTGGCAGCCGATCAATCTCTGTTTCCTGATGCACCCTCCGAAAGTGGGTGAGGAGTTCCTGTTCTATATCTTCATGCTTCTCTAGATGTTCCCCTTGTCGATTTTGGAGGAGAGTAATGTTGTTGTGCATTCTCCATTGGATAGTGGTATGGTGGAAGAAATTTGTATTGCGTTCACCCTCTTTAAGCCATCGGATCCTCGATTTTTGTCTCCAAAGGATCTCTACCTGTCTTACTCTTTCTGAGATATGCATTTGTATTTGACGTTCCTATTCTGCTATGGTTTCGTATATGCCTTCAGCTATGATTCTCTGCTGTAATTTTTGCATTTCTTGTTCAAGAGTGTTTTGCGCCTAAAAGATATTGCTGAAGGTAAAGCGATTCCACTGTTTTATATTTTCCTTGATATGTTTTATCTTTTGTTGGAGCTTGTACATTTTTGTGCCTTCTGGTGGTGTGAAATTTCTCCATGTCTCTGTTATCAGGTTATGAAAATCGAGGTGATTCAGCGAAAAGGCTTCAAAGCGAAAGGGCCTGCGAACATTATCTCCCGATCTTTGCCAGTGAAGCCTAATAGACCAATGGTCCAAGCCAGAGAGTGGCAATATAAAGGCCAAGAGATCCCCGCCAAGATGTATTGTGCTATCAGAGATCAAGAATCTGTCTAACCGAGATGCAATTTGGTGGGCATCTACACGCTTGTTGTTCCAAGTATAAATGCCATTGTTGAATTCCATATCTATAAGCCTGTTGTTATGAATGTAGTTTTTGAAGTGCGTGCTTTCACAGTCCATCCGTCCTCCTCTTTTTTCCTCCAATCTTGTAATCATGTTGAAGTCCCCTCCTATGATACAAAGTGGGTGGGATCTTTCTGAGTTGATCTAAGTTAGGGTGTTCAGTGTGTCTACTTTGTTTGTTGCCTCTTGGGGGAAGTAGACATTAGTTAAGTGTCCATGAACATTTGTCCCTGTTAAATGAAACTTGGCCTGAATAAAGTGCTTACTGGCATGTATGTTGGTAAGTGTTATAGCTCTATCATCCCAAACGATGGCTAGCCCTCCTGAGGCTCCCGTGGCTTCCACCGCCACTTCTTTGCTTCTTGGCCACACTTTGGCAAGGATCTGATCCAACGTTGTGGAATTACACTTGGTATCCTGCAAGAAGAGAATTTGAGGCTTTTCCTGTTGTAGCATGTTCTTTATTAATCATCCCTTCCTTGAGCTATTGAGCCCTCTGATGTTCCATGAGATGAGCTTCATTATTTGCGATTAGGAAGGGGATTATAGTATTTGGTGAGCTTGGAGTATCTTCCAAATTCCACCAGCATCTCCCCTATGCGGATGGTTCTCTGAAGATCGGTTTTCCGTCTTCATTTCTTGTTGTCTTTGAAGATATTTCTTCCATCCCACTGACTACCAGTTTGGACGCCTTATGATCTTTGCTTCCGTGCTCTTGAGAGAATTACTTCTATGTTCTCTAGCTGTCGCTCAGGAATTTTGTCATATTCCTTTTTCTTACAAGCCTGTTCAAGCCCTAGTATATCTAGATCTCCGATGTCGAAGTCTCTGGTTCCTCTTCCATGTGTTGTACTGTTTCCTACTCTGCCTCTGTATCATCTACAATCGTGAGCTGCATATGAGTACTATCTACCTCCATACCTTGAGCAATCCTTTTCTGCATGTTACTGGGAGAGGGCGTTTTGGTGTCCGTGGGTTTCTAAGAAGTGAGGGCTTTCTTTGAGCTTGATGGAGCAGAATGGGCGAGAGTCTTAGGAATGGCTTCAGGTTGTTTCTGATCATCTAAAATATGAACCTCCGACTGGAGCAGGATTTCAAAGTTGTTGCTTGTTGAAGGCAAGGAGGTGCTGGTGACAGGATTTTTTACTGAGGTAGAGGGCTTTTTATGGGTCTTTTTGCGATTCGGAACTTTTTTGAACCCATCCGAATCGGATTTGTCCATTGAAGAGGTGGTCATGGATTTCATATTGGAGGGACAGTCTTGGAATAAATGGCCCAGGGCATGGCATTTTCGACAACCAAATGGTACATGCTTGTAATCTATTGTTTGTAACCATTCATAATCATCATGGTAGAGGCTTACCGTGTCCGAGAGAGCTTTGTTGAGGCGCATGTATACATAGATCTACGCATAGGAGGTGTATCGCTTCAGCGTTGTCTCCTCTGCCACTTTGATGAATTCACCTAAACCATTCCCATGTCTCGCAAAGAGTCTTCGTCCCAATACTCCAGAGGGAGAGAATAAAGGTGCAACCACACCGGGGCCAAGCTCAGATCTTCTTTTTCCAGGTTAAAGCGCTCGATCCATCCTCTCAGGTATAGCTCTACTGCGTTGAAGAAATATGATCCTCCATCCAATACCCTGTTTCGGTCCTCCAGACAATTGAAAATGGCAGTAAAGAAGCCCTTAGGCCCTAACTGCAGTGTTATGTGCCCTTTTGGTTTCCATTTGGTTGTGATCCAGTCATGCAAAGCTTTCTCCATTGGCCAAAGGCCTATGAACATTCCTATCAAAGCATGATCCCTCATAAACTGGATCTGAGTGTTGATGCACTGACTTGGGAGCTCGATTTTGGGTCTGTCAACTGCTATCAACTTGCAAGTGTTTGACGTCACTCGTGGTTCTTCATTTGTGTTGTTATTCATTGGCGTATTTTGATTCTCTGTTGCTATATCTTCTGGATGGTCCATCCTAACATTTTCAGTCTGTCGCAGGCCGTTTTCCATATCAGCGGGGGGAGGCATCATGCCCTCCACCTGAGGGGGTTCCATTGCGCGATAGTTGTTCCTTATTATGTTGTAGCTACCTTATGGCTAAAGGTTAATGGCAGAACGACGTAGTCTGTGAAGGTCAGCCAGTTGCAGAGCAGCATCAAACCCTAAGCGCTCCGCTCTCAATTTTCATTCGAAGTGAAATATCGTATTAAACATAGGTTTGATCTAAAGTGGTCATTGTATTAAATATAAAGTTTTGTCTTAAAATATTTTTGTCTCAAAATGGTTTTGTCTTATATATAAAGTTTTGTCTTAATAATTTTGTCTTAAATTTTTTTGTCTTAAACTATTTTTGTTTTAAATATAATGTTTTGTTTTTAAATTTTTGTCTCAAACTACTTTTGTCTTAAATATAAAGTTTTGTCTCAAAATATTTTTGTCTTAAATTATTTTTGTCTTAAATATAAAGTTTTGTCTTAAAATATTTTTGTCTCAAACTACTTTTGTCTTAAACTATTTTTGTCTTAAATATAAAGTTTTGTCTTAAAATATTTTTGTCTCAACCTATTTTTGTCTTAAAGTTTATAGTTAAGACAAATCAATTGATATTAATTTTTAATGTAAAATAACTAAAATAAAAATTGATTTTTTAAGAGAAAAAATTTCTAATTGTCTTAAAAAATGTCTTAAAAGTGCCTTTGGTGTAGTAGTGTGGGTGGAGCATCCTTGTGTGTATTGAGTGTGGGAGGTCAATTCTTTGGTGATCGGTGGGAGGAGATGATGGCTGCTTCTACTGTGAAGATATCGTGGCAGCCCTTCGGGGAGATCAACATCAGTTCTTTTGTAGATCGACGTTTTCTTTTGAAGTGAGACCTCGACGCACTACATGTTGACTATCGAGACTATTTCAACGTAGTTGTGGAGTGCAACAAGGTTGGTTGTTGGAGAGGTTGACTATCGAGACTATTTCAACATAGTTGTGGAGTGCAACAAGGTTGGTTGTTGGATTGAGTGCAGCCCTTAAGGAAGTGAATCCCGTGGTCTTAGCAGCAAAGGCAGATTCGTTTGAAGGCTGGTGAGATCTGATGCCGGTGAGATCTGTTGATATTTGTGGCATCAAAGAGGATGCCGAATTGTTGGATCATAATCGTTGGTGGATCTGAGAACATATCAGCGAACGTGCATAGATCTGTTGTGTGAGTGCAAAAATGTGAAGAGGAGGAGCTATTGCCTCATGTTGATGTGAATCTGGGAGTAGAGAAACCCACGTTGTTGGCAAAAGAAGCCAGTGGTGCTCATAAGAAGAGGTCATGGCCAGTGGTGAGAAGAGGTCATGGCTTAGTGGTTTGATCGTTGCATGAAGGGTACAGATCACTGCCAGCCTACATGAAGAAAATTTTTGGGCTCAGCAGCTTAGCGACAGTTTCATTCATCTGGGGTTTTGTTCATTCGGTTGTCAGATCGAATCACATGCCTGGGGTTAAAGTTGACAAACGATTCATAGCGTGTGTTGTTGATAAGATGCATGTTATGGGAGCCTCATAGCCTGTGTTTTATTTGATTTGAACCAGCATTAATTGAGCTGCTTGTTGTGGATCGAGTGTATAGCACGGTGGATTGAATGTACTGTTTATTTTGGTGAGTTGTCTATATGTGCCTTTGTTCGTATACCAAAGTGGCCTCTGGTGAGCTACAGCAGAAGCAGCCTGTTTTCACTCTCTACCCCATGGTGAACGCTCTCCTGATAGACAGAGATAGTGACGAAGATGGTGACTACGTGAGGATATCCGGACGCTGCATGCAGACTCAGCAGCCAGTTACGATAGGAGATTTGATCGACAAGCTGCGTAGGAAAGTTGTGTGTTGGGAAGAAACGTGGCACAGTGGAAGAGGAGGAGGTCAACCGTACCACAGTGCCATCGTTATGCCAACAATCCCAAACGAGTTTGAGCCTGACATCTAATGGTGGAAAGAGCGTGGATCAAGCACCGAAATTTTACTGAGGTATCAATGTGGAGCGATAAGGAATCGTTCTTCTTGCAAGGGCATTTACATTGGGTGTTTTTTTTATTTGGTTTCACCACGTCACTAGAATAGTCATGCCATTTCCCTATGAGGATCTAAATCAGATCAGATCGGATCTACCTTAATCATTTTCTTAAGTCTGTTGGCACATGGATCGGATCAAAGGCAAAAAAATATTCGTGGACTGACTTAAACCTCAACATTTCTGACAAGATGAGTAAAGGAAAATATCCTTTCAGCCTTCAAGCAACGTCTGAGAATATGAATCTATATTAGATCGGTGCAATGAAGAAAAGTGGTCAAATTGGAGCGTGGTTAGTGTGTGGTATGACTGAAGTCACCACAATGCAAACATTACTGCAAGTGTGTGGTATGACTGAAGTTCACCACAACGCAAACATTACTGCAATTGTTGCAATTCAACGCGGTCAACAATTGAGAGCCCATTGGATGTTGACCTCTCCATATACCTACGAAAGAGTCTAAGCATTGAGCTATTAACTGGAATTGAGCGTCGGGATGTTGACAATATCTTGTGGAGCTAACAACTGTAGACAGCCTGTGTGTTCTTGTTATTTGTGGTGAGGAATCCCAGTCCATTGGAGAAGCAGATTTTTGCAGGCCATGAAGTTTTCATTTGCTGCTTTGTTTGCGAGATCGGTAGAATTTGTGTTACAAAGATTTAAGAATATTGTTGGAGGACCACTAGTCAAGAAGAGTAACATTGGTGGTTGTTTATTCACTCATCACTATATGCGAGTTTAATGTGTATATCTATACATAGAAATCTCAAACTGCTGCTTAGCTTTTTGGAGTAAAGGATTTGGTTTGGTTTCGAATTAAGTAATGGGTCAACCAAGGGGACTGAAGCAATCTTGAAGGAAACTAAGGTGAAAGAATCAAGGGACAGATGCAATATATTGTTTTGCTTAATTTGGTGAAGAGTTTCCAGTCAACGTTGATGGACTTATAGCTGATCAAGTCAAGGATCATGACGCAGATCTAGAATTTGATAAAATCATTAAGAGGTTAATGTCAGATCTACCCTCTTTTTCAGGTATGAATTATGAAAGTTGGGCAATTGAAATGAAAACAACATTATGGAAGGTAAATTTATTGAATTATGTTGAATATGTTATCAATTTAAACTATGACACTGCATCAGCATTACGTCTTATAACATATACAGTAGATGAAAAGATCATGTTCAACATACTACATGAATATGGTAAGATTCAAAATGCAAAATTTTTGTGGGATATTTTAGAAATGAAGTGCAGTTTGAATGAGGGCAAAGATGGTGATGGTATTCCTCTTGAAAATAATGATTGTGTTTTCAATCCCATAACTGATTGTGAAACTAAACATGTCAACATTGAAAATGAAATGATGGGTAATGAATGTGCACGTGTAATTGAGATTAAAACATGTGATGATGAAGATACAACCATTATTGTAGAATCTAAATTTTTTTATGAAGAAAGCTTCCCTGATGCAGAGACCTATGAAGTCAAATTTGATGAGATTTATGTATCTCGTGATGAGTGGATCAATATGATGCATGAAAATCATCTTATTGATGAGTTTTTGTTCAATGAGAAGAAAAGCATATCTCCATAGACAAATCCAACGCAGGACAACATGTTTGCAGCAACATAATTAAGTAAAGAGGTTGAAGGCATGAATCAACAACTATGTCAACAGAGAGAGATGGAGAAATAAAAGCTCTCTTGAAGAAGAAGGAAGACAAGAACCAATATGAATCTAACATTGTTTTTAAGTGTGCATATATTGGCATTGAAGAAGAAACAATTGAAAAGTCCCAAGAACCTGCAACATTGAATGTTAGCCTACAATCGAGAACAAGAAAGAGGAGGATAAGAGTTCAAGTGTTCCGTCGTTGGGCTAGAAAACGTAAAACAGAGGAGAAGCTCCATCACTACCTTATGGAAAGAAATGTGAAGATCAAACTTCACCAACAAATGAACAAGCATGGACTCTCAAGCAAGAAGACAAAAATGAAATCTCAGTGACCAAGTTTTTTATGTACTATTGTAAGCCTAGCTGATACTAGACCAGCAGGCATATGCTATTATTCCAAGCACCCTTTCTCCATTAACGGGGATTGTTAGAATTAATGGAGAAAGTTAGTATTTTCCACATTTGGTTGTTTTCTGTTATAGGATGTTATGCTCTTGACCTGCAAGAAATTCCAAAATACTAGATATGCGAAGAAATACAACCCAGAACATAAAATAAAATAAGAAAAAATAGCAAGTATTTTATTATTTAGAGATGGATGCAATGTTCACTTGCCTCTTAGAGGGGGCAACCTCCAACAAAGCAAAGCTCCATTACAAATAAGACTCGCTGATATTTCCCTTCTAACTACGACTATTTATAGCTAAATGATCTCCAACAACCTAACGACTAGTGGTCCTTTGCATAATATGGGTTAACCACTTTATTTATTAACTATGGCTTGTTTGCAACTAATTGTGGTCTCTTTCTTAAATGCGGCTCAACCACTTACAATTATTAATACGGGCTTTATTGGCTCTTTAACTAATAATGACTATGACTCGGCCCCATTGGGTTTATTACATAAATAAAGGGGTTAGGTTTGGACCCTAACATGCCCTCCCCCATTAAAAGTAGCCTTTTCCTCAAGGTTGACACTTCAAAAACTGCTGAAGAATAATGGTTGGTTCCTAGGTCGCATCTTCTGGAGAGGTGTATTTCCACTTTATGAGGACTTCCTTGATCGTGTGGCCACGCAGATGTCTTTTACGATTATTGAGGATCTGTTCTAGTTGGAGCCAGAGTGAACCTTCCCCATCCAATATGGGTAGACTAATTTGAATTCTACAATTGTTCCCCACCACTTTCTTGAGGCATGATATATGGAAGACTGGATGGATTTTTGAATTTGGTGGCAAGGTTAGGTTGTAGGCTACTACTCCAATGCGCTAAAGTATTTGATAAGGTCCATAGAATTTTGGAGCTAGTTTCTAGCAGCCCTTTTCTTTAAGCGATGTTTGCTTATATGGTTGTAGTTGTGAGAATACCTAATCCCCTTCTTGAAATGTGCACTCTAAATGATGTTGGTCTTCCTGTTGCTTCATTCGATTCAGAGCTTGACGGAGATTATCTTTAAGATGAGCTAGCATGGTGGCACACTTCTGTAGGAGTTGATCAACTGCTTTCACCTTAAAACATCCATGAATATAAGAAATAGGTGAAGGTGGGAGTTTTCCATACACTACTTCATATGGAGTCATCTTTGTGACTTCATGATAGTTAGTATTATACCACCATTCATCTAAAGGTAGTCATTCTACCCATTGATATTGATTTTCTGAAGTGAAGCACCTTAGATATGTCTCCAAACATTTGTTGATTGCTTTTGTTTGACTATCAGTTTGGGGATGATAGGCAGTACTTAGTTGGAGTTGGGTGCCTTCTAGCTTGAAAATTTCTTGCCAAAATTTTCCGGTGAAAGTCAGGTCGTGATTAGACACAATGGAAGTTGGCATGCCATGCAGTTTGAAGATCTAGTCCATGAAAGCTTGAGCAACCAAAGTGGGGGTAAATGGGTGGGGTAGAGCACAAAAATGAGCATATTTGGAATGTTTGTCCACAACCACCATGATGATGGGTTTGTTGCCTAACTTTGGAAGACCATTAATGAAATCCATGGAAACATCCATCCAGAAAGAGGCAGGGAGTGGCAATGGTTGTAAAATTCCCGGTAACCTGATTGTTTCTCCTTTGTAGTGTTGACACGCATCACATTCAGCTACAAAAGTGAGAATGTCATTTTTCATGCCAGTCCAAAAGAAAGAACAACAAGTGTGAGAATAAGTCCTCTAAAAGCCTAAATGCCTTGTAGTGAGAGATGAGTGCAATTCTTCCAAAATGCTGGTTTTGAGGGTGGATGTTGGGGATATAACTACTTGACCCTTGTATCGAAGGATATCATCCTTCCAAGAGTATCCAACTAAGGAATTAGGATCTTCTCTCAAGTTATTAATAAGTTGGGAGAAAGAGGGGTGTGAAAACCATTCCTTGCGAGCTTCTTCAATCCAATCTAGTATGGGAAGAGAGATTGATAGCAAGGTTCTTTCATCCTCAAATTGGCGCGATAGAGCATCATCTACTACATTATCACGCCCTTTCTTGTAAATTATCTCGTAATCATATCCCAATATTTTGGATAGCCATTTATTTTGTTGTGGTGAGGATAGACATTGCTCCAAAAAATATTTGAGGCTTTGATGGTCTGTACGAATTTGGAAACATTGCCCCAATAAGTATGGTCACTAGGTGTCTAATTCATGTAAGATCATGGCCATCATCTCTTTCTCATAGGTAGATTGAACCAAATGTTTCCCACTCAGTTTTTGGATGGTGAAAGCAAAGGGTCGACCTTCCTACATTAATACCACACCAATACCTATATCAGAAGTATCACATTCAATTACAAAAGATTTGGTGAAATCTGGTAGTACCAATACTAGATTGGAACACATGACCTATTTGAGAGCCAAAAATGCCTGTTGTGTTGCATCAGTCCAGAGAAATGATTTTTTCTTGAATAGGTTAGTGAGGGGTCTAGAAATATGACCATAATTGAGGACAAATTTTGATAGTAGCCAGTGAGACCCACGAATCCCCTCAAACTCTTCAAGGTTTTGGGTTGGGGCCAATCTTGCATTTCCTGTATCTTTTTGGGATCAACCCTGACACCTTGACAACCCACAATGTGTCCAAAATACTCAACATCTTCCACTCCAAAAGAGCACTTAGACAATTTGACAAATAATTTGTGATCCCAGAGCAGTTGCAAGATCAAGTCTACACGCTGAAAATGTGTTTCCCATGTTAGGTTGTAGATGAGAATGTCATCAAAGAAGACGAGGACAAATTTTCGGAGATGTGGTTTCAGCAGGTGATTCATGAGGCTTTGAAAATTAGATGGAGTATTATAGAGAGCAAATGGCATGACCAAGAATTCATACTGCAGTGGCCGAATTCCAGAATGCTTGATCCTGCCCAATGTCCTGCGAAAATCGGGCCCAGACTATAGCAGCAACAAGCCTCACTACACAGAGAGTCGTATCTACCTACGAAACCCCAACTGCTGAATGTGAGTTGCACTACGGCAGCAGAACCCCAACTGTTGGATCTGATTGGTGCGGCAACGATAGAACCCCAACTGCTAGATATGAATTGTACTACTTGGCTCTAACCCCAACTGCTGGAACTGAGCTGGAAGATAAGATAATGGGTGATCTTCAGAGAGCAGAGGGAACTATGGTCACGAAGGAGTGTCAGGTGCTACAGATCGCAATATACATAAGGGTCCAACAATAGTACTCGGCCCAATATTTCAGGGCGCTAACCAAGGAGGATCAACCGTACCCTTAGCCATACTACCTGACTACCCTATTGTACGCGTGAGTAATATCCCCGAGTGCTATTCTTATTGTATTGTAGCAGCAAGACGACCGACTGCTTATCTAAGGTGAGGTTTCATGTGATCCTAGGGTGCTTCCAATATACCCAAAGGGTACGTGGAAGTGTAGTCCGTGTGCAGTTCTATTTAATGCGCTACTACTCGAAGGGGTAAACACAAGGGTTACAAGGGAGTCTAACAAGCATGACCACCTCTTGTATTTCTTGCGTGCATGCCTCCCCAAATCCGTAGGTTATGTGCTCAATGATAGATCCCGTGGTTTAAAGATGCTCGAACACATCTCTAGCCTAAAAAAAATCTGCGAAAATTGGAGGTACAACCGGCCCTAGAAAGTGCTCTAATACCACTTGTTATGCTCTTGACCTACAAGAAATTCCAAAATACCAAATATGCAAAGAAATACAACCCCGAACATGGAATAAAATAAGAAAAAAACAAAAAATATTTTATTTCTCAGATATAGATGCAATGTTCACTTGCCTCTTTGAGGGGGCAACCTCAACAAAGCAAAGCTCGATTAAAAATAAGACTCCATAATCATTCCCTTCTAATTACGACTATTTATAGCTAAATGACCTCCAACAACCTAACGACTGGTTGTCCTTTACATAACATGGGTTAATCACTTTATTTATTAATTATGGCCTATTTGCAACTAATTGTGGTCCATTTCTTAAATGCAGGTCAACCACTTACAATTATTAATACGGGCTTTATTGACTCTTTAACTAACTATGACTGTGACTCGGCCCCATTGGGTTTATTACATAAATAAAGGGGTTAGGGTTGGACCCTAACATAGGATAGGATTGAGACCCTCTGATTAGGTCTAAGATCCTACTATTTAGGGAGTGGTTCAAGCCACCCTTTTTATGTGCTAGTTTATATGTAACAGGCTTTTTTGTGAATGTATGTAGAGCGTTCTGCCAGTGGCAGTCTCCAGGTACAGTCTCTCACCTGAGAGCTACCCAGTTTGATTAATAAAGTTTGATTCTTCATTTTTTATCATTTAAACATCAATAATTATAAACGAAAAATAAATACAAATATTTCCTTCTAAACATTATTAAGTAAACCACCACTTCATGAAATTCTTTTAACATTTCATGAAATCCTTGATCATTGTACACTTAAGGTTGTACAATTTTGAATTCATTCAACGCTAATGAAGATGGTATTTCTAAGGGTTTTAATATCACTTGATGGCATATTAATAATATATTTCATCCTATGTATGTACCATCACATGCACACTCAAAAACGGAGATTGCATTTTGGTAAAAATGTAAGCCATAATTTTAATGAGTTATATATGTGTGTGTGTGTGTGTGTGTGTGTGTGTGTGTATAGTTATGTTTTAACAATGAAATATTAATTATATTTAGTTAATTATTTTTTAGAAATTAATGTTATTATTATGTAAAAATATATGTTTAGAAAATTGTATATTATTTTACAATGAAGTACTATATATTTTTATAAAAAAGACAATATAATAAAATATGATTATGTAAACTATTAAGGATGATTAATTTAAAACAATTCAATCTCATAATAAACAATCTAACACAATATGTCACATAAATGCCCTTTAAATAATTCAAAATTCATGTGGAGAAACTTTTCATGGTTAATGTCTTTTGAGATAATATGTATGCTCTATAATGACATAAGGGTTTATTACACTAGAGTCTTTTCAACTAATGGTGATCCAAGATGGATCCAAAATACCCTCTACGTCTTCAAAAATAAAAAACTATCGCAAGGGGAAAACCTTTTAAAAAAAGGCGGATTACATTATCGGGAGAGAAAAACATGGAGAAAACGAGAAAACAGAGCCTATCGAAGGTCAAAGGAATAATGCACAAGAGCCGTTGGATCTGGCCGATCAACGATCCAGATCTTATCGGCATATCGCAATTGGCGATGGCAGGCAGAGTCTATTGGAGGTGGCTTTATGGGAAGTGCGATAGTGATCAGCGTGATTAAACGAGAGCTGTTGATCTATGCACACATATCAATGACCCAGATTCAACCGTGCTATCGCATCGCTAATATATATATATATATAGATATAGATATAGATATAGATATAGATATATATATATATATATATATATATATATATATATATATATATATATATATATATATATATATCTATATCTATATCTATATCTATATCTATATATATGGACTTAACCACGGCTTGAAGGATCAGTGATATGAAATTGCGATATCGCAATATCGCATCGCAGCATTAGAAGGGGCCGATAACAAATGCAACTGTGATAGCCGGACCCGATAGGATTATGGATGAAATTTGATAGTATTTCAAGTCTGGTAAAAGGGTTTTTTCAATGTATTTCACATTTTCATTGAATAAATGAAAAAAAAAGGAAACGCGCCCGATGTGATGAAAACAGACCCGAAAGGGATATATATGCAGTTTTATCTCATTTAAGTTCCATAATGAGCGGGATTTCAGGCGGGACTTAGGCGGTAAGTGGTATTGGATGGGCTCCACCTGATCCCATCCACTAGTTGACACATGGCTTGAGAAAACCGCCTTTTCGGGCAGGTAATCTTCGTACACCTTAGCCACCCAAATGAATCTCAATCATTGGATCAAGATCACTCAAATCAATAGTGGATATGCGGTAAGGATATAAAGGCAGACCCGATGGAGTTCTAGGGAAGAATTGATAATATTTTAGGTATGATAAATGATAGTTTTGCAGATTTTTCCCGTGTTTTAGTGTATTTCTCTGTGTAAACAGAGAACGACTATTCTGGGGATTTCAAAGGTGCCGATGGTCCATTCCGTTATAAAACAGGTGGCCACCATACCCAAAGACATTTAACAGTGATTGTTTAACACTCAGAGGGAATTTGAGCAGATAGAGGCCAGGAGCCAGAGAGCCCAGAAGAGGAAACGAACAGACAACGTCGATTGGGTTAAAATCCATTGAATGACAGAGACAGAGGCAAGTAGTACTGAGACAGAGAGCGAGAGGGAGATTCTATGTACTCAAAGAGACTTGATGATATGATATTCACCCTATGAGTGCCATCAGTCAAAGATTTATGAAACTAAAGGTATTACAGACTCATGTGCTGGTGTGTGTCCTATGTTATCGAAACAACGGATCGATCAAATTGCCAATACATAGACAATAAAATGGGGAGACAACAGAGAAATATAGTAAGAAACACAAAGACACAAAGAATTTTAATAAGGAGTTCACCCTATTCTCCAGGGCTACGTCTCCGGTCCAGCTTCAGTGGTGGCCTTGTTTTATTATGCCTTTCAGCAGAGAAATTACAATATAGGGACTCAATATGAGTTCTCCTGAAGCAGATTTTGCTCAGCAGGGTGGTCCTTGGATTCCCCAAGCCACTTGGAGTACACAGACTCTTCTTCTTCTGACCAGCTTTGTGACCCTTGGTCTACAGTGGAAAGAGCCAAATGTGATGCTCAGTCTAGACAAATTCCTCTATGGGAAGGCTTAAATCTTCAAGCTCTCTGGTGCTTGATGCTGCCTATGGTCAGCTTGGCCCTCTGTCTCTTCTGCTTGGCTTTACTATTCTCTGTGTTTAGTCCTCCTCTCAGGGTTCATTGTTCACTATCTCTCTTGGTCGCTTGGACTCTTCTCAATTCTGATTCCAGCTCAACTCTAATTGATTCGACTATCTCTGTTCATGGATTTAGTCATTCGATCCTTATGCATGTTTTGTTACCCTTCCACCTGTGTCAATTCACCTTCTGCAGCTGCACTTGGAGTTCCCTATGTTCGGCGTCATCATGAACACTCAAGGAGTGGCCACTTGTCCTCCTCCAAATGGTGCCAACATGCTTCGTCATTTCATTTCTTCAGTTACACCATGGATGCATTCTTCCTCCACCATGGCGGTCAAATGGATTCCAAATCCCTTTAGAACGCAGCTTAATTCCCTGTTGATTCTGCTTCTTTCCATCGGGTGCAATCTCAGCCGTCCTATCTAGGCCCTCCAGATCTGATGTCATATGCATGTTTCGCGCGATTGACTTGCTAGCGCGCGATCAATGACAATTTTCTCTTACCTCTGCTTGCCACGCGTCAATTGGTGTATGGAATCGCTCCACTCCTATCCAAAACCTCTTACCGTTTAAGGGCACCCCGATCAATATTGCCAGTTTTCTAATGCGCGGGTCCTACCTTCGTACATTAGCGTTTTTCGCTTTTCCCCCACAGTTTCCTGGCTCCCGATGTGACCGAGTGCTCGGGCTCCCCCTTCAGGGCCCTGTTTGCCTAGCAATGCGCGATAAGCACTAAGCGCTAATCACGCATCAAAAACCTCTTCCTTTTCCCATTTCGGGGCTCCTAGGGGCTACTTTGGCCTCCTGCGCAGTCTCCATGGGCCTCGGTCAGCACAATTTGACCGAGGTCCTCGTCGTTCCATGTCGGCTTCCATGGCCACTAGTTCAGGGTGTTTTTGATGCTGTTTTGGATTTCTTTGGAGATTTGTTTGACGTGATTCAGTCATGGTTCTTGATAGTCTTTCTATGGATCTAATTCAGATCATGGCCTCCCTATTGAAAAAGCTTTTGGACCACCAAAAGTTGGTTTTCAAGCATCGACTAAGTGAGGATACTATTTCTTCACTTGTCCAATCTCAATCCACTTTGTGCTACTCGGCTGTGAACCTTTGAGCCCAATCCTGAGGTACTCAACTTCTCCCATGCACATTGTCCTCACCTTCCTGTCCAGCACAGTGTCTTCCTGCAACTCATTGAAGTATTCAGGTAGCAGGTCATCAATAGAAGGCAATTGACTTTGCTCTTCAGGGTCCTCAATCATTGAAGGTTCAAACAATCTCAAGCAGTCTACATTTAAGACTGAGTAGTTTACATTTAAGCTGGTAGATCAAGGTGAAACGCATTTTCACCAATCAAGTATCCTAAAAGGTCCATACCTGATAGGCTTTAGCTTTTTACCTTCACCTTGCATCTAGTCTTTGCTGATATACAGCCGGACTTGGTCTCCAACTTGAAAACTATGCTCCATCCGATGCTTATCATGCCTACCCTTATACTTGGCCTGGCTCTTTTCCAGCTGTTCCTGTACTGCCTAATGGATCTCTTGGATCTGTTCAATGAACCTAGTTTCCTTATCCACATCATCATGTCCATCAACCATGGTATCTTTACCAAAGACAAAATCCAAAGGAGACCTTGGTGTGAAACCAAAGCAGGTCTCAAAAGGAGATATCTATGTAGAAGAGTGTTTGGCTCTATTGTAAGCATGTTGCACATAACAAAAATGTTCATCCCAAAGCTTAGGATGTTTACTGCAATATCCCCTCAGTAACTAGATCACAATCTTGTTTACTACTTCTGTCTGGCCATCTGTTTGTGGATGAAAAGTTGTGCTTTTCTTTAACTTGGTGGCCATCATTTCCCACAAACTAGACCAAAACTTCCCCACAAATTGGGTGTCTTGATTAGATACAATGGAAGTGGGTAATCCAAAATTAACCCATACATGTTCAAAGAACAATTTTGCAGTCTATTCAGCATTGATCTGTTTACTACAAGGTATCAAAATACACATTTTGCTGAACCTATCCACAACAACATATAGATAATCATGACCTTTCTTAGATTTAGGCAGTCCTCCAACAAAATCCATGGAAACAGTTTCCCAAGGGTGAGAAGGAACTAGAAATGGAGTGTACAAGCCTAATTTTCTATTGTTCGGCTTGCTTTTAGCACACATGGTACACCCTCTTACATATCTAGAAACTGTCTCATTTATTTTTAGCCAATAACAGAATCTTTGCAGCTGTGTAACTATTTTACTTACCCCAAAGTGACCTAATATTAGAGAAGTGCATGCTTCCCTAATTATCTTTATCCTCTCAATTTGTGGAATGCAGAGTTTCCCACAATGGTATAAGAGTCGGTCCTTTATATGATAGTCCAATTCTTCTACTCTTTTGCCTTGACTCAAAGTTGTGTATACATCTTTAAAATCCATATCTTGAGCATATTGTTATATGTAGCTTTCATGTAGTATAGAATTATGCTTAAGTATGGTAGATGCATTTATAATGGGTCTAGATAACATGTCTGCAACCTTGTTATGTATGCCCTTTTTATATCTGATGAAAAAATGAAATTATTGTAGAAAACCCATCCACCTGTAATGTCTTGATTGTTGCAACTTAGTTTGGGAGTGTAGATATTGAGGTGGCTGATGATCAGTATGTATTACTGTCTCTTTTCCCATTAAATAATGTTTCCACTTTTTCACACTCTGAACCAATGCATACAATTCTTTATCATATGTAGGATAGTTAACTACTGCAGGATTAAAAGTCTCATAATGATAACATATGGGTTTGTCATGCTGTGTCAACACTGCTCCCATGGCATAGTCACTGGCATCAGTTTGGATCTCAAATGGTCTTTGTAAATCTGGCAATGCTAGTACAGGTTCTGTACTTATTTTTTCTTTCAAGGTGTCGAAGGCTTTATGATGTTTGCCTCCCCACTGAAACACCTTATTCAATCCTGTTAAAGCATGTAAGGGAGCTGCAATCGAGGAGAAGTTAGAAATAAACTTCCTCCAATATTGTGCTACTCCTAGGAAGCTTCTCACTTCTATCATAGACCTAGGTTTAGACCAGTTCACAATGACTGCCACTTTAGCGGGATCTATTTTCAATTCACCTCCCCCTACTATATGACCCAAGTAGTTTAGAGATGTTTTGCCAAATTCACATTTTGAGAGTTTAACATAAAGTTTTTCTCTTTTCAAAACATCTAATGTCTGCTTAACATGCTTTAAATGTTCTTCCCATGTTTTACTAAAAATCAGAATGTCATCCAGATACACAATAACAAAATCATCAAGAAAAGGTTTGAGCACATCATTCATTAATCTCATGAAAGTAGCAGGAGCATTAGTTAATCCAAAAGGCATAACCAGCCATTCATACAATCCCTGCTTTGTTTTGAAAGCAATATTCCATGCATCTTGCTTTGCAACTCTGACCTGATGGTATCCACTGTGCAAATCCATCTTGGTGAAATAAATAGCTTCTTTTAATTGATCTAAAAGATCATCTATGCGAGGAAGGGGATAACGATTTTTTATTGTTATCTTATTCAGTGCTCGGTAATCAATGCACATTCTCCATGAGCCATTTTTCTTTCTCACCAAAACGATTGGTGACCCACATGGTGATGTGCTAGGCCTGATGAAGCCCTTCTAGAGCAACTCCTGCACCTGCTTCTTGATTTCAACATTCTCTAAAGTAGACAACCTATACATCCCAATGTTAGGCAATGGAAAATCTTGCTGCAAAATAATATCATGTACTATTCCCTTTTTGGGTGGCAGACCTTTAGGTTCTTGAAACAAGACATCATACTCTGAAACAACCTTTTCTATATCAACTTGTTGTTCAGCATTGCAGCCCTCAAATACATTGGTTTTATCGGGTTTCTTTTCCTTTACAACCATCAATAAGAATTGTTTGCATGAATTAATCATTCTTTTCATATGTCCTAAGTTTATGAGAGTATAATTATTCTTGAGCTTATGAGCTCTTACAAAGTGTTCGATTCCATCTTTAACCAGTAGATACTTGTTCTCAACTCTATAGAAAATAGTCTTTCTATCATACAAGTAAGGACTTCCTGTTAGCTCTGCTACAGCTTTAGTGTTTAATGGTTAAAATAAGATTGGACAATGCTGGTTTTGATTGATAAGGTGCTCGTAGCTGTTGGTTTCCTTTTCTCCCTCGTTTTCATTGTAACTCCATAGCCCTGCCTTCTCTGCTTCTCTTTTCCCGAAACCTCTTTATTCCCCATTTAAACATTCCTGTTCTCCTTTGTTTCGCTGTGTAAGCCTGTGTTTTTAAAGCCCTGAGAACTAAACTCTGAGTCACCATATGACCTGAGCATATAACTCTGCGCTCTCTTTTAAAACCCCACTATACCCCCACCTTGATCTCCATAGTCGATCGCCCACGATCCAACAGTCTCCACTTTGTTTACCATACAATTAAACCCCACATACTTTCCTTAACATCTGACCATCCATCACAGATCTGACAACTGACGCTTCCCCCCAATGAATGGACTTGCACGACTGTTAGCCTGCGGGGAAGCGGTTTCCCGTCGACCACGTGTCTCGCCCTAACCAGGTTGCATCTTCAGGTACGAAAACTGCCATCGCGCTAAAAGCGGTGCAGGGAAACTGCCCGCCCGCGAAACGCCGATCCCCCGCTCGCTAACCGTCGCCCATCTTCCTTGTAACAGTCCAATAATAAATATCTAATTAACTTTACTAATTAACATTAAATTTAAATCAGAGTGGCACTTACCTAGCCAAATAAACATGTAATTAATAAACTAAATTCAACTATGAATAGTGCTTACCTGTGGTAGAAGTAGGCTTACCGCAACAAGGTTTTGGGGACGATTCTCCACCCAACCGTAGGCTCAATTGTGCAAGGATTGGCTACAACTGGCCACCCCCGAGCCCTCAATCAACGTACTACTGCTAGTGACTCCTATGTCTTACAACACCATTCTCCCAAGAGAATGAAAGATAGAATCTCGGAAAGATGGAATGCCTCCCATCCTCCTCACCATCTAATAAATAGAGCAAACATTGGATGGGAACCACATGCACACACTCCATGTGTCTACATGCAACTTTGATTTTTAGCTTTCTTGTTTTATTTCTTTACTTTTCTTTTGATTTTTAGCTTTCTTGTTTTATTTTCTTCTTTTTGATAGCTTTATTATTTTTTTTAATTGTTTTCTTTGTTTTATTTCTATTTATTCTTAATTAGAGCTTTAGTATAGTTAGTACTATTTTTATTTTTATTATTTTCATTTATTATTTATTATTTTTATTATTTATTATTTATTATTTATATTATTATTATTTATTTTTTATTATTTATTATTTATTATTTATTATTAAGGGGAGGGATATTACATACTCTCCCACTTTAAGGAACTTCGTCTTGAAGTTATGTTGAATTATGTATTATTTATTATTTTTATTATTTATTATATATTATTTTATTTACTTCATGTTGCCAACACCCTCTGCTGAACTAGTATAACCAGCAGGCATCGAAAGTTCCCAACACCCCGGGAAATCTCAAGGGATCTCTGTCCTTTTCCCACTTTCGGCACCAGGCTAAGCCTGACCCGGTCTGTATCCTAGTCCAAGGCTGGCCCCAAGGCTCACGCCTGACTCAAACCTCATCTGCCCCAAGGTAGGCATCCGGTCCGGTACTCAATGACCCTGGGAATCTTGCAAGGCTAGCCCACTCCCTCCACAACTACTAAGGCGCATAGACCCAGGCATCGAAGTCCTTTACATCCCTTCTAGACTTTGGCATCCTAATCCAATAACAGGCACCTAACCTAGAACATCAGGCACTTGGCCTCCTCAAGATGGTCCCATAGCTCTTCAAGAGCTATCCATCAAGAGCTATACATAAGACAAAGGAACCACTGGCATATGTAGTGTTGATTGAGTTTTGTCCCCAACCCATATGGTGTTACTTATTCTCCCTCGTGCGTATGGGCTCGCACGAGATCATCAAATAAACCGGCCCTCTTGGCCCATTTGTGGAGTCCTATGAATCATCACATCTCAACATGCATCAAATGCATTAACCATACCATCATAGTATCATAGGAAATAATCCACATGCCAACTCTTGCATGTCATCATGAGAATGTTCATCTTTGTTAATGGCAACATTATGAATAATAAGGAACTGCATGCTCATGCATGCCATAGATTTGTATGGAACTATCGCATGCTTTAGCTATACCATCAACATAATGATATCAAGACATATCATGAGTTCACACAAATGAAGCACATGTCAATAATCCTCATATTATAGCATCATAATTCCTCTGCCACGTTATGCATATCATATCCATCATGAGTATTGAACATTAAATACCTATCATCACGTAGTAAATGAATATGTCAATATACCTTGACATAATGTCATAATACCTATGCATATCGCTACTACCATATGGATACCTTATCACTATAAGGACCATATGTACATCATTATCTTCCTACCATGATAGCATGAAACATCATCAATATGTTTTCATCAAGTTGTCAATCAGTTCGACTTCTTTCTACTAGGTAGTTGATTATTTACACCAGCCGTATAATCATCTAAGTACATCGTTAAATTTCACATGAGCCTCATCATCTTGAGTCTTAATCTCTCATCATATATTTTTCCTTCCCCGAGGAAATTTTGGTGAAATTCATTGTTTAATATATTACTAGTTATACCATCATTATCTCAAAATTAAAATCCCTTGGTTTTGCATCCATTTACCCTTTGGCTTACTGATTCCAATATCGCTATATGCAGACACTAGGTCATCATGATTTCATTGTTTTATCATGCTTAATTTACTGGTATGAGGGTTTGTTGATCCATGTTGACTTATACATATATCACTTAACAATTATCATTTTCATCCACGAAAAATATTTCTTATCTCGTCAAGTTCCTATCTCAATACCATTTGATTGCTTTATTGTAAATTCACCCTTCTTCAAGTTGGACAAGAGATTCTTGTATCTTTAGATTTTTGAAACAGTTGGAAACACTACTATCATCATTGTCCATGAAAAATTTTAAATGTGAGGTGTTATGTGGAAACAACCTCTTTTAACTTTATGGGAAGTCCTATACATGAAACAATGAGTGAAAATTAGTCAAGTACAACCTCTATTAATTGACTTTCACTTCTTTTGTCACTATGTACACAATCCTTCTCAAGGTATCCTTATAAAATTTCTAGCAACATTCCTTCCTATATCTCCCTCGTTTATTATCACTTGGTCATCATGCAACTTCACACCTTCACATTTTTAAAATATGTAGATCATCATTATGACCATTACCAATCATGTTTCTCGCTCCACTCATCAATACCTTTAAAAGAACTTTCTTCTTGATAGAACATCCCTTCGTCTCCTACCCGTTATTCATAGATATATTCCATAAAAATGTCCTTCATTATTATCATGATTATTCAACTTCATTAGTTGATTGCCAATATTTTCTTCTTTATGTGCATCATCCTTAGATAGACCTTATAGTGATACCTTTAGAGTACCAAGTTATGTTTCTTCCATTATGTTCCAAAATAGGTTGCCTCTTCTTACTGGTTTCTTACCCTTGTTGTGATACTTCTTCTCTACCACCTTAAGCATCTGATCCACGTTGGCCATAATCACATGAGCTATCATTAGTTATCATCCTTAAAAAATTGCAAGTTTCTCCTTTCCATTTCTCCTTAGACAACTTTTATCCACTATATGCAATTAACCTTGAATCACGAAACCTCATGTAACTTATACTCAAAACTAAACTGAAATCATAGGGTATGATTTAGATGTATCAAAACGTTGAAACCATAAAACATGACTTAGTCTGTCTTAGCTAAGTAAGCACTCCAAATGGGTTCACAACATCTTAATCATCAAGATCATATTGAGAGAGTTGTGCTCTTGCAATAATATACCAGAGAAATGCCAAGCAACTGCTATTGCTAAAGGACAATGAGAACAGCAATCCAACCCAAATAATTAGTGAATAGTATGATCAACATTCAAGGAATGTTATCTCTGTGTTTTTAGATCAGATTGAACAATAAAATAATGAACAGATGCTAGTGAACAATGATCATCTAAAGGTAATAAGATATCAAAGTTTATTCCTTGTGAATTGAAACAGATTTCACTATTTTAGAGCACTTTAATTGGTGACAAATTTCAACTTCAATTATCCAAATACTTAAAGTGCTATGTAAACTGTGTTGTAAAATGAACCGGTGGTGAGTAGTTACACCAGCATTAAATATTTGTTACAAAAAACATGCCAGTATACCATTTCAATAGTGCAATCTTTTAGAAAATTATACATCGTCAATTATGGGTAGATTATCACCATCCAAGATTACAAGATTATATACTTTTCCAATGAATGAATGAGTCATAACAAAACTATATACCTTTAATTATGTGACTCTATGTCACACCTTTAACCGTTGTAGTTGATTATAACACTTTTCATTTTATGAAATAGCATTTAGGAAATGATACCAACAACTCAAGAAAATGAGATAGTGGTTTACCATGTAATGAGATTCTAATGAGAGCAGAGAATCACCGAGGAAAGAGGCGGTATTCAACCCAAAAATCTGTTGTCTATGATGATGCATGAGAAAAACCAATGAGGAACTAATGAGTGCATCAAACTTTAACTTATACCAGCCAAACACTTACAGTTGATCTTCCAAAATAAATGGTAATACCCCTGGAATTTCATATCTGTCTTCTATAATTTAATATCAAACTTTTGTAATGATTCTAAAGAAATAAGCTGGTTGTAGCTAGTTTAACAAGTATATCAGTCTACCAAAGCCAGATCAGTGATCAAAATGTGATGAAAAAAAGAAAGTTGATGAATTGTAAAAGAAAAGAAGGTTGAAATAAAAACACTACTGTAAAAGAAAAGAAGGGTGAAAAAAAAAATGGCAGTGGTTTAACCTGCACGTACTTAAAATAAATTGTATCAATATTCCAAAGTTGACCATTAAAGGTGTATACAGAAAGTATAATGTCAAAATTGAAAATAAAGGATGATGTGGGAGACCAAGATTGATAGTGTCTAATAGTCCTTATCCTTATTATTAGAATTTATGAGTTTAATAAGATATATCTATATATATCTATCTATCTATATATATATATATATCTATATATATATATATATATATATATATTATCACAATGCTTAAACCATACATTACAATAATTAAACCATAAGTTATCAACAATCACAAATTTTTCACACCATAAACAAGAAGAGACACCGCCACCCGACCCAGAACCGGATCGGATGACTGGGAAGGTTATCCCTCCCCAAAACACAAAATAAAATCATTTTATTAATAAGATGGCCCGCCTGCAAGCGCATCTGCGAAGGAAACACCACATGAAACCCTTAACAAAGCTTTAATAGCTACCGGGTTTTACATTAATTACAACATAAAGATCGAAACAATACGAGGAAACTATGAACAAACCTATTTGCTACAATACACTAAGCGCTATAATGATTTTAGCACTTTGAATTCTTGACGAGAGAAAGAGCTTCTTTTGATGCTTGGACTTTGAACAGATATGCTCTTCATTTGAGGTAACCTTGTGGGTCATATTTATCTGCAAATCACTCTAACCTTGATGCTCCACAAAGAGATTACACAAAACCTAAAATCCAAATTTTCTTATGTCGTTCCTACGAAGACGTTGCAATTAGAATCCACCATAGTAAGCTTCAGCTTTGTCCCGTTACGCAGAGTCTCATTGCTATTCACATCCTTCACCGCCAATTCTAGAGCCGGCTTTGCAACTCTTCCAATCATAGAATTGAATGCAAAAAGAGCAGCAACATTGACAACAGAAGTTCAGCGGTGCTAATATTTCCATCAGTGTTTGTGCAGTTGCTCGGAATCAACACGGAGAATATTACTACCAGAATGACCAAATAATCCTGGCAGTGCGGTAAGCAGCACATGTTGAAGTATCCCGTTCACTTGGACATGAACTCCAAAAATAAAAACCGAAAGTTTACACGGCATAAATATGAATGACAAATTTTGGAGAGTTTCTCATGATGATGAGAATTTGCATCAATGCATCTGGAAGTTAAAAGGGATTTAAACAGAAATTGTCAAATTCCAAAACAGTGTGTAAAAGAAAATCAAAACAAAAGTTCAACGCATCTGGAGGTTAAAGAAATTGAAACAGAAAATTTCAATTTCAAAACAGTGTCCAAAAGGAAAATCAAAACAAAATTCCCGGTGGTTTAGATGCCATTTAATTCGAAGAAGAAAGGAAAGAGATTTCAAGTTGTGAATTTCCAGAAGTTGACCCCTAGAGCTTCAAAGGACTTCAAAAGAAAGCAGGTTCATGAACATGAAATGTGAAACAGATCATGACGCTATACGAGGCTTGAACAAGAGATATCCATTCCTATAGCTTCAGAAAATTATTTAGATGCAGAGATTACACAACAAAAAGCGAATTTAAAGCCGACAATGATGGTAGACTCGGACTTCAAAATAAAGATTCATGACTCTGGGTCGAAGCGCACAGGCCTTCACATGGAAAAGTTGAGAGGGTAGCCATTAAATCTCATGACCTGAAAAACAGACTGGCAATAGCAAACATTTTTGATAAACTAAGAAACTCAAAATTCTTGAATGGTTGACAGAACGTTGTTCGTTATTGTTAGGTTGCTGCATGAGAGGGTATCAACAACATTGTCAGAAATAAAGAATGAACTCATGAAAGTTAATTCAATCGCAATTTGCGGCCTGGAAGTTGAATATAATTCCATAATTGTCACACCTTAAATTTACATTTAAACGTCATCATCAATGGCAGAATTTTTTTTTTTTTTTTTTTTTTTTGCAGTTTGAAACACCACAGATAGAAAAACAAGGTTTGATCTCGTGTCTTCGAAAATGGTATCTGGCGGAGTACAAATAGTGCATCAACTCACCATAATCATGTGCTGTTTATCTCAGATGCTCAGCAGAAAACATGGTGAGATGAAAGCAATTCATAATGTCAAATTCGACCGATTAAAAGGGATTGAAATCTATACCGTAACTCTTGTACAGCTCTTGGCACAAGTCTGGAACTCTGCTGTTCTAAACTCTGAGCTTTTGATTCACACATCAATGATATCCGAAGCTATATTTGACCATCACAAATGAAGAAGAGTAAATTAAGCAAAATTTCGTCGTTTATTTATTCGATTTGTTATGAGGAATGAGAAACCTGTAAATAATACTTTTGCTCTGTCAAAACAAAAACCTAGTTCTGACGGTAACAAACACGTATATTGTGTATTAAATTTCCACTCCTTTGAATAAATAATCCAGCTATAAATAAAATTTAACCAGCAATAAATTTCGATCTGCTAGGAATTTCGATCAGCATTCAAGTAAACTACGAAGATTTTAATTTCCGGAATTTATCCCAACATTCAGTTTGGTGAACTGTTCAAGATGATTTCAAATGCTGAAGCAATTGTGCCAGCAGTGAGTGAATGAGATGGTTAGCACTTAAAATACAGAAAATAAAGAGATGAACACAAAAAAAAACGAAGTTCGAGGGTACGCAAACAAACTCACAAAATTACGGAAAACTGAGAATTCTTTAAATGGATATGCTGGAAAGTTCTACGACACAGAAATCTTTTTTTGGAAAGTAGATAAAAATCTTTTGTTGGGCACTTTAAAATTGAAACTTTATATCATATGGAAAAAGCACGGCAAAAGACCATGCCCAACAATTTTTTTTTTGACAATTGAGTTGGTAAATTGATTTTTTTTTTTTCAACAATGCAAGCTAGCAGTGTCCTGACTAATAGCGTTCATGTCAAACGGTAAAATGCCTGAAAAACCACCTAATGGCTTGTTTCCAATGTTTAAGAAACCTAGAGAGCTTGTCATTGTTCTAGCAAAAGCAACCAATTAAATAAGCTTTGAGTAGAATTAAGAGGTGCTGACCCCTTCATATATTGCAACTGAGTGCTTTTGTCAAATCTACTCGTTGAATGCAATATGGGCATCCTTTGGAGACGTGGTTCAAACACTAACTGTTAGTGCCAATAAAATTCATGTTTTAAGATACAAGAATCAGATCTACTTATCACATTGCCTTATTTCTCCACCAATGAACACATTTAACTGCCCTGGTCATGAACTTGATTACAAACCTGTCCAATTAATTGCTGCAACCCCAATATGATCCATAATTTGTTCTGGTGTGAAAATTTCAATTATGGAAGAAGAATTTTTAAACCAAAGGAATGATACGATAAAAAAAATCCTGGAAAGAAGTTACTCTTCCATCCCATACAATATGGTTTAATGAAGGGATAGACTTTTCTTACCTTTCCTAATACATAAACAGCGATGCTATCTCTGCAGTTAACAATCGATTTCAGATTCAAGGAAAAGCCAATGGTTATTCAATACGGTCACGCAGTTAAGGAGAATGACAAGCCTACAGATCAGAAAAAAATGATCACGCAGGCTCAACATATGGAATATGTAAATCATGTAAAATCATATGGCTAGATCTGCAATTTAAAGATGTGATCAACATAGCCTTACATTATACAGAAAACTAGTGGGGAAAGGATATTTGTGGATATGTCAATCTGCAAATTGAAGGATTATTTAATGTATTCTCAGAACTGTAAGATGGACATGCTGAAAAGATCAAAATAATATTTAGCAGCAATCTGGCCGTTGTTCTAAATATGTGCTCCTTAAGGTTAGGTATGTAGTCCACCGTGTGTGCATAAAAGTCCACAAGAGAAGATAAAGCACTCTGTGGAAGCATTGACTGGAGATGCATTTTTTACTTAAGTAGATTTTGGGCAATGCGTGAAATTGACTCTACAGATGTGCACCATTCCTTTAAACCATAATATTTGGTTGGCCCAGGCGCACAATGCATAGGACTCATCGGTGAAACTTCATGTAATTCAAATCAAGCTTATTGCTGTAGAATCCAAAATTAACTTGGGAAATGAACTGGTTTATCTTTAATTATTTATAAGCACCAATCACAGTCTGAAATAACATGCGTCAGTTTAATCGTGATGTCACTTTTACCACATTGATATATTTGAGAAATAAATGCCGTCAATTGCATTTGGAAATATTTAGATCTCCCACTCCCAAATTGTCAGTGTCAATAACTCTTTCTAGTGCAGATTAATGATTCTCCTCCTTTGTAGAGGGTTTACCTCCCTCAGCACGTCAGCGTTGCCACCATGACGTGATTTACTTTGCGGTCACGTTGATCTACTTGGGTTATTTGTGGATGTTAATACATTTCTTTCTCTCTCTTAATAAAGTAGGATTTTACTAATATGATTACAACAATCACAGGATTTTCTCAATAAAATACCACGTCGTGACCTCAATTCCAGTATGTATAGAACACAAAAAAAAAAACGAAAACATGAAACAAAAAGAAAGATAGAAGCATTATCAACGAGACTACGCTATATTTTGGGGTCAATTTTACCCTTAACTTAATCATAAATGGTTAAAATTGTAAATTTGATTTATTTAGAGTATAATTCACAAGTTAAACATCCATATCAACAAAACCATAGCTCAGCAAAAGGTTAGGAATGGAATAACCATAAAAGACATGCGGCCTCCCGAAAGTAAGGATCCTGTGACTTTCAAAACAAGTTGAGTTAAAAATCCCAACAAAACAAAATAATTTTTTTTGTTTTAAGATGCCCATAGGCCCTAAGGGTTGAAACTGCTCTGATACCATATGTAACAGTCCAATAATAAATATCTAATTAACTTTACTAATTAACATTAAATTTAAATCAGAGTGGCACTTACCTAGCCAAATAAACATGTAATTAATAAACTAAATTCAACTATGCATAGTGTTTACCTGTGGTAGAAGTACGCTTACCGCAACAAGGTTTTGGGGACGACTGTCCACCCAACCGTAGGCTCAATTGTGCAAGGATTGGCTACAACTGGCCACCCCCGAGCCCTCAATCAACGTACTACTGCTAGTGACTCCTATGTCTTACAAAACCATTCTCCCAAGAGAATGAAAGATAGAATCTCAAAAACATGGAATGCCTCCCATCCTCCTCACCATCTAATAAATAGAGCAAACATTGGATGGGAACCACATGCACACACTCCATGTGTCTACATGCGACTTTGATTTTTAGCTTTCTTGTTTTATTTCTTTACTTTTCTTTTGATTTTTAGCTTTCTTGTTTTATTTTCTTCTTTTTGATAGCTTTACTGTTTTTTTTAATTGTTTTCTTTGTTTTATTTCTATTTATTCTTATTTAGAGCTTTAGTATAGTTATTACTATTTTTATTTTTATTATTTTCATTTATTATTTATTATTTTTATTATTTATTAAAGTGATTTATTATTTATTATTTATATTATTATTATTTATTTTGTATGATTTATTATATTATTATTTTTATTTTTATTATTTATTATTTATTATTAAGGGAGGGATATTACATTCGTTGTGCGATGACCGTCCAATCATCCCCACCCATGATCCGACGACCCATATTCATTCACCTGCGATTACTCCCGATAGCTTCTTCCTATTGATCTCCACCATTGATCTCTACGATCCAACGGCTGCTATTGATCCCTATAATGCCTCTGTGTCCTCCATCATCTCCCGCCTGTTTTCAATGAAATTTTCAGGTTTGTAGTTGTCTTGCGCACACGAAGGAGAAAGCAACGAGGCCGACAACTACCTATACCCTGTGGATTAAAGATTCAACTGCCTGCAATTAAAAACAGGATGGCCGAAGGACAAATAGTACAGGGCTCGAGAAGGTAACCGCATTAATGGGTCATGGAGCTTTGTACATGTTACACTCTACCTATTCAGGAAGGACTGCAGAGCACCAGAAAGATCAAATTCATCCATTAAAGCAGTCAAACTGCAGCAGAGGCCCATTTCAAAGAATTAATGTGGTTGGTGGTCCATTAAGACACCTCCACCCATAGCATAGCAAAGATATTTTGTAATCAACCTCCATATATATCCAGAAGACAAAATGTAATAGGTTGATGAGTGTTATTTTGCTGTAAAGTTCAACTTATGGAGATTGTAATTGTTGTGATACCTACAGCGTCTGGTCTTCATTTTTAGCTAATGTAACTTCTTTTGCTATTAATTGCTCACTGTCCACTTCTTCTTCTTGTTCCAAGTTGTGCCTATTTGCATTTATTCATGTGTTGTTAATGTTTAGCATTAGAGGGGCTGTCATCCCACCTTTGTGTTAGGATTTAGCATGTATCATTGAATTTGTTTGCAGGTTTCTATTATTTTAATGCCAGAGAGTTGGCATCTTATCTGTGTATTAGAAAACAGATTTACAGACCTTTTAACTGGTTGCAGTTGGCCATCACAGGGTCCTGTGCATCTGCTGGTGTGGTCAGTCTTCTCCATCATCACATTTTCTTTAAACTGTGAGTAATTTTTGGTCTAAAGCCTTGTAGTCTCGGTTTGTTCACCCATGTCTGGGGTCAAGCACAGTAGAAGTGGTTATCTAGCTTGAATATATAGCATTTCTTTCATTCATCCTCCATTTAACCAGCATTTTGTTGAGTTTGTAATGTTCCCGAGCATCTCTGAGATACAACCTAGGAGAGTTTCTTGGGGTGATAACATTAATTGGTGTCGTTGCCGGGGAGAGGAGAATTGAAGCTCAACTTCCCTAGGAGAA